>CM023357.1:31966215-32002566 GCA_013282895.1 Eriosoma lanigerum | reverse complement strand
ATATTCATCAATGGTTTAAATACTCTACAGCACAATGTTGTATTCTTTGTAGGTATACGTTTTTAAAAATTTAATTTTGTCGTACCATAGAAAAAGTTATCTTTGAATGAGTAATAATATTTTTAATTTACTACACAGTAATATACTTAAAATGACTTTATTTAAATTCCTACTCCTAAATGAATGTCTTATTAGATAGGATTATTATTAGATTAATAATTTAGCTTCTTATATAAAAGAATATTTATTTTAAAAATGTACATTATTGTTTATATTTTTAATAAAACTATTCTAAATCAAACTAAAAGTTTCTGTATTATTTCTCGATTAAAGTTAATGTTAAAATAATAGCACTACCATCAAATTAATACGATTAATTTGGGTTAAAATTAAATATTTTAAATTTATATTTTGTAGACTCAAAAGGAAATGGTGTCGTGACCATTTAAATTAAATATCCCTCATTAATTACCCTAAACAAAACGTTAAGTAAGTGCCACTAATGGGTGGCTTCTTATTCAAGCAATCTGTGTTTTTTTTTTTTTTTTAACTCTTATCTTATACGCTTATTGTACAAAATGTATAGATTTTGTATGTGCGTTTGTAAAATAAAAAATAAAAATAAATTTATATTTTGAATATGATATAATACTGTAATTCAATTTAATTTTAAATATATTTTGTTCAAATATAAAGTAATATAAGTATGAGTATATAATCCTATTTATGTAATTTATTGTATAATACATAATATAAGTGATGATACAAATATGTACAGTAATAATTTTTTGTGTAGTTATAATTTGAATATTTAGATTTGAAAACACTATCATAATTTATTTAAAACATAAACAAATATTATATTAGAGTACAAAGAAAATTCAAATATGAAAATTAATATGAGTATAATAAAGTTAAGAATATTGTTTGTAAAGCGTAAAGGAAGTTTTTTCATCCAAAATGAATTTTTACACTTCATAAAAACTGATTAATTTTATTATATTACATTAATATATACATATTAATAATAAATTATTATACATTATAAGTAAATAGAGAAAAGTCGTATTTTTTATTTTTAAAAACAAATTTTATTGACAGGGTAATAGAGTATTATTAATTAAACAAGAAAATCAATTCAATTTGACAAACATATTTTTTTTTTTATATATAAGGATTTATTTTATATATTTAATAATAAATAGATTAATCAATACTAATCGATTAGATATTATAATTTATAATTGTATTATTATATGTTTTAAATATTTTATATTTGAAAATAGGTAATGTATTGACATTTTTGAGTATAATAATATGAATTATATGTTTTATAAATTTGATCACTAGGCGATTGGCAGTAAATTATTTTTACACACAAAACATGATACGTTCATATATTCAATATAGTATTTTTAGGTAATAACGTTTTTATTTGTAGCTTAGCCAAACGTATATATTGTTTAATGTATATTACTTCTACAGTTCTACACCAACTGGTGTCTAACATTAGAATACAACATTATATTTGTATCTATATTTTAATATTTTAATTAAAATGTAAAAATATATCAATAAGTTAAATAATTTGTAGAAAATACTTATTATGGCGTGTACAATGTAAATGTTATAATATAATCATTTTTCTGATTATGACACTTTAATGTGCATTTTTATAATATATATATTTTTTTGTACTATTATATTTTTCATAACAATTATCATATTGACTTTATATTTATTGCTTTATTAGTTTATTAGAAAACAAATTTATATAATTATATTAAATTTATAATATTAATGTTTGTTCTTTGTTCATTAGTTTAAATCATTAAGTTAAATTTAGAGAGAGTATTTATTGTATAATCAATTACTTAAATTAAAAAAAAACTAAGTTACGATTTTTATTGCATATTAATTATTTCACTCATGGAGACGATAATATATATATATATATATATATATGAGATAAGTATTTATATTTGTGCAGTGTTCATTTTTTTTTATTTTTTAGCCCAATAATTACTAAATTCTTAAAAAATGACTGGACATAATCCGAAACTTGTTTGAATTTTTTTTTGTATAGTCCTTTACTTGGCACAAATATTATGAAGAAAATCAAACAGTACTGGTTCCTAACTCCCAAGTATGGATATTCCCAGCGGCGACTGCAAGGTCGGACACTACTTTATACGCAAAGAGATATTTTTGCACATCTGCCCACCCCCGATTGTTCGACCTACACGATTTATATTTATAACATGGATATACGTATTATAATATATTATGCTGATTGAAATAGATATTCGGATGACCTATATAATATTATCAAACTGGAATAGATGATTTTACTCCATAAATTAACATTGTAACATGGGTGCATAAACTGAAAGATATAATATTTTTGTAACCTGTTATTAAACTATAATTATTTTACGTGTTAAGAAGTATTATCTTGAAAAATATTTTTAAAAACATAAACAATTGCTTATCACTACAAAGGAATTAAATATGTTTATTTTTACATATATATCTGTAGTTATATTTAAATTAAATATTTAGTCATATATGTTTTTCCAAAAAAACTTAATCTTTTTAAATATACCTATTGAAATAAAAAATGTTCATTAATAATATTATAGATGTTTCTTCAGGAACTTAGATTTTTCATACTTTTGTAGGTTAAGATGGCCTTTAGTTAATGGAAAAATAGAAAAATAGGGATTTTAAAGTATATTATTTCAACTATTGTGTTTAACAATTCGAAATAGATATTCGTAATGACATATTAATGTCATTAATAGTTTCTTCGCTGTATATGTTATTTAACTATGTAAATGGGTAATTTATGTAAGCACATTCACAGGTAAAAATGGTATGTACTAGTATAATATATATATGTTTATTTAAAAAGACTCGTAAATTATTATCTAAACATAAGAATAGAATTTATTTTTATAACTAAACTAATTATGCGTGGGGGTCATCCTGTTAAAATGTTTTTTTTATTTACTATTTTGTTTTTATGAGTCATTTGTTCTGAATTCACAAGTTTTATTATTGCATAACAATATTATGCGATAAACATTCCGATTATCACAATAAACGTAGGTTATTCGTGAAAACAATAATTGAATATTTAAATTATGATATTACATTATATTACTTTATTTTAACATAATCATAGAAATATACCTACCTACTGCAATCGAAATTTAATGTCATATTATTGATTTCACTCAGGATTTATTAAATATGTTTACACATACCTAACTATCTATATAATAGAAATTGTATAGATATTTTGTATTTTATACATTATATAATGTAACTAATTAGTTATTTAAATAGGATTATTTTATTAAACTCGCTAAAATATAATATCATATTAATTTAGGTTTGATAATCTTTAATAATTGTTACCTAATGCATGCAGCAATAATGTTCGCAGTATTCAGTATTCTCGATTTTGAACATTTAGTGTCTAATTAATATGAATGACTTACTTTAGAGTACTTATAATGCATTTATAATGCATATATTTTATAACGTCTGTTAGTCTTTCCATTTGAAATGTGTGCAGTGCGGAATCCAACCATTTAATCATATCTTGTGCAGTAATTTTGACGTAATATTAAGTAATATCTATCTAACCGCTAGAGAATTTGTGTTTTGCAGAATGGGATCATATGTTGAGAATATATGAGTGATTGAAGTAGTAGGCATACAGAGAAAATACATTAACAGCATCATTTAAATCTATTTTGTTCGCTTCTTCTTTTTCCTTAGATATGATCAATATCTAAATCACTTAACCGTTTATCATTTATTGTTGATTTTATATCTAAGGTTTTAGGAGAAATTAGAGTGTGGCTTGAGAGGCTAACCCCTCCCAAATTATCAAGAGCCCCAAAAATATTTCGTTTATTATGTTAAAAATATATTGTGTTTTGTTTTAGCTCTAAAATAAAATTGTTGGGGACTTGAGCCCTCAAAATTTTAACCCTAATTGTGCCTATGCCTATACCTATATAATTGTATTTTTTTAGGCGCTAAAAAGAATCTCTCATTAAAGCAGTACTAAATTGATAATTTGAATAATTTTTAATGTTTTTAAAGATGCTTCAGAACGTTGTTTGAGTTTTAAATTAATGTTTGAAATTTTTTTTTTTTAATATCAATAAATAATAATATTTAATAGATAGAACAATGATACAACATAATATAAACTAAGAATGGTACAATAAGTCCATGTCCATAGACTAATCTATAATCTATAGACCATAAATTATAAAGGTGGTAATTACACAAGTATGGGCAGTAGTTATATAGCGCAATAAAATAGAGAAAGGAGGGGCATAGTGTGGGAATACTTTACCCTAAATATCACCCTTGATTTAAGATATGAAATTAAAATTAAAATTTGAAAATCATTAATTATTTTAGGTAGGTATTTTGTTTTAATTTTTAATATAAAGGTAAATAGTCATAATATATATCAGTTAATAAGATGAAGTTCCAATATCATAAATATTACAATGAAAAATAATTATAGTTTACTATAATTTTTAACACTGGTAGCTATTATTTGAAATATGATATATGAATACAAGGATTTAAATATATAAAATTGTACTTAGATTCGAACAGAAACGTTTTTCGATCCTTCTAGCTTTAAAATTTAAAACAAGTAATACACAATAATTAAATGTCGAGGTGAGCAAATTGTCGACCTACCCTGTCTTATATTTAACTGTTTTATTATTTTTTCAAGTGATCAGAATAAAGTGGATTTTTATTAAGTACGTATAATTAATTTTCACCAGAAAAAAACAATGTTGTACTATTTTTATAAATTTGAAAGCAGTGATTAATCACTCGATAGACACGTAGAAACGATTTTAATTACATCTACGTCTTAAACATATAATTATATAATAATAAGTTTGTTTTCAATTTCTAAATACTCAAAAATTAAATAAACAAATAAATGCATGCCAAATTACAAGGTTATCAAAATAATTTATTTTGTTATTCAAACATTGTTTGAATAATTTATAACTTTAATAATATATTGAATATTTTTATGTTTGAAATAAAAATATGTAGTTTTCTTAATATATTAACGGCCAAAATCGGTTCAATTTATATTATAATTGTTACCATGATATGATTTTTTAGACAATGAATAATAAGATAATTGTTTAAATTAAAATATTATTTTTATTTGTTAAAACAATATTTATTCTAGTATTGATAAGGTATAATTTAATTCATCGTCATTATAATAGTAATTAATTTTAATCGAAGGTTCATAGCATTTATAAGCATATTATAAGCATATAAAACATATTTTTAAAACAAAGGGGTTTTTAGTTAATTTAGAACATTAACTACAATATTATATCATATTACATAAGTATACGAGTGAGTACCGATACAACTTAATATGTATTCTTAAAAATCTATCCAATCTTAAATAGTAATTGCGTATATAAGTGTTTTTAGCGTTACGTTAAAGCTTTTTTTAATTAAAATTGGTGTAACAAGTCGGTTTATACATTATTTTAATTTATATAATATTTATTGCTTTAATAAAGATAACATCTTATAAAAAATATTTTGATACAATAACGTTGTTAATACAATATTTACTCGCATTTATACAAAAAATTAAAAAATCATCGCCGATTATTACACCAAACGAGAAAACGAAGGAAATGAAATTCCACAACTTCAAAATCAGTTAGCCATCATTCCAATTGGTATTTATCTTGCAATGTACAATACATTGTTTGATATAATAGTTGTGTATCGTTTCACTAAACAATCAGCTATACGTTTCGTTTGTCTATCAGCAGGAAAACGATATATATATATATATATAATATTATCAATTAGGTACATTTCGTTTGTATTAGTATTAAAAGCCGAGTGGAGCATCATCGACGTAGAAATTGGTTATTTGTTTTTTTCCCCTTATTTTACACCAGTCGTTGTAACAGCAGCCAACCGGCGCCGTCTGTCGATATTTTTTGTGTCCCCGACCTTTCGAACGCCGTCCACATGCAACATCGTTCCCGCATATTCCCGAGAATGAATCACATATATTATTATACGAGAACGATGACTAGGTCATGTTGTTATAATGTTACCAAGGCCGCTGATTATGGACAAAAAAAAAAAATAATAATAAATAAAAAATTAATAAAAACTATTGGTTAAAAAAAAAAAAAAAAAAAAAAACATTGTGGAATTTATATAATATATTATTACGCATAATAATAATAATAATAATAATAATATAAACGTTTACTATCCAATCGTGGTAGGAAATTTATAGCCGATCATCGTACACACCGCGAGCTCCCTCCACACGTGTCATTGACCACTTTTACACCTACGTATATCACACTACTCTTTTTTAATGCCTTGTATAAATAGCCAGGGTACACAGCCACTGACCGATTCGACACACGCGTTTTTGTCACAAAACCTGAAGTGAAAACGCATCTACATACGCGACTCATTACATAAACAAAAAACACCGTGTCCGACTTCGGTATCATCGTCGTTTATGGGCAACACGAATCTCTGGACCATCGTCGACAGAACGTAGATAAATACGTTTATCGTCGTTATCGCTGACAATATTGCATTTTGAAACGGCAAACACCGCAAAACCACAAGTGAGTACAAATTACATCGAACAATTTAATTGTTAACCGTTTGTTCAACGCGTATTCTTCGGACAACGAACATTGAGTAATGAAATATCGATTTGTTTAAATCGTTTCGAGACTTGGATTCGTAAACTAAAGGTCATACATACTTAGACTATATGATATCATTATACTATTGATGTAAATAATATTGTTCTAAGGTACAATGTCATAAAAATTATATTTTAGTTAATACATTTAAAAATACCTACAACTAAGATTACTTTTGGCTATTGCAGGAAGGTAAAATAATGATTTAAAATTCTCAATGAATACTTTTTTTTTTTTTTATAATTTGTATAATACATTTTTTATATTAAGACTCAGTGAAAAATACTTATATAGAAAATATTAAAACATTTTTCACTGAAAAAAATCATGTAAGTATAAAATAAAATGTAAAAAATTAATTCATAATAAAATAATTAAAATTCAAACAAGCACAATTTTGTTCCAGTACTTTTAGTTCATTTTACACTTAAACATTTGTATAAAAAAAATGTGTCATTAAAGTTATGAAAATTAAATACAAAATAAATTTGTATTTAAGTATTTATTTTATCAATAAGTATTTAAAAATAATATTGATAAAAATTTGAAAAACAATTGCATAATATTAATTAACCTATTTGTTAGCCTACTGATAGAAAAAATGTAATAATTTGATTATTTGTATTTAATATGCAATAATATCATCATATTGTTCTCATAAAAATTAATACATTATATTATATTATAGTAAAACTATAATGATATAAATTTATCTACATGTCTAAACTAATAGTTCTTCTATGACCGAATAATCTTATCGAATATTGAGTGTAGAGTGAAATCACTAATAGTTATATTATATGATTATTTAATTGTATCTATCGCAATCGCTCAATCTTTATTTTTTAGATAGGTACTACGCGTCAAATTATTCTCATTCGGGTGTTATCTTAATTTTAACTCAACTTATAAAGATTCATTTAACTATGACGTTTTAAATTTATTTTTTATTTATACAAATCAATGATAAATTATCGTTGTGGACAGCTCAAACATTTGCAATGTAATTATGACGAGTTGAAAATATAGCATATCACCTTCTGTTATACTTTAATACCTTATAGTAATATAGTATATAATATATAACGTGATAATATGGTGCTTTTGTTGCTTATTACGCACACGATAAAAAATAAAATTCAATGATAGTTGTTCAAAATCACAAAATTTGTTATACTTTGAAACAATTTTATATAGTAATATTAAAGTAAAACGTATTCTATTCATTGACATATCAACAATCTATCAATTCTATTGTTTAATCTTTGCATTAATTTTAAAATTAAATTACCATATAAAGAAAAAAAAAAAAAAAATTAACCCACTAAAATAATAAAAACCACTACATTTTATTTTGTTGGTCAAATTGTGTATCTGTGTAATATATTATATTATATTTGCATAACATGAGAGGTCTATAAATAATATTATATATTTTCATAAAATATAATACCAATAATATTTGTAAATATTTATTTAGTAAAGTCGTACAAATATTCTAATATAGTTTTGTTTGATTCTAAATCGATTGTGATTCAATAAATCAAACCATTCTGTACCCATATTATGGGTATTTTTTTTATAAATAACTTACACATTTCGAATGTTGATGATTATTTTTGTTTGTTTTACTTGGTGTCGTTATATCATTAAAGAAGACTTTAGTGCAAGAAAATATAATATAAAATAAATCTTTTATGCAAAAACAATTTACAAATATCTATACATAATACTTATTATTTTAGTTTTTATCTGGTTTTATTTTTTATTATGGTAATAATTTTACATTATACAAAAAAATACATTATACATTTTCAAAAATTATTTACATAGTAAAATATTTGTTTATAAGGTTATATTAGTCGATTAAACAATAATATGAGTATATTGAGTTCTTAAAGTTATATAATCGTATATTAAAGTAATTCAATAAAAATTTACTCAATTTCTTATATTTATTTAGTACATATATAAGTCATATATATAATAATGTAAAATACAGTTACGAATAAAAATAAATAAATCGGCCTCATTTACCTTTGTAAACAATAGTATTAATTAACATTAAATTAATAATAAATTCAACTATAAAGCAAATTTAAAACATTAGATGTTTATAGTGTTTTAAGTATATTTATTAATATTTATATTCATTCATACTTCAAAGGCCATGCTAGTTATTTATGATTGATTCAATAATTAAATTAAACTAAGCAAAACAAGTAAAATGTATTTTAATAAAATATATTTCAGAACATGGAACATAATATCCGTAAATAATTAATCATTAAAATGAATATAAAATATTTGTTTAAATTAAATGCTATTTTCTATAGGTATTTAAAATATAAAGTTGTATATTATTTAGCCATTGATTCACTTTTATTATGGCAATATTGTTAATTATTTTAGCTAATGAGTATTGTTTTTGTCCCTAACGGCCTTAAAATGTTTCATAATAATTATTTTGATAAAGTCTTTATTATAATTCTTCTATAGAGATTATTAATTTTATATTGTACACTTTATCAATCAAAACATTTTAGAAAAAGAAAATAATCATTAATATTTTTCCCCTCGTCATCACTATAAATATTTTCTTTTGATCGCTGTCTTACGCATAATTGACATTTGATTAATTCCACCAATAATGAATATTTTAAAAATAAACTGCTTAAGTCTTTCATTAGATTTTATTTTACTGAAACCTATAAAATATATTTAAATTCAGGGGCGCCATTTGGGGGGGAGCAGAGTGGGCCACGGCTTCCCTATTTTTTTACGCTTTTTATCGCGTCGATCATAATATGCAAATGCCACCTTCATAATCTATAATAACATGGACTTATTGTACTTTTGTATATTTGTACCATTTTGTCGTTTGTATTTTGTATCATTGTAGTTTGTGTAGCAGTGAATAATGATTTCTAAAAAATGTATTGCAAATAAATTTGTCAGTTAGTAGTTACTAACATAATTTTAATATCAAATAAAATTGATTGGTGTAAAACTTGGATTGCTTCAATTTTGCTCCCCCTATAAAAGTAATGAAATGGCACACCTGCTTAAATTTATTTATCATTTTTCGCAATAATATTTCCTATATTTTATGTATATTATCCAATGTTGAATTTTGTACAATTTTTAACATTTTTTGAAACAATATATTTGTGGTAATTGATCATTTTTTTCAAATAGTTTAACTATATAATGTATCTAAATAATTATACAAACTCGCATAGCTAATTTTTAAATCATCAACGATTGTTTTTTTCTTTACGCCCAAGTTTATCTTCGTTAAAATATCAATTATATTATGTTATCATATATTTTGATCTATTAATCATTTAATTTCTAAACCGATTTTTAGCATACTATATCATGACTGTCTAATCTAAAATGGTAATTTATATTAAAACTTATAAAGAATAATTAATTATTATAATAATAATAAATAAATAAATAATTTACCAACATGTTTCGTAAATATATAGTGATTATGCCAACACCAATTCGGACACAGAATATTCGTATACTAAATACTATTATATATAATTACGCTACTGTTTTATTGGTAAAACCATTACGACGGAGAGTTGATTTTTTTATTATTGATGATCATAAATAAAATAACACGTAGGATAGTGTGTAATCTAACAAATGGACCTGATCAGATCTGTAAATTCGTCTATGATTACATAGTCCTACTATCTATAGGTCATGAGGTCATAAGTGTTACGTTTTTTAGCTAGTGTAATATATTTATGACTTTGACATCATTCAAAAATAAAACATCGACATTCAAATAGTATTCTTGGATTGCAGTTTGTAAAATATATAATTATAATATAATCTTTGGAATTAAACTAAATTTTTATTTACAGACAAATACATATTATGATTTCGTATCTTCAATCTTAGAAAATAATTAATTATTACATTATAAAATTTAAAACTTTCGGTTAGGTTGGATAATAATATTATATTGTACGGTAAGTGCAAT
Organism: Eriosoma lanigerum; assembly: GCA_013282895.1. NCBI lineage: Eukaryota > Metazoa > Arthropoda > Insecta > Hemiptera > Aphididae > Eriosoma > Eriosoma lanigerum. The sequence goes on along the minus strand of CM023357.1, from coordinate 31,991,790 downwards.
TATTAGTATTAGAAAAATATAATTCGAAATATCACTAGAAGTTAAATCTTAAAATAACATGCATGTTTGTTAAATGTCAGATAAAATAAATTATAAAAATACTAGTTAGTTATTATAAATTTATATAAATCTGTTTAATGAATATTTAAAAAAAAATAAATATGTACTTGTATAGTTATCAAAGTTTATAACCTTATAGGTATTATTTAGTTTTCAAGTCAAAATATATTATATTATTTGAAGTATTAATCGTAGTATATAAATTACTAAGTTAGTTTAATATTAAATATCATAAATAATTAATAAAAATCAAAGTAGTAGTTCGAGTGTTCGAAATATACACGAAAATTATTTTAAATAATAATATTTAATTGTTTTTCACAATGCGTACATAAAATAAGCCAAAAATCCTATTAGATTCAAAGAAATATAATACCATTATCCATTTTAATAGCTCTATGCAACATTTTAACAAAATGTATATTAATGTTAAACTATTACATAGTTCTTTTTTAAGCTTGGTTTATATATTATTATATAACAAAACAATAGCGGCAGATTTTATTTTTAATGTTTTCATCGTAAAATGTAAAATAACTATATTATATCAGATGGAAGGATAACATATTATAACAAATAAGTGTTTTGTTTAATATAATTATTACATATATTTGAAAGTTATTGTTTAAAATTTTTTTTTAAAAGTGTTATGTTTAATAATAAATAATATTTTAATATGTATTAGGTATTCGTTAAAAATATGTGTATTTTAATAATGAATTTTTAATTCCATTAGAGCCATACCATAATTTATAATTTTATGTCATTTTTAAAGAATTAAAATTTAAAACACTACGTCATTATAAAAAATATAATATCTAGATCTGCATACATGCGTTGAAAACGTTAGACGTATAGAATATATTTTGTATACAGATACATCGAAATAACAATATAACACACGCAATTAAAATATTTTCGTAATTATCTTTATTACTCAGTCGATCGAATACCGTCGCGTGGATGTAACATCGATTTCTGGTCCTTATAGTGATTACATTAAGCGGTGATCACTGTAATAACATTATCGCGCGAGTATGCGCCGAAATGTCGTAATCGTTGTAATATTAGAGTTGCGCGTAAAACATCGTAGTCCTTATTATTAGGATGGTCGTGTAATCATAATCATAATAATAATAATAATAATAATAATAATAACGATGTTTTAGCCACCGAAAGGGTTACGTGACGGCCGTCTCGTCGGAGTCGAGTGGAATGCTAACGGCGCGGAGTCGCGAAGTCGTATACCTGTTGTTCGGGTCGAAAGGTGATGGATGTGGAAAAATAAAAACATTCGGTCGCCGCGCGCAAACATAAATTATTAATCGACTCGACGACTTCCGCGTGACTCTTACACTACTCGTCGGCGTTGGGACGCGCGGCACGACGACCGATGATTGATTGCCGCCCGCGGGCCCGTCTGCCGCAAACGCCACGTTATTATTATTTTTTTTTTTATGCGCGAGCACGCCGCGGTGTTTATTTTTCGTCTCTGGACGTCTCGAAACAGAAAAAACCGCACACGCGAAATGACCGCGTTGCCCGTTAAACGCGATCCATTATCGACAATAATAATCGTTATCGTACGTACCAAATCCTACGCGTCTAGAGGCGCTAAGATTTGTTCGACAAAATAATAATATCTTCCGATCATAATGTATAGGTATACAACGATTATGTATTTTATTTCAGAAAAAATAAACAACAACATAATGCTACGAACATAATATTATTTGAAGATCTCACGACTCTAGAGTGTCTTATATTACATATATATATATATAAACTCAACGCGTTCAAAACAACATATTATGTCGAACCGTAATAATTACTATGGCGTATAATATAATCATAATATTTCGTAACCTAATGGTATTACTTAAAAGTTACAAAAGACCACACATTTTTTTCGTAAGTCATATATTTTTATTGCTATACGACTTATAAATAATAAATAAACAATAAATCACAGCGCACGATAAATTAACGTGACCGTTGACGGGGCTAGAGGAAATTTCACTTCCACAATTTGCGAAAATTATTTTTTTAATTTTTCTGATTTAACACACCAATAACTTTATAGTTGTTTGATTGCGTCTTATGCAAAGTACTTAAATTTTGTTGAATTTACAATTTTTCCGAGATATCGAGCCAGGAGTCTCGAACCCAGTTGACAAATCAAAAAAAAAAAAAATACCAATATTTGTCTATTTCTGATAATAATTATTGTTGTTCGATATAAATATATAATAGGCAATATTGTTTTCCTGGTTGGTATATCATTGAATGGGAAGAGTACCAAAAATTTATGTTTACAATAGTGAACCATTGTCTTGTAATTTAGTATACGGTTAAACCATAGTTGTCAAGATTTTTCTTTGTTTTCTTTGTTATATGTATATGTGTAATGAGTACAATGGATAAATGAGTATAAAGTGTGTTTGGTTGTGAATGAAAATATATCAGTCAGTCGTATTTTATACGATAATTTGTTTTATTTCGTCACTTATGAAGAATTATAAATTATAGTCATTATTTAGCTTTTAAAATATAACTCTGGTTAAAATATAACTTTTATTTTATAAATGCTAATGCCGTTTTACCTGGTAGTGTCAAAGAAGAAATCTAAAACAACCACTTTTAACAATTCATTGATTACGTGTGCGTTGGTGCGAATTATTATAGTACTGATAAAAATATATTTTTCCAGCCGTGAAAACGTTAAAACCATGACTAGGTTTGTAAAAATAGTTTCCAAATCGATAAAGGACAAGCAGTTTGAAAGTTTTAATTTCTAAACATTCTCTGCTGAGCTTGTATTACATTAAAAATGATCCCCAATCGAATCTTTCAGGTCAGAACATTAATTTTACATTTATATAAGACAAATGTATGAACAACGTAGAAGAGAAAAATCCTAGCAAGAACTTTGGTATATTTCACGAGAAAATATACTTTTGAAAGAATTCGCGCGTGATTCTTAGAAATCATATTTCAGTTACCTTGAATAAGTTTCAGTTATTATAGTTACTGATAAATTCTGTTACATACATTTGATATTTAATATTTTCTATAAACGTTAGTTATTATATTTCGTCATAAACACTGAGTATTAATACTTTAAATTATAGTTTCTATATCTGATTTTTAAAATAATATATCAAACATAAAATAATATTTTCGTTTATATATCTTTAATTCTTTGCTTAAAATATATATCTTAAAAACAAATTTGTATTTATTAGAATTTATGTTTTAAAGTTATAACTGGAAATACCATTGTGTTTAGCAAAACTAGTTTAAACTATGACAAAAGTGACCCATAAAATTAGAGAAAACATCACTGGGCCAAGGTCTTATGAAGTTAACACTTCTGGTATGTACACAAAGTGCAGGTGAATCCTGTTTTTAAATTGCACATCACGAACGATATTATATGTTGGAGGACGGATGTGACAAATTCCAAAAAATTTACGCAACCATGTTGCGTAAAAGCAAAACAAATTTTAGGCAGAATTGATAAAGTGATAAAAAAAAAATCAATAATTACGTAAACTAAAAAAAATTAAAGAAATCTTCCCTTGTATACTGCAACAGGTTTCCAAAGTTTTCGATTAAAACGCTCATGTGCAATATTTTCAACAATATTACGCCAAAAATAAAAACTCGTAAAACCCGTTCTAAAAAACCGGCACAATTAAAAAAAAGTCATCACTTATTAAAGATGACCAACTCTTCTCTTTACCGGTCGAGTATAAATATTATCTAAGAGTATAAGCCTAGAATCGTTATAGAATTATAATTTACTGTTAATCATATCAAATTTTTATATAAATATACGTATTTATTACGAATATAATGATTATTGCTAAATGACTAACAATATTTAATAATATTGTGTTTTTATATATGAGATGATTAAATTCATGAAAATGTATTTCTATTATTATTATATGCGTATTGTTTATTATGACAATGTTATTCTATGAAATGCAATATAATGAAAGGTAATATAAATAACAACAATCAGTTTATAGTAAATTATGTACGTCATCAAACTTCGAAAGAATAATATAATTTTAAATACATATTACATTTTTAATTAAAAAAAAGTTTATAATTAACTTAAAAACTAGTTTATTTTTAAAAACTGATATCGCTTAAAATAAGATCCATGATAACCTATGATAATATAATTATACTCGTCGAGTACCTACATATTATGACAACTTTTGCCGGTTAGATAATCGCTACCTGGAACTCGAAACATTTAAAATATTTTCAATTATAGTAAATTTAATATATGAACAGCATTTCTGACGTAAGCCATAAGTTATAGACTTTGTTCATAAATTTACATATCATAAGATTTATTGTTGGTTTATTCTTGGATACCATTTTATATAAATGGTATACGAGTGGCAGACGACGTACAAACGGTACCTACACCTTTAACTGGACACGTTCCAAAATTCCAGTGCCGGTTTCTTGCAACACGACACCACACTGACCACGATAATAAAATCCCAAGTTTTTAACTATTTAAATTTAAAATGTTACTCTTTACTAACTTTTTAAATTAAAAAGTATTAAAAAATGATGTCGACTATATTAATTACGTTGACATCGGGGATTTAGTTAAGTTTAACGTTAACACAAATATTATGTTATTTCTATATGGACGTTGTAATTTTAAACAAAACGGCAACGCGTTAACGACACGTGTTTTATTTGTTTACAGGCGAAAGCATTAACCATGAATATGCGTGAGATATCTTTGGCACTTTTGGTAGTCGCCGCCTGCCACGTTTCCGCCGATGTACCGACCAGCACGCCGTGTTCGTTGTCGTTCTACAGGTACCTGTTCAACCTGCCCGGCGAGAAGATCAGACCGAACGTTCCCGAGGGGACGTACGTGTTCGGCAAGCGAGTTGGCCCCATCGAAGGACAAGCATCAGACTTCCAACCGGCTGTGGTGAAACCGGCACCGTCTTACGAGGCACCGGAGTACTTGCCACCGCCCAAGCCGACCACCACAACCACGACCACTACCACCCCGAAGCCGACCACGTCCGCGCCCACGTACATCCCGCCGCCGCCGCCGAGTCCCGTTTACTATCCCGCCGAAGCGTCCAATACAATCGCCGTGATCCAACCGGCGAAACCGGCGTGCGAGCACCCGGAACACCAGCAGCAGCAGATCAACGCGCTTTTGCCGCCGTACCGTTTCGAGCCACCGACACAGCCGAAGTATCAGCCGCAGCCCACGTTCGTCATACCCAAGTTCGCGCCCCTGCCCGTGCCCCAGAAACCCGTGTTCGTCAACAACAACGAGATATTGGCCGCCCAACAGAAACAACAGGTGTTTCGGTTCCCGGTGCCGACGCCGCCGCCGCAGTTCCTCCGCCCGTACAGCCAGCCCGCGGCCAAAGACTGCGACAAACACAATCCGGTTCCGATCGTGATCCCCATCCCAAGTACCACTGCCGCCCCGTCGACACCGGAACCGTACGCCACCACCGATTCGCTGGTCGAGACCAGACAAAACGAGATCGTCATCGTCCCCGCGGCGTCTGAGCCACCGCACAGCGCCGACTGTGGACACGAATCGGTTAAAACCAACGTGATCGTCGAGTCGTTGGGTGTGCCGTCCACCGACTACGGCGTCGTGTCGGCCCCTGCGCCTGCCCCGTCCGCCGGTTATTCGTACGACAGACCCAACCAGCCCTTATTGTACCCCGCGTCGTCCGCCGGTTACAATTACCCCAAGCCGAGCCCTTCGTTCGAGTACCCAAGTGGATACGCTGGTCTGGGCACCTCGCTATTCGAATCGGAATCGCCGAAAACGTCGGCCGGCAGCACCGAAGATGGTGACCTGGTCATCCTCAAAGTTTAGTAATCATTCTCCTATAATATTATGATAAACGCGAGTTAATAGCGACGACCATATCGCCAGTCACATCATCATTACAATTTTATTATTTGTATTATAATTATCTACTATATAGTTGTTTGCGTAACAATTTATATAATTATTATTATTATTACGTTATCGGTCAGACAAGCTAAACATTCTAATACTATAATACAATTATTGTTACCATTTAGTATTAATATATATGATTTTTTTTTTTTTAAATTAAATTAAATCTTATTAATGTATCATTTTTTTTTCCTTCATTAATTTAAGTTAATTAAATAAAATATACATGTAGTACTTAAATTTGTGTTATTTATTTCTATAAAATTTGCATATTTGATTTGTATATGCACACACGTAATTTGGGATTGATAAAATATTATCAATCAATAATATTGTAATTAAATATTTTCAATTTGCTGAGTGATTTTGAAATTATTAAATTTACAGTAATATTGGTAAAAAAGTGTTTATTTCTAATGCGTTTGTGTATAATAGAACGATACTTACAATACAAATTTGTAGATGTAATAATTATTAACCTTACCTTTTGCAATGCATAATGTAGAACATCCCGGATTTGGTATAATATCATATTATAGTTACTCGTAGGTACTAAAATGTAGTCATGAAAATTATAATACCTGATACGATAATATCAATAAGATTATTTTTCAAAGTAATTTGGTTTTTGTGTGCTCCACTCAATCTATAGAAAATAATCATTAATATGTTGGATTGATTTTTACATAATTTATCTCGTCTGGAAGATGAATTTAATAGACGAAAACTTACAAAATATAGTAGGTTAGACTTTTAATAAGTGGGTATTAGCTAATAGTGATATTATTAATAACATTAACTTAATACTTAACTTATAAACATATTTTAGGATTACTTTTAAAGAAACTGTATTATCATCATGTCATCAAATTATTAGATGGCTTATATTATTTTTATTCTAAAAAATTAATTGATTCGTGTTCTGGTTATGTTTTATCTATTTCAAACTTTTTTTAAAAAAAGTTTTTATATTTTAGTATTATTTTATTGACATACTTATTCTATTAATCTTGAAATAAATACCTAAATAAGTCCAGTTGTTATTAATTTATTATATAATAGTATACATGGTATAAAATGATAGAATTTTGAATTTCAATTTTTTGTCAATATTTCATTTATAATTTAAAACATATATTTTTGATGTTAAATTAATAGGTTCTAATAATAACTGAGCTTGGAATAGTTTTTATGTTTTATGATGTTTCATAATTTAATATATTTACCCGAGTGGTCCTTCAAAACTTTAACCTAAAAATATGTGAAGAATATTCGCTATATTTTGGATCTATTATGTTATTATAATGTTCAAGGAGTAACTAAATTATATACTAGCATTCGAGCATAGCACGATGATCCAACTATTTATCTTATTCAAATTTTCCTTGGGCTCTCTATATAAGTATTTATTTTGAACTACCAATTTACTGCTATTATTATTCTAAAATATACTTACGATTTTATTAATTTATTTATTTTTGGTTACGTTTATAGCAACATTTGTAAAAATATGTAATGTATATTATTATAATATAATATAATTATGATGTCGCCGACATTTAATATTTACATACATGTTACATACTAGGCAATATCAGTATACTATTATTAATACAAAATTATAAACGTTAACGAAAAACCAAATGGAATATTTTACTAAACGATAGAATAAATTTATTGCGTATACTTATATTAATATATTATATTCGTTTTCGATTTCAAAACACATTAAAAATTTATTAAAAACTATAATTTTTCAACTAGAAATGGTTGAGTAACACAATATAAAATGTATATGATTAACTAATAATTTAAATAATGTTATAAAATAAAATATTATATTTATATAATTTACTATATTATTATATTAATATATTTGTATGACATGTATAACTTAGTTACTATTTAACTAGGTTTAGTTAAAATAATAAAATAATTTCAGATACATTAAATTTTTGTCATTAAATAATAGTAAATAAATATTAATTATAATATGTATAAACTCCAACTATTATAAAAAATGTATTATAATTTAATATATTCTTTAGTATTTGACTAAATTTATTAGGACAAGGGACTTATTAGTTATTACATAAAAGAAACGATATTATAATCGGAAAGTATAAATCAACAGAGTAGTAATTTTTTAAAAATTAGAAATTTACTAGAGTAGTAAATTTTTTGTACAAATTGTGACTACAAAAATATCGATTAACCATTTATATTTATTTTTAAATTATAAGTTATGACTGAATGTTACATTTACAAAATTTTATATTTATTTTTCAATCATAGTACAAAATATACTCATTATAATAATACGTAAATCTATAAGGTATAGGTATGTAACGGCGCCAGTTCTGTAGACGCGTATTTATTTGTATGAAATATTTGTTATCCACATAGAATTTCAACTTGACTACGAAATCATATTGAATCAAATACATATGAACTTAATTTAAATAATAAATGGGTAATTATAAAATTAAAATATATATTATTTTATAATTTATTTCTACTAATGATTACAATGAAAAAATACGAGCAAAAAGCTGATTTATTTGTCTATAGGTGTGTTATCATGTCATATACAATGTAACAACTAACAATAACGCTATTCACCTTTTTCATTTCGTGGTTGCGTGGTTCGAATTAAGGCAAGTAATATAATAATATAACTTATTACTCGTATAATAATAATTACTGAGAACATTAGCTAGCGTCCTGCATTGGTTTTTCGGATACTTTCGTTTTTAACACTGATATAATCAAACTATTAACCACGTAGTTAATTAAAAAAACAAATAATTAAGATATCATATCTACTGATATAATAATATAGTAAGTTGTGTTAAATTTATTATCTTTAATTATTAATATAAATTAATAACATTTATCTTTCTCTTTTTAATAATGTTTAAATTAAAACTGAGAATGTAGTTACTTAAAGTATATTTTCAATAACAGTTTAATTATATTACTTTCAAAAATATAATATATAATATTTAATAATAATATTGTAAATCATTAATCATTATTTATAAACGAATTAAAATATTGCATGATTTTTAAAAGATAAAATATTTCAAATCCTGTTATAGTTGTTAACATTTATAAACAAAAATTCTAGGAATAATCTTAGAGAAATAATTCATTTCTAAAATTGAAGTTAAATTTACTTCTGTTATTGTTTAAAATTAAATATATATTTTTTACTTATACCTATAATTAACAAATAATCATTATTTAAATAAAAAAAAATATTATTTAAAATTACTATGGAATTATATTATAAAATGATGTATATTAAATGAACAATCAAACAACAATATTTAAATTATAAAATATAGTTTATATTATAAAAATTATATATTTATATAAAATTGTTTATTTCATTTAAACAATTTTTTTATATAGCAATATGAAAAACCAGTTGTTTGTTGACAAAATTAATTATGTTGTCATTTGATTTAGTAAACTGAAAACATAAATCAGCAGTTATAATAATAAAAATCATCATAACTTATATTTTTTAATATTTATTACGTCAAATACATAATTGTCAAACTTATAAACTTATTTAAACCAGTTAATTCAAACTAATTATATATATATATATATATATTGATATATTTCGTATTATGCAATACGTACAAATGAAGATATTTAATTAATTGATAAATGAAGAAAAAAATATAAACATAAGTAGAGAGAGAGAGAAAGATCCATTTCACTCAGCACTATATGATCAAAATGTATGCAATTTAAGTTAAATTTAAATACATATCAAATTTAAACAATTATAATTTATAGAAATTAGTATAAAATAGTATAAGTAAAAATTATTTAACTGATAAACATAATTTAAGTATGTTAATTTTTAAACTAAACATTATAATCTTCGAAATTAAAATATAGTTATTTCTAGAGTTATTAATAATTTTAAAAATCGAATATATTAATAATATTAATTCTGTATTAATTATCATTATTAAATATTGATACCGTCGTAGTTTTTTTTGAATATATATTTATTAAAAAATAACATAATGATTCAGTTTTGGTACCAATGTAATCATTGCCTTTACAGTAACAGATATATTATCAAAAATAGTGTTTAATATTAAGTTTTTTGCATACTTTTTTTAGTAAATATTAGTAAATATTTGTAATGTGTTTAGTTCACACAATTCAAAATAGTTCAAAAATCGCAGGTTATTTTCCCCAACATAATATTAATGCATATAATTATAGTTTATTTTAAAAGTAGTTGTAAGCAAACTCTTCTGACGAAAATTAAATGTCTATATTAATAGTTTTAATACATAAACAAATAAACAATACAATAATGTGATTTAATCACTGCTTACTATTTTAAGCAAAACATTTAACTAATACAAATTACAACTTTCCGAACTATCCTAAAATTATATATCCATACAAGTATTATTTAATTTAAGGTAAAATATGTAGGTAAGTTTTATACAGATTTGTTTAAGCAAATAGATAATGTAAAAGTTATTAAATAATTAGATTATTAAATCATTAGGTTAGAACTTTGTTAGAGTGTGAAGTGTAACAAAAGAAATAACTGTGCAACTTATAGTAAATATAGTATTAATATAGTTCATAACTTACAAAAAGTAATAATATTTCTACTGATGAATAAATAATATTAAGTGCGTTGTAGTGGAAATTCATTTTCTTTAATTTTACACATTCATCTAGGAACATAAAACTTTAAAAATGAGTACCTACATAGATAAATTTGTTCCCATAACACGTAGCTATCAATATTTTAACCGTAAGAGGACGTCACATTTTATTATATTATATTTATATAACTCTCACATGTACAATATTAGAATAATAAAGCACATAAATCATACATTATTGGAAAATCATTTAAATAAAATTGTGTTTAAAAACAGAATTAAAAGTCATAAAAAATTGTAAGTGCTTCTTATTTATACAGAAATAGACAAATATTTTTAAAAAGCATGCCACATAGTGTTATTTCTTTATACAAATTTGTTAAAAATATTAAATATATGAAAGTAATTTTATATGTGATAATGCATATTAATTAAAATAAATCTGTTTCTTCGTGTATGAAACTTGACATTTTTTAACTTTATTATAATTTTCTAATGCTAAAAATTAGATTAAAAATAGAATAATACAAACATTTTTGCTAAAAAAATTAATTTTTTATTATGTCAAAGACTTTATTAGAATTTAATTATAATAATATAGCTTATATTTCAGAATTTACGGTTTTAACAAATTGTTATTAAAATCCTATTGATCTGTATTTAGTCATTACTACGAAATCCACATATTAAAATTATTTAAGAAATCGAAATATATTGCCATATTGGATCAAAGATTTTTTTATTTTAAGTTTATATGTGATTATGGTATTATTTTTATATAATAAAAATAGACAGTATTTTAAAATATTGAAATAAAGATACATAAAAGAATATGTATTTATCATGTTTTTTTACTAATATTTGAATTGTATTTTGTATTTTACATTTTGTATTTTTATCATTAATGTAATATTATTATAATTATTAATTTATATTTTTTTAGGAATTGTTAAATGTTAATTTATTTGTATGAATAATGTCGGATGTATATACAATATGATAATAATATTAGTAATTAGCATAATAGTTTAATGTTATTGAGCGTTAATAAAAATAAAACAAAGTTGAGATTAAATAAATATTATATATTAATTAATTGCATTACAAGGTAAGTAACAGACAAAATTCCCTTGACCAAGAATGCAAACCAATTAATTACTATTTTTCGGCTATAAATTAATCTTATGGTGAATATTTACAATATTTATTTTAAACATTGTAATCATCCAAAGCTACTGGAATTTCTCAAGGTTTAAACATGTACATCATATATGATAACATTATAACACAAAGCTTAATGGACAGTTATTATAAAAGTATAAGTAGCATCTACATTCAAAAGAAAGTATTATGAAATTTATGATAAATAACTTATTTTGACAGGTCTAATAGTCAGTCATCAATAATCATATTCAAGTATAATTAATAAAAATATTTCTTTGTTTCACGTAATCATACACTCACGTAAATATAAATTATTATATAAAGTTATTATTCACATTACAATTTTATTTTACATAAAGTTACAAACCTATTTTCAGTAGGTAATTAAACTTATATTATAATTTTTTTTTTTTTTTTATCAAAGTTTAGGATAATAAAATAAAATAATTTAAAATAACATTCTAAAAATATAAATTTTTTGTTTCAATAATTTGGTTTAAGTAATTTAAATGTATTTTTGATTCTAAGCGAAGTGAGCAATACATTGGTATTACAGTGCTAATTATTATTATTTTTTTTTTTATGTATGAACAAACTTTTTTGGATGGAATAATGGTTCAACTACCAAAAGTGAGGTATGCTTTCGGTAGAAAATATTGTTCAGTTAATATTTCATTTTATTCTTTTTTCAAATTTTTCAAAAGTTTTCTTTGGCATAAGACAAACTAACGAAAAACTGCAAAATGTATGAAAACTGTATTATTGACGAACTAGATTTGAAATATTTTATGATAACTAACGCAATATTTTGAATGTAGATACTTGAAAATTATTTTGAGTATTAGCATAAGTATCCTACATATTCGAACTATTATAACATTTTATTTCTTAAAATAGAAATTAAAAATTTTTTAAAATAATAATGTTCAATATAATTTCCAATTTTACGTTTTACAGTTTGAAAGTTTAACAGAAAAATAAGCATATAATATATTACTTAACCCAGTTATAAAAGATTATGTAAGTAATTTTTATTTTCACAGAACAGTTAAATTCATTAAAAAAATTGTCTAAATATTAGCACTTTTTTTTATTTTTTTCGTGTTTTTATATTATTTTTATGTTTAAGTGAAAATATTTTTGTTATTAAAGATATAATAATAAAATTTTTAGTTAAAATAAATTTATTGAATATAATAAGACCAATTCATTTTGCATTTTTGTAACATTTAGATTATCACTCCTTAACTCCTTATATTTATGATCCATATGTTTTGTGATATATACCCTTATGTAAATTAAATATTTTATAAATTATTTCTTGTCTAAATATTCAATATTAAGAATACGTGTCCAATACTACAGATTTAAATAGTTTAGTTAGGTATAAGTGATAACTAAACTACTATACTCACTATAATTTACTTAAAACAAAATTAAATAATTATAAAATAATATTACAAGATTTAATTATATTTTAATGATAAAATTGTAATATATTTACTACGAGTAAATTTGCATTTTAAAATTAGAAAACCCTAATGTCTAGTCTTATACGTATATGAATAGCGTGCAAAGATATATAAAATAATTATTTTTAAATTATATTTTGACCGTAGTCTTCGGTATACGGTAACTATTAAAATTATTCGTATTGTTTGGGGAGTTACGATTTATATTACGGTGAGTATTAACAAAAGTATTGAACACAATTGTAATAATTCTTAAACTATTTACTGAAAACAATTTAGGGATTTAATTGTAGTTTGCCATTTTGTATTGTTATTTTGTTGAAGTAGACTCGAAAGTACACCGCAATAGATCATAATATACACATCAAGTTTAAACACACGTTTAAACATCACAGTGTTTAAAACAAACAAAACAGAAATACATGAACATTAATATTAAAGGAATTGTAAAATAATCTAAATACCAAGGACAATTAAATACAGAATAATTAATGGAGGTGCCTTTGGTTTGAAACTTTTGTCCATTTACAGTTAATAGTTGTTTTAATCTATAAAACATTCCAGTTTCGTGATAGGTTTATTAAAGTATCTAATAAAACCATTTATATTTAAATACGTCAAATTTGTTTGTATTAGGTGTAGGTAGTTTATGATTCTGAGCAAAGCGAAAAGTTCAAAAACCCATTGGGTTCTACAATGATGTTATATTTATTTATTTATTATGTCTGAAGACACTTTTTGGGTAGAAATAATGGTCCGATTATAATGAATAGGGGAGTGGCGGCAGGAACGAGGTTTTTTGGGTCAGGTGTACCTTTACGCTATGGGGGTGAGTGGTGGGTGTTTGGTTGAATGCTATATATAGGCAGGTTGCAGGCATAATTGCAAGACGAATATGTAAGTGCGACAATGATAAAAATGATAATAATTTTAAAGGTATTTTAGATTATATTATAGTTAATTGAATTCTCTAATTTTCGTAACAATGATTTCGTTCTATTCCTTGTATTTAAAAACATTATAAACACAACATTATAAAAAAAAGTGTTAACGTGTTATCTTATCCAAAATTTTCATGCCAAAGAGATAAAGATATCAACCCTTATATGAAGCAATTGCTAAATTTAAATTGTCATCCAGTATATTTAAGAAAGCATTGCACATTAATGCATAGAAAAAAAAAAATAGTATATATATATATTATAGTATATTAATATATAAATAATTTTTTTTTTATGGAATACGGGGAGTTGGTAGACAAAATATTCTATATATATATAAAACGTTTTTATGATTTGGGATTAACCAAAAAAATTAACATTTTTTTAAAATAATCTCTATTAATAGGTATGTGGATTAATTAAAGGAGAGAAGTGAAATATTAGGAAACTATTATGGAAAATTTAAAAATTTAAAAACTTAAAAATTCTAAAAATAATTTGTGAGGGGGGTAGTACTCAAAAACGGTTTTTATGATTTGGGTGAAGCCAAAAAGAATATTTTAATTTAAATGGGTATTTTTGGCAAAGAAACATTAATACAAAATTTAATTTAATAATTTTTAAAAAAAAAGTTAAAGTAAAAAAAATTTAAAAAAAATATAAAATTATAAGTTGTTTGATATACGGTCTAAGTATCTGTATCTTAATACTGCGTATACTTTAGCAAGTTTTTTTATCGTGTAACTTATAATTTTAAACCCTCCCATTATTGTGATTATTTTTACAAAATGGTTTTTTGCCAAAAATACTCATCAGTCTGCTGAATTCCAAATTTTATTTTATGGATTGCTTTATATTGTATAATAAATACATTTTTCAAAAATCTGAAAAGATATTTACGAGGGGGGTTGTACGTAAAACTGTTATTATGATTGGGTTAACAAAAGTAAAAAAAATAAAAGTTAAAACAGTTTTTTGTGCAAAGAAACATTAATAAAAATTTAATTTAATTTAATAATTTAAAAAAAATATTTTAAGTAAAAAAAAATGTTTAAAAAAATTTGAAGTTATAGGTTGTTTGATAATAATACGGTCTAAGTATCTGTATCTTAATACATCATATAATTTATTTATGTATAAACTTTGGTAAGTTTTTTTATCATGCAACCTATAATTTTTAACCCACCCATTATTGTAATTATTTTTTTTTTAATGATGGTTCTTTGCTATAAATAATTTTATACTATGTATTTATATTATTATACTAAATTGAATGTAAAATAAATGAAAGTAAATTAAAAGAAAATGCTATTATATTCTAATTATTAAAAAAACATCTTATCTGTAATCTATCCGACACAATTTCTCCCGCAATAGTTGTATGCAACATACTGATGGTGATTTTGTGAATTCCTTAACTGTTGGGACTTCCGATGGTTTTTTTTTGTCGGACAAGCGCTTGTAGATAGAAAATACTGTAAAATTATGATAAAAAATTAGTCAAAACATTTTATTTATAAAAAAAAAATCACTAATATAGTAACAATTAAACAGTAAATAAGAACAAAAAATGTATAGAAATTCATGAAAATATATTTGTTTTTGTGAAAAAATATGTAAATTATTATAAATAAATGAATAAAATAAACACATTAAAAAATTACAACAGTAGGTACTTTCTGTAGTTAAGTTTCATCACAGACATAAATTATTCTGAATAACGATTTTGTGTTATTTAAAAATTAAAATCGTAAAACGTAACTAATATATAATAATAAAAAAATAATACAACTATAATACGAATAAGAAAATAATCAACAAACCCGAATCGTTATAAAAACTGCGGACTCAAAATTTCGATTCGTTTTGATTTTTCTAAATTTACAATTAACTTACTATCCAATTGAAAATTTAAATAAACAATACGTAATAATATAATTATGCACCATTGTACATTATACATTTTATAACATAGATTATCGGTTGTAATATTTAAAAACTATATTGTTTTATATAGCCATAGATGTTTTAGTGCGATAGACTGCCAACACTTTCTAGATAATAAGTGTTCAGAAATCTATTTGAATTTTCTTTTATTCCAGCATAAATTCTTTTCTCATTATTTTGAAGTAGTTTTCAATTTTCTTCGTCCATCCCAAATTATCATCTTCATTTGACATTCTTTTTGGAACGTATTATTTTTTTTATTTCTTTTATCCGTCTCAGAACGCATTGAGTATTTGAGTACTATACCCTATTCATTCATCTCAAAAGTCAAAATGTATTTGAGCAATCTCAAAGATATTCATATTCATATTTTCTCTGTTTATCAAGTAGAAATCAATATAACTATAATTATTTAGTATGCGTGATCTATAGGTTTTATCCAATCAGTTTGTTACATTGCGATATTTTCCACTAAAAAACTAAATGATGCTGTTTTGATTATTCTAAATTTTGTGTTTTGTTAATATAACAATATATTATTTTAAGTAAGTTATTTGCGTCAATAAAGCAAAGCAGGATAATATCTACTGCACATTAAGTCAGGTTCAGGCACGTACAGGCCCACCGAGATAATGATTCATACACTTTCGGCCACTCAAATAAGCGTGGTTTTTTAAAATTAAAATATGTCAAATTATATTTGAGATTTAAGAAGTCTTTTGTCACAAAACTGCATAGAAAGTTATTTGCTCATGAGCAGGACTAGAAAAATGATGCATTAAAAACTTATAGAAAATGTTTTAAAACGTAAATAATAATACTACAAAAAAATTATTTTTTAAACAAGAAAATTCTCTTAAAAAATGACTAAAAATTAATAATTTTATCTGCATTAAATCTTTAAAATGAAAAAATTATTTATTAACACAAAATATTTGTTTAAAATCATATTCAAAAACATTAATTTTTAAAAATCTCTAAATATAATATTTTTATAAAATAATAAATTAAGATGAAAGTAGTTAAAAATATTTTCACCAAATTCAAATACATAGGTATGCGCGTAAACGACTGGCCAAAATATTTTTGTTAATGTATTTTTAACTTTTTATATTATGAAAATAATAAACACACGAATTAGTTAATGGTTCGGAAAACACTAAAATAGTAAAACATAAAATATTAATTGTAAACAACAATATCGTTTCATATTATCTCACAATGGTACCTGATCGGTATATTTTAAAAATAAATGCATCGATACCTAATGTTTTTACTCGTGTACATGAAATTCGTGAAAAATAATTCCCATAATAAATTGTGTATACAATATTTAATTTAAATAAAATTTCACTTTTATAAAAACCTATTCATTTTGTATGTAAATACAGTATAATATTAGTTTTATTACCTATTTAGTTAAATAAAATGTAGATACAAATTATCAATATTTTAGTCGTTCAATGCAATTATTAAATGTATTTACAATTAAAATGTCGAATATGCTTATATTTGATTAAAAAATTGTATATATGCTATTATGTACGATAAACATATATTTATTCTTGAAAATCGTAAAAATATGTAACACAGAATTTTTCATGTGTTGTCCTTAAAAAGCTATGTATAAGCTACGCAATCACTATATTACCTACCCATGCCTGGTCGAGGGACCTATTATTAAACTGAGTTATTTATTTTATTTAATATAGTTAAGTTATTTTATTTATGGTTTTTTAATTTATTATTGAACAGTTAGTTATTTGTACTTTTATATATTAAGTAAATTGTATTATTGAAAAAGTATTATTATTGATTTCGAAGTTTGAGCGAATCGAAAAAAATTGTTTTTCATAATTTATTAATAATAGATGTATGAAACGTAAATACTCTCCATATTATTTAGCAATACATGCCATAGTCGCGACTAGGAGGTTGGAGGGGCTATTCCCCTCCAAAAAAAGACATTTAAAGCCCCACCAAAAAATCATGCAAAATTTTATATCATTATAATGATAAAAAAAAAATGTTTTTTATAAAAATATTTTTATTTTAGTAACACAATATTCATATTTATAATCACGGTCTTAGATACGTTTAGACTCTAGAAGTCAAGAGTCAAGACAGAATGTACTACACACCGTATTTATTATAATGCATCGCAATTGCTTATATCAATAAATAAAATATCCTCGACCATATTTCATATTATAATTTCTATTCTCGGTCGTTTTGCGAGTGGTCGCGCTTAATAAGGATGATAAGATATACAGCTGTTATTCAGTCATATCATATTATTATTATTATATGTAGGTATATAAATAGCTTTATATAGTTAAACTGTTGACAATGAATATGAAGGCGACAATGACTCAGGTCATTCAGAACCAAATATTATAACATCAAGTAATTGTGTTTCAATGTCTCCCGATGTAAATAATTGTCTAGTTGTATATGAGACGTGTCGATCAATATTATTAAGTCCTAAAGAAAGTAATAGTAATAAGTTGAATATTGTCAATCTTGGTAATTTAGATTCTAGTCCTGTGCAACCCATTTTAAAGTTAAGTTATATTAATTTTGTAATTGTAAGAGTAATAGCTTCTTAGCTCCACTAAGAATATAATGTAATATTTGTTTCTTCAATATTTAATAATAAAAGTATAATAATAATTAATTGCGTATAGGTTTACCCTAAAACAGCATTTGGACCACAAAATAGATCTTTTTGTTTCAAATTTTTCAAAGAGTATAACTGGCTTTAATATAGTATAAAGAAAGATTATGTTTTTGCTTTCCTTGCAGAATGTTTGCGACAAGTTCTGGTCACGTAATAGAACAACACATTTTAAATGACAAAACAACAGATTTTAATAATTGAAAAAAAAAGCTTATCCATTTTATACACATTGTTTTACATTGATAAATCATAATTGTTTAATATTATCTTTAAAATGTAATATAATAATATGTACCTATTTAAATTATTATAGTTGAGTGGAACTAGAAATGCAAAAACAGGAAAAACAAAATTAAAATTACATGCAATTTCTGACCACCATTTGACTGCCATTCTGAGATGGTCAGCTCATAAAAACTTTTATTGTTTACTTTGCTTAAAATAAAAATGTTAATTTATTTTTTAATTGGTAAATACAATTATTAAAATTAATCTAGGTATATTATTTAATTTTAGATTTTAGGGAAGCCCTTATATTAAAACTTTAATAAAAACGATTCGTTTGTATGATTTATTGTCACATAAAATATGAGTATTACTACTCGAAAACAATGCTAAAATCCCCAACAAATTAGACAACTTTTTTTAAATATATTTTAACATTTGAACAAAAGTGCAATAATATAAATAAACAAGTACTTATATAATATATGAAATATAAATAACTTTTAAATTAAATTCTAAAGTACTTTTTTCAGTATTTTAAATTATTAGTTATTTATTATTTAATTATTTTTAAAGTTAATTATTACTTATTAGTATTACTAATATAATATAATATTTTAATTATTTAAGGCTAAATATGTGGTATTTTTTAATGTTTACGGCGCTCAACAGCTCAAGTATGTTTATAACGTTATAAATATTAATTTGTTACTAATTTATAATTAAAACACTACAGTCCTCACTCAATTTAACTAGCAATTTAGAAAATATAATATTCTTGTTTTATAACTAATAGTCAATGATTTTACTCGGTTAATTCTAATTTACTATATTAAAGTCTCTGTACATGTACTGTACATTATGTACACCCATATAAATTTAAACTATAAAAAATAATTACATGTTTTGAAATAATGAAATAACCTGTTTAAATTGTGATAATAAGTTGGCCAAAAGTAATTTATAGTTAAATAAATCTTATTTTTCTAGACAACAGTAATTTTCAAAGAATTTAAATGATATGTATCTAATACAAAAATGTTGGCATTAACAAACACTAATGTTTATGAAAATTAAAAAAATCTAATAAATTTGTTGATGAAGTTTGTTTTTCCATAACCACTGAATAATATATCACACAGATTACATTTTTGTTTTAAACTACATTAAAATATTATCGTATAATTGAAATAAAGGTCAAAACACAATGCAATAAGCGCGTTTTTCACGGAAAATATCCGTTTTCTTTTTTATAGGTGAAAAAAGAAATACTAATTTTTACATTATAGACACGTTTGATAGAACAGAACTTAAAACCATTGATGGGACTTATTTAGATAATTATTTCATTATATTTTATCTTATTTAGATAAATAAATATAAGTTATCCAAGTATTTATTTTAACTAAGAATTTCACTTATCTAAATAAATTCATAAGATAAATTTTTTTGTGAAAATTAGCAAGATTTTTTCGAAATTGTTTCATTTTTATTCTCATTTTTCCAGCACAACTTGTACGTAAAATAATATCCCGGGCTAAAAATATATGATGTTATTCTGTAAAGACTTATTAAATACTTGTTACTTATTAGTAATTAATATTCTGTTTTCGGTTATAAATATTTATAAATTATACTAATTAATTTATATACATAGCCTATATTAGTACAGACATGTTGCTATTTCCTAGAACTTAATAAATATTTTTAAATTACAATTAAAATACGAATAATAGAAACAGATGTCAAGTTATAATCACCGCCGTCCGCCAAACAAAATTCCGTAGAATATAATATTATTATTTATTCATTACGAAATTTCTCAAATTCTATCTAATCTTTATTAATAAAAATAATCCAGCCGTTTATTGTTTCCGTATTCGTTATACGATCATCTAAAATTAATATAAATAATAAATAATATATAATTCATATTGACATAATATCCAGATATTCATGACAATTTATAAGTCTGACAAGCAAATACGTGAGATGCTATTAATCTATTTCGGGTTTTATATTTTGTAACTATCTATAAACCAATTTTATTATGTACATGACATTTAATAATAATAAACATTATTTCGTATACACAATACTCTTAAATATCTTTTCAATGTTGTTAATTAATAATTTTATTGTCCACGACACGAAAAGTGACTCCTGCCACCCGCCCACAATAGAACAGCCACGGGTTCTCTTGTATATGTATTATTTTAGGATGTATTGTTGGATGTATTCTATACTATTTTTAAATTAAACAATCAAAAAACGTGTGTACTTACACATGTTATTTTAATTTTAATTTCTATAATTATCTGTAATTTATCTAGATAAAATATTTTTATCTTTTATCCTTTTGGTAGATGAACTTGATTTGTTTATCTTTTATCTGTATTTTATATAAAATTTATTGTTGTTATCTTTATCTTTATTCAGATGATTTTTTTGTTATCTGTTCCTAACACTGCTTATAACAAACGAAATTCAGCATTTGCATGCGTTTACGTTATTTACACAAAACTGCAAACCATGTCAGCCCAGTTGTGTATAATAATTATATAATATTGTACCAAAATCATTCGTATTGTAATCATCTAACATTCGGACGGAAGCGAAATAAAATTACATTAGTATACATAATTATATTATTCGATTATTATTATTGTTACTTACATTTAAACGTTTTGTTTATATTGTCGAAATTTCATAACACCATAATTAATATTAAATTAAATACGAAAAAACAATTAAAATAATTACCTATATATTATATACTACAATAGAGTGTAAACATTGATGTTATTAATAAACTTACAGTTAAATATTATCACGTTAAAATATATAAATTAAACAACATTAATTAATTCTTTGTAATCTGACTAATTGTTGCGGTATTTGTTAATGTATATTGAATTTTCAAATATTAATTTCTATTTCCTATCATCAATTATCTAATGTTCCTTGACGAGTGAATCTTGAATTCACCAATTGTTTTAACTAAGTATTGAATCATTTGTTTATGTTCAACAAGTTTTACTAATCAGATTTTAGAAAATTAGCAATCAGTATTTTACACTTTCATACAAATTAATTTTAAATGTTTACAGTAAATAGGTAGTCTTTACAATAATTACTTTATAATATATTCGTAATTTTCCAGTTATGTTAAAATAATATATTTTTAAACTTTTATACTAGTTTTTACATAAGTAAATATGTACCAAAATGTATGATATACAAGTATTATGTCCAGCATTGTATACAATTTTTTAAATTTTATTGTAACACTACCTAATGAAAAACGTATTTTCAATAAATAATAATATTTAACACAATAAAATATATAAAAAAATGTTGTGATGTAAACAAAATTTAAATATAATATAATATACATATGTATTAATTTAATACATATGTAATTCTAAATAACAGATAGTGAAATTATAATTTCTTTATTTTTAATCCGACATTTAAATTTACTTATTTTTAAGTTTATATGATATGTGTATACGAAATTACTAAATAAAATATTGCCATTATTTCTAACTGAAATTGTTAAATATACAAAAACTTATAAAGGGTTCAAAAAAATTATAATATTATAGTATATATTTTTATATTAATTCTCTCTTAACATATTTTTAATTTTTTTATTTTAAATTTTGTGGTCTTTCAAAATAAAAATATATATACATTTATCTCCCCTCCCTTAATTTATCTCTATATATTTTTTGAATATTTTAAATATTTCTTTTTCAAAAAATTGTAATAGACCATTGATTGTCTGTGTGAAACTTTTAAAACTAGGTAGATGCTTGTGTTAATTTTTCTTTTCTTTTAATTTTTGTAAATTTGTGAAATATTGTGAAGATTTATTTAAAGATATTCTTACTTTTCCTAAATCAGTTAATGCACTTCGATATTGATTATAATTTATGACTTTATAACAACCTGCTATTAAGACAGTCAAATAACTTTTTAATAAACTCAATAAAATCTGCAATATTCGAGGAAGTGTTAGTTTGAAGTTTTCCTATTTGAATACAATAATTATGGATTGTTGCTGACATGAAATTGCTTAATAACTGTTGCTAATAATTTATATTAACACTCAATTTTTTAAAAGAATTTAGCTAAATGTCTGCATCTGTTAGTTTGATGAGAGCCTTAGGCCCGGCGCAAATTGAACCCAACTCATATAGACGCTACGCGCAGCACACGTGTGACCGAACCCAGTCCGAATACATATTTTTTAATGGTAAAAACGAATATTAAACACAACCCACGCTCAGTATGGCAGTATGCACGATGACAATAATTAGCTCTACAATTTTCTTTTCGATTTAGAATCCGAATCTGAGGACGATGAAAAAATTATCATGCTCCACCTACTCAGGAAAAAAAGTAAAATAAGGAAAAGAAATGAGTATTTACGAAAGTGGGAGAGAGAGTGTCATGGAGAGTTAACATTATCAAATGAAATTCCAGATAATCTGTTTAAAGAATCGTTTGGGTAAAATAGAAAACAATTTGGTGAAGTTTACGGGTTAATTAAAATGGATATAACTAGTCAAGAGTGTAATGAACGAAAACCTAACTAGAAAAACTAGCAGTGTGTCTGAGGTAACAGGTAAGTGTTTAAACACGTTCAGTACCACAGTCGACGCGTAGTGGACATTGAAAACATCGCCAGATGTTAAAAAAAAGTATGAAAACAAATTTTCACACAGGCAAAAATGCTCAATCCACAATCCACGAAACTGTGTTGATAGCACAACTTGATCCACGCGAACACAGGTTGGGTTAGGGACTGGGACTTGACTTTAGTTTTGGGACTGAACTGGTCGTGGCTTGTGCACTATCGAATAAAAACTATCGACTTGTTCGATTGTTCAAAACTATCGAATGATTTTCATTCGAAATTCGAATAGGATTATAGAATAATTTTTAACATAATGAATTATTTTATTGTTACTTTGTTAGATACAATGTGCGTGGTGGTGGCAGTCATACATTAACAATTTTGCCTATGTGGCTATTTCGTGGTGCCAATTGACCTATGTTATCACTTTATCAGTTATCTTGTTGTGTCTCCAGTGGTCATTTTGTCAATTAAAAATCAACAATTGTCAATTTGCATCAGTTTTACACATAACGATTAGCGACAAAACACGTGTGTCGTGTAAACTAGACTGTTGAAGAATTTACGATGTTAAATACTATTAAAGTGTACTCGTAAACATTAGGTTGAGTTTTGAGTGTTCATAACTATTTTACGTATTTGTATTTTTTTATTTTATTAATATATTATATATTTAATTTTTGTTGAAAACCATTCATTATAGCGCCATCACCAAAATAATAGAATATTACCACTCAAGTGAATAGAAATTTTTATTTGAGTCTTAAAGATTAATAAAAAAAAGATTTTAACCTTATTATGTTCAAACCAAATAATTTCAATTGAAATTTGACAAATGTAAATTCAAATGATTCAGGGGCGTAGTTAGAAAAAATATTTTGGAGAAGTTAAGGTCTATATTAATAGCAGTATTATATAATATTAAATCATAACGTAAAATACATAAAATTTCGAGGGAGTGTTTAAACACCCTCTCTCTTACCTATGCCAGACTCGAATTAGCCATGCAAGTTAAGATTTTCTCGAGAAAATCGTGGTGGGCCACTACACAAATTCATAGGAAGAGTGTTAATAAAAGTAAAATTGTCTGAATAAATTAAACATAATTTAGATACGTTTAGAAGATAAAATTTATAAGAATGGTCATCAAAATAATATCTCGGTGTCTCGGTGGGCCGAATTTACCAAATCCGATTCAGACAATGCGCTATGCCCATAGAGTCGATTGAATGAATGATTAATAAATAATGATTAGTCATTCAAATAGAATTATCGTATGATTATTATTGATTTTCATTCGAATGAAAACTATCGGTTATTCATTCGATGGTTTGTTTGGTAGTCAAAAATAATCGGTGGTGCCCATCACTAGCCGTGGGATAGGTTTAACATGCGCCACTCCGTTTTAAACCACGTTCTACAAAATAGTCCACACGTGTTCTGCGCGTGGTGTGTACACGGGCTGGGTTCATTTTACGCCGGGCTTTAGTTTACATAGGTTTGTTGTGGGACCGTAGGTGCGAACACAAATAATGAACTCCCAATGCAATTTACTGTATTAGATAAATTTAATTCAAATAAAAAAAAAAGACGTATATAAATATATATAAAAATTTTTCAATACAAAAGTTTTATAGTAAATACTATAAAATTTAAACACAGTCAACACAGTGGTCACTGTGATAAATTGTGAAGACAATATAATATTATAAACGATATATTGATAACATAACAATTTATCAACAATTATTGAAGCCAGAATTTCCATAATTTAAATACTACATGTATTTGAAGTATTCTATT
>CM023357.1:31896301-31966205 GCA_013282895.1 Eriosoma lanigerum | reverse complement strand
AAAATGTATGAGTTGAAATGACACCACTGCCCCACACCTTCATTATTCTATGACGGGAGTACCACCATCTTGCATCTCAATACCCCTTATATTATCCATAATCCTATGACAAAGGTACCGCAGCGTATCCTTTCTACACTGGCGCTTTATAACGGATGCATCCCAGTCGTATGGCCAAATATTAACATTGCATGGGCATTCTGTCTATTGTAGTATAATCAATAGTATTATCAATTTGAGTAATTTAGTAATTTTTGATGAATTATTGGTAACAACAATTATACTATTCTTGACTTTTATTTAAAACGATAAAGAAAAAAAATATTTAATATGTTAAAATAATAATGCGGGTGTGTATTTCCGCTGTTATCTCCAAAATAGTTTCATCTTAAATCTTAATCGACGATCGTCCAAATAGCGCCAAAAATTCCAAACCTAACCTAAATTCCTAACCTAACCTAACCTATTCTAAATCCAATAGCATTACATTTTAAAAATAAATAAATATGTTTGCTACCAATTTACACATTGAAATGCATTTTACTGATATTTTAGTTATTAAATTAATTTAAGTACTAACTAACCTATTTTCTATACCTAACTAATACATAGATTATGTTAAAGATCTTTCTATTTTAAGTTTAAAGCAAATTATATATTATATTTTGTACTTTCTTCATAAAAAGTTAACAAATGTATGTATGTAATATTTAATGACATTATATCAATTATTAGACATATAGCTATAAATATAGAAACATATATTCTTAGTTATTACATAGCATTATAAAAATTACCAGAAAGATGTTTTTACTTTTACTGGTTAAAAAAGTCAAATAAATATTATTATATTATTATGACAGGTTTTTTTTATATATTTTACAACTACCTATACAATATATAAGAAATAAAAATAAACAATACCTATTCTAGTATTTATTACCTTGTTAATTAGTAAAAAATATCTATTTCATTTTTCTGTTATAATATTTTAAGTACAATGGAATTACTAATAAATAAATTTATTGCCTTTCTAATAAAGATAAAACGAAATATTTACTTTAATATAGTGTTCACTAAAATATCAAATTTAAATAATGTACAATCTATATGTTTAAATGTATATAATTGTTTTTTTCTCGTAAATTAAATTAAATTATAATTTGTATACTTCACATTTAACGACTAACAATAATTTTTGTCGTACCTTATTACGTTTAGTAATTATGATATGTATATATTCAATATGTAAATATAATGAAAATTAATAAAAAAAAAAATGATATATGAATATTAGTAAATAGAATAATATGTCGGTGTTATCTAATACTAATACAGGTTGTTCAGAAATATTTTAAATTAAAAAAATAATGTTAGTGGAAATAACCGGAACCACTGATTAGTAAAACCTTAAAAGTATCATTATTATTAGTGAACGCTCTCATACAGGTGATAAATACAACATGATCGAACTACACAATTGATTGTATAAGACAAAGTTAAAAAACATTCTAATTACGATTTTATTTTAAATGAATAGGTAGGTATATAATATCAACATTCGCGTTTATTTAAATATATTGAAATAGTATCTAAAAAGTATTTTTATTAATTTAATTTCCGTTATTAATTTTGTATTACTATTACTATTTGAGTATTACTATTATTATTAATTGAACAAATGAGGAAATTGAAAACACAATTGATAACAAAGTATAATATATATTAGATACATGGAAAAGTTTAAATAGTATTTTCATTTGAAAATTTTATGTCTCTTATTTTTAATTATTTTTGATCTATATTTGCCATATTTATGACTGCCATAAATTTTTATTTTTAAGAATAAATAGCGAATATCATTAAAAATAATTCTTAAGGCTGAAAAACCTTGAAAATATCCGTCACTTACTACACATATTCAGAATTGAATTGAATTTATATATTGTTTTATTTAGAAATGAATTAGTAATTAAAATTAAATGCGTTTGATATCACCTATAAATACATAACTTAAACTTGCACTGCAGTTAGTATAGTTTCAATTTGTTTGCTCTTCTGCGTAGTCATATGAGAAATACATATTTTTACCATGAACATTTCATTTTATGTGAGTATTCCACTCGATTGATGATTTAGGACCATTGTTGTTATTTTAATGTGCCTAAATTTTATACAGATAAGTTTGGCAGTATTTGTTGCTGTAGTATTGGCCGAAGAATCCATCACGGATCCTAATCTGCCGAGCATGCAATATCCATATGGACAAGCAATTGGTAAGCATGTTTTTTCTTAAATTTGTATTAAATTAAAAACCATAATCACATTTTTTTTTTTTTTTTAATTAAATAATAAATTAAAATATAACTACCCCAGCATATAGGTATACACGACTTCACGTGATAAACATATAATATACAATTTATATCTTTAAACTTTTATACAGTTTTATGTACAATGATTATTTATTTTTTAATTTTTTTTTATATCATAAAATATTATAGATTTTTTTAGATTTAAAAATCAATTTTAAAAGACAAACAACATAAATTATAATTTTTTTTTCTAAACTCTTCACAAAAAATATAGAAGTAATGTATTCGTATTATCATTTTTTATTCATTACAATATTTTAATATTAGATTCTAAAATAATTAACTTTACATCAAATATTTATTAGTACAAAGGAATTCTTAATCTCATTACTTTCTTCAATTTTTTTTACATAATTTTTATTTTTTTTAAATATTTAATATTTACTAATTTTAAATTCTAGTAAAAATAAATAATTTCATAAATTCATAATGATAAACAACAATTTAAAAAGTAAATTAATGAATGATAGTTTATTTAAAAAACAAATTAAGAAGTTAATTCAAAAATTACAATTTCATCATAAACCTACTACGTCAATAAATAAATTATTTATATTCAATTATTTGATTGATTTTCAAAATCAAATGCGTATAGTACGATTTGGAGTATGAATGTATAAATTCAGTTTATTATGATTTTTCCAACATTGATTTTAATGATAGTAAAATAATATTACAATATATAAACCACTTATAACAAATACAATAATAAATATTATAATATTAAATTGTAAACGTAAAAAAATATAATATTAATAAATTATAAATATAAAGTTGATAAATATTAATGCAATTTTATCTGCAAAAACTCGATAATCCCGTGATTTTTTTTATTATAATTTTAAAACTATTCGTAAATAATATATAATATAATGTACCTATTTATTTTTTATAATTTGTATTGTTAACATCATTAAGGACATAAAATATTTTCCTAAATTTGCCTTTTACAATTCCAAATTTATTATAAACTGTGTTTTAACTAATTATAATACATAAATGGTGGAATTGTATTTATTGTCTATATTTGAAACTTTGCTAATGTCAAATGAGATACTGGAATATTAAATAATGTTATTCAAGCTTGAAATAATGTGACGCGGTCAGTTACGAGATACGTGTGCGTTTTTATTTAAATGAACTGACCATAACTGTTGTAATATAAAAAAATGCAATACTAGAAAACGGTTATGAACTCATATGCGATAAATATACCAAAGTAAAATTATGTTCAGAAAGAAAATAAAATTATTTAACAATGAAAGTGTTATGTGAGCAATAAAAATAATAGTCTAATAATAGTTATTACAATATACAATATCATATAGGTACTAAAACAAAAAATAATTTTTCAGTTATAATTAAAAATATTTAAATAATTTAATCTATAAAGTTATAAATTAGTAGTTATATAAGTAGACTAGTTTACTATTTATACTTTAACATAAGTATAAGTACAAATATATTTTGTATTAAATTATGTACATTTTATATTTATTTCGCGCGAAACGGATAATTCAAATATTAAAAATATTAAATAATTTCCTTAAATATTATTGAGGTGTATAAACATATTAATTTATAAAGTCTAGATATTATAAAGATTTATAAAATACAAAATATTATTTATTAGATATGCAATATTTTTTTAAGCAAAATACTTTGCACTAGCATTATATTAGTCTTATTATTTTTTATAGATAAATTACGAGTAATTTAAGTAATGTTTCTGTTATTTATAGTATAATGTTAATAATTTGATGAAAGTTGATGGAGATTCATACATTTATACAAAATTTTTAAATTTTAATATCATTTGACGACTTAAAGTGACCACCACATAATACAAAACATATTAATTAATTTTATCACAAAACAATTACCATTTTGATGTTCTTGTAATTTTTTTTCCAGATTCCAGAGATCACTTACCTGTCGGTGTATATAACTCTTACAATTACAAACAATCCTATCCCTACAACTATAACGATAACCATCAACAACAACCATACCAGCAAGTAAATCCGTACGGTTACCAAAATGGCTATAATGGATATCAAAACCAAATGAATTCATTCGTAGCACGACAAAATCCACCAAGTAGTCAACACCCAAATTTTAAAGCCCAGGCAACAAATCCACTTGAGTTTCCACCTATATACTATCCACCTGGATGGTACTTCCCGCATATAAAACAGGAACCAATCACTGTAGGACCAAAAATGTAAACTAATAAATTAAAAACATTAACAGTTTTTAATTAAAGAATAAATAAAAAAAACACAAATTCATATAACAAACTAACAAATCATTATAAGAACTACAATAATAATATTATAAAATATACATAATGACAGAATAAAGTCTATTATAATTATACTATATTCTAACGATGTGATTTTATTATAGATGAATTTTGTATTAATCATGTATTATTGTCAAAAATAAAACTACGTAATTTATTTTCATTTTCTATCCACTTATTATTTTATCCTATACATTAAATTACGATTATATTATTATTGGTATTAGTAATTTGAGCTATTTACGTTCAGTAGGGTCGACTTCATTAAAATTGTTCAATTCTACCAGTCAATGTTCCTCTTCATCAGTGGTTAACAACCTGGGGTACACGAAATAAATTGGGAAATGACGGAAAAACGCTGAATTTGTTTTATTTAAAACAATTGCATTTCAAATCGTTTTACGTCCTTTTGATGAAGAACTCTTTCAAAAAGCTAAATTTTTTTCAATCGTTATAGTTAAAGAGAAATTGATAGAATTTTCATGTGAAGTAACTTTGAAAAGTGAATTTAAAAAAACACAACTTATATATTTTTGGTTAGATATTAGAAATAAATTTGAACGACTCTCTGACAAGAATTGAGTTCCTAATAGTACAAAGCTGATCGAGAGAGCGTGTAAAGC
The DNA here is from genome assembly GCA_013282895.1 of Eriosoma lanigerum. Classification (NCBI taxonomy): domain Eukaryota; kingdom Metazoa; phylum Arthropoda; class Insecta; order Hemiptera; family Aphididae; genus Eriosoma; species Eriosoma lanigerum. Next base: position 31,960,902 of record CM023357.1, on the reverse strand, counting down.
TATATAAAGCTATATAAAGCTATATAAAGCTATAATTCGAAACAAAGTCATGGACCTCACTAAATTTTTATATTACAATTTTTTTATTCATACCTGGGTAAAATAATTAATTAATTTCTTTGTGTGTCTTATTACAAAATATCAAAATATATACATTATTATATTATTGTTATTTTCTATTTGAACATTTTAAGAGTCAATATATGAAAAAAGTTTGAATGTTATAATGAGGGGTACAATCTAGTAAAATATTAAGCTATTAGGGGTACGGAAGAATAAAAACGGTTGGAAACCGCTACATCTTCTACTTCTTAAAAAAATGGTCTATTAGTCTTGGTTTTTACATAATCGTGTTTTGGACTATCTTCTACATTGTAACATTTAAGATAACCACATTTACCCGTATCTGAGACCTATAATAATAGTTCTTAGCCGTCGGCACGTGACTGTTATATATAACTTTCATATTATGAGGATTTTTTAGAGTGTGATTATTATAAAAAAAAACATTTCTAAAATATGTAGGTATTGCATTTATGTAAATATCAGGAATAACATTTGGGTTTTATCTTTTAGTTATATTTCAAAAATGTAATTACAAAAGTTAATGTATTTACAAGACTTATTTACTGATTAAGTTGTATCTTGCATTATTTTAGGGAATATATTATTATTAGTATCCACACAATATTATAATCGTAACTGTCTCTTGTAGATCTTCAGTTTATGTAAAAATTATATAGATATCTATTATAGAAATATATTTTAAGTATAGATGTATAATGATGGAAATAAATGATATATTTTACAATTTTTTAGTCTAGATATTTTTTTTATAACTAATCTCACTTTTTAAATGTTTCTCCAAACTATTGTTCTAATTGTTTATATTATTTATCAAAAATCTATAATTTAAATCATAGTATTTTTTATTTATTTTAATTATTATTGACACATTTATAACACATTTAATATTAATTTCTAAATTTTAATTATAATTATTATTTATTAAGTTTCACAAAATTTAAAATTACCTAGCACAAATAAATAAATTTAAAATAAAATTAGGTTCAGGTTCACTAAAATTAATGTGGTCTGTAATGGAGAGTAATTATCATTTATCGTGTTCAACTATAAGCGTGTATACTTATTTTTTCAATGTTTTTAATATTTTATTTTCAGAACTCAAAATAAAGTACCATATCGTCTATTTCACCTAATCTAATATTTAATGTTATACTATAAAGTATAAAAATGTAATAGGTTAATATTTCATATTCATCTTAGTGAATAAAAAACAAAAATTCCAATTTAATCATCTGAATGGTTCCGTCTATTAGTATAATGTCTATTATTAGAATAGTATATCATGTTCTTTTAGATTTTCTTTTTTCTATTTTCTACCTCATTATATTATATAAATTAACATTAGTTACTATAGTGCATAAATGAATGATTTTTAAAAGGAGAAAAAAGTTATATTTTCTCTACCATTAATTTTTAATTATAAGAGATCCAGTAAATTTTAGTTAGTACCTATATTAATAAAATTACTATATTTATAATTTTATAGTTAAGCATTTTGTTAGGTCATAGTAAACATATTATAATGCATTAAAATAGTATCATAATTTGATCATAATATATCTAGATTGGGCTTCACCGAAAATCTATGACTAGTCACAAGTCGATAACATAACCTAAAACATACAATGAGGTTGATATTTATAAATTAAATAAAATTAATTATAAAATTTTGCATTTAATTCTACAAACTAATGAGTTCTATCGAGAAATTCGAAAAATGAGCTAAATAAAGTACCAAGAAGCTGCAATTTTCTACCGAAAAAACGCCCTAATTTTGGTAATCGGACTATTATTTCTACTTGAAAAAGTGTTTTTAGATATTTAAAAACACAAAAAATCGAAAATCGATGTAAAATGTTAAAATTCGAAGGCGTTTATAAAAACGCTTATAAAAACGTTTTATAAAAACTATGATTTTTACGTTATATTAGTTTAAGTTATTTAGTAATTTTTGATAATAGGTAATGAAAATAAATTATTCTAAACTTTTATCAAAAACAAAAAATATTATAAACCAATAAACAGCGTCAAAATAGCAATGGCGGAAATTTCAAAACCCTTTATAGATCCATTAGCATTATATTTAAAAATAAATAAATATATTTGCTACCAATTTACACATTGAAATTGAATTGATTTCATTGGTATTTTACATTTTAGTTACTAAATTAATTTAAGTAGGTACTTACTATTTTATGTTCATAGTAAATGATATATATGTATATATACCTATTATATTTAATTATTCGTACAAAATTAAGAAATGTATGTAGGTACATTTTTTTAATTTAAAATTTCAAACATAAAAAACAACACATTAATTTACATTTTCATATTTTGTGAATGTAAATGATACTAAATTGTAATTTTTATAATTTTAATAAAAATATTGAATTTTAATGACATAATATCACTTATTATATATATATTTACAAAAGATTGTTCTTAGTTTTTCTTAGGTGATTTTACTAATATTTGTTAAAAAAAGTCTAATAAATTTTGTTATGTTATGATAAGTTTTTTTTATACTACATTATTTAATAATAAAATAAAATATATTTACGACTACCAATAAAAAAGAAATAAAAACAAACAATGCTTCAGTATTTATTACCTTGTTAATTAGTAAAAAATAAATTTATTTTATTTTTCAATGATAATATTGTAAGTACAATGGAAATACTAATAAATGAGTCTCTTGTTTTTCTAATAAAGTTAAAACGAAATATTTACTATAATTTAATGTACACTATATAATATTAGAGTTAACTCGAGTACAATTTATGTTTAAATGAATATAATTGTTTTTTTCTCGTAAATTTAATTAAATTATAATTTATTTACTTCGCGTGTAACGACCAACAATTAGTTTTGTAGTATCTTATTATGTATTGTTTAACGATTTGCGCTTACTAAAAAATATAAATCAATTTATATACAATATTACTAATTATAATTCGTTACTATTAAACATTTAGTGTAATTCGAAAATGTTAAACGAGTTGGAGTGATATTGTATTATTAGTCTAAATTTCTAATAAATTTATAACTTACTTAAATTTTTAGTTGATTAATATCTCATATTCAGATAATACTACTTATACAGTATCTATGTAGAGACGAAACTCATGGAATGCATATAGTAATAAAAAAATTTAGTAAATAAAATATTATTATAAATTTATACCATTTTTGTTTTTTTTTTTTTTTTTAATAAGATACCAGGTATCTTTAGGGTGTCACTAAAAATTCAACTTTGTCATAATCAACTAGACACCCCATAATTATTTTACATATCGTACCTATATAAATCTATGCAAATTTTAAATATTTAAAATGATTTAAAAGGTAGCTCAATAACTTGTAATATTAGGTTACAAATAAAATGGATTAAAATGGTTATTTCCTCGTAATTCCGAAAATAATTGGTATAAATCTAAAACAAAAGGAGAAACTGAATTTTTTATTTCTTTTGCTTTTTGTTCACGTTGAACTAAACGTTGTTTTCGAATAGATTTCTTATTTAAAGCTAACTGCTTAGCATCAACTCCTAATGATAATGCTGCTGATGCCAAGACATATGTGGCATTTCTATCATTGATTTTGGTTCTATCTAACGTAGAAGATAGTTCAGGACCAATAATATTTTTAGGCCTAGAAGATAATTTTTGTTTTTTAGGCTGGTTTTCTATATACTCTTCATCAGACTGAAAACTAGTTTTATTTTCACTCATATTGTCCTCTTCTACTTTACTTAAAGCTTAATATTCTTTCAATTTCTTTCTTTTTTCTAATTTCTTCTTTTTCTTTTCTTAATTAACTTCGCTTTTCTATTAAACTCGTCTTTTTGTCAACAGATATCATACAACCCTGTCTCCTTTTTTCTCTTTGAGCTAATAAAAAGTTTATATCTTCTGTAAGTTTAATTAATACTAAAAGCATCAGCATGTGCAATGTCTAAAAGATTATCTAATGATTCTTTAAACTCATTTTCTTTGTTTTTTTTGATTATTAGTTTGTCTATTTGAATTTGTCTGCAATCCTTGCCAAGTACTAAAGGAACATTTTATTTTATCTTAGATACCTATATATACGTATGCATTTGTAAATATAATAAGTTAATAAACAAAACAATAAATTATATATAAATACCAGTATAAAGAATGATATTTAAGTGTTGACTAATATAAGTTGTTTAAGAATACTTCAAATCAAAAATAATTGTTGGTGGAAATAACCGGAATCACTGATAATTAGTAAAACTTTTAAGTATCATTATTATTAGTGAACACTTTGTACAGATATTCTTACGGTATATAATTTTTTATATATAGATCGCAAATATTAACGAAGTATTTGTTTTATCTTACTTGGCTGTATTAACGCATTGCGATTATACAGATTGCTTTTTTTTTTTTTTTTATTGAGTTTGTTATAATATATCATTTTTACATAACAGTAGAAATTATTTATATTTATTAATATAATAATTAAAATAGATTGTTAAACTTTTAAATCATAGGGGTATTCATTATATTATTCAAACGAGAAAAATGACCTTCTATCTTAAATTATAAATTGTAATGCATGTAGCTATTATAAATATTATGTTGATATAGGTATAGCCGTATAGGTAATATATCTAATTTTATTTTTTTTTCTGTTATAAACAAATCATTATAAATTATCATGTTCATAATAGGTTTATCGACCTAAAGTGAAACCTGTAAAATCATTTACTCGTATTATATTACATTTACATATTATTCTATTCGAATATTCATAAAAATTAACACAACATAAACGAGCTACATAATTGTTCGTATAAGACAAAGTCAAAAAATATTTTTATTACGATTTTATCAAATCAATAGATATATAATATAAACATTGAGTTTACTTTAATAATTTTATTAATTTAATTCCTGTTTTATTGTTTGGACGAATGAGGAAATTGAAAAATAGATTTATTAGATTCATGGACAAGTTTCAATTGGAATGTATCTGTCTCAAACAAAACATATTGTTTTTTATTTATTTTCAATAATTTTTGCTCTTTTTATATTTACCATCCATATATATGACTGCCATCAATTTTTATTTTTAAGAATGTAATAATGTATAGCGAATATCATTAAATCGTCTTGAAGACTGAAAAACCTTGAAAATATCTGACACTAACTCCACATATTCAGAGTTGAATGTAATTTATCTTTCGTATTAATTATGTATCATGACTCACGGATTATGGTTCCCTACTGCGTTTAAAATCACCTATAAATATGTAAGTAACTTAAGCTCGTACTGCAGTTAGTACAGTTTCAATTTGTTTGATCCTCCGCGTAGTCGTATGAGAAAATAATATTTTCATCATGAACGTTTCATTTTATGTGAGTATTGCACTCAATTAATGATTTAGTATACAAACATTTTTTTTTTTCTTAATGTACTTAAATTTTATATAGGTTAATTTGTCAGTATTTCTAACTGTAGTATTGGCCGAAGAAACTAAGGATAAAAGGCAGGCTATATACGATCCACATGGACAAATAACTGGTAAGTATTAAATTAGGGTATTAAATTGAATTTAAGTTTAAATATTATGTTTTATTTTTCAAATAATTCCTAATAATTTACTAATGTATTGTTATATAAGAAAAAGAAAACATAACATAAACATGTTTTAAATTCTGTGCAAAGCGAAGAATGTATTATTTTTACAAAGATGTACTTTTTTATGTTTGAAAACATATTTTTGGGTAGGAGTAAAAATACTATATGTTTTTCGTAAAAAATTACGTTTTCTTTCTTTAGCTTATTATTTGATTTTCTTGATAGTTTCTTCTTGGAATAAGAAAAACTAACAAAAAATATTGAAAAGTGCGAATTTCACATAAACTATGATTTTGACGAATTTGATTTTAAATATTTGATGATAACCAATGCAATTTTTAATGTAGGATCTTAAAATTTTTCTCATTGGTAGCCTACATACCACGAAGTATAATTTTGGAACGGATTATCAGTACCTACAATATATTTTATATCTGACTAAGTTTCGATCAGAATCGTATTTTTAAATGCATTATCATTGCTGCACTTAAATCTTAATTATAATAAACCACTAATTTCTCCAAAGACTGTAAGGTCAACCACGTCCGTTACCCTAGCCCCCCACTTAAAATTTTGAATTTTTTTTCATGGATTTAATTAGTACTCGATTTATATGATTTTGTACGACAAAAATTACTTTTTTATGGGTGGGGCTGAAGTAACGTTACTTCAGCTCCACCGACACAAAAATAAATATTGTTGATAAATGAGTTGCGTACAAATTCTGAAACATGTCGTACAAATTCATACACATCGAGTACTAATTATATTCAAAAAAAAATTCAAAATTTTAAGTGTGAGGGGGGGGGGGGGGCTGAAGTAACGGCCATGGACAACCGACGAACATTCAGAATCGACATCCTGGGTGGTTTTTTAAAAAAAATAAAATATTATATTCAAATATTACTATGCCGACATACATCCAAGTTTTTTTTCATAAACATATAAAATTGGTACAATTTATAACTCTAAACTATTAAACAGTTTTATGTATAATTTGTATTATTAATATTTTTTAATATAAATAAAATATTTAGATTTTTTTAGGTTTGAATATTAATTTTAAGAAGATACCAGTATAGGAATGATAAACGTATTAGAAAAATATAAATTATAATATTCGTATAAACCATTTACACAAAATATAGTAAGAATGGGTGAAATATAAATTTTTGTTCATTAAAGTTATTTATTAACTATATTATATTATATTATATTAGGTATATACTAAAACGAAAAAATATGTTATGATGGTTTTAATTAAAAATATTTAGAATATATTATTTAGTTTAATCTATGAAAGTTATAGTATATTAGTTATAGATTAGTTATTACTTCATATTTTAAAATAAGTAGATACAAATAAATTTTGTATTAGATTTATTATAAATTTCACGAAACGGCCTATAATATGAAATGATTATCTAAAATATTATTCAGACAATGAGGAGGATAAACATGTTTATTTATAAAGTCTAAATATTTAGATTAAAAAAATAAAAATAATTATTTATTAGATATTATCCAAGATTGAAAAAAAAAAATACTTTCCCCTTGCACTATATTATTCTAATTTTTTTTTATAGATAAATTATGAATAATTGTATTAATATTTCTGTTATTAATTTGGTATGTATAATATTAATAATTTGATGAATATTGAAAGAAATGCTTACGATCATACTAAACTTTTAAATTAAATACGTTTTGACGATTTTAAATAATCACCACATAACAAAAATATATTTATTAAATTTATTACCAAACTGTTATCATTTGTTGATGTTTTTTTTTCAGATTCCAGAGAGAATTTACCTGTCGGTGGGCATAACTACTACAATAACAAACATCCGTTATATCAATCACCTTATCCTTATAATCAAGACTACTATCTACGACAACCATACCAGCGGTATAACTACCAATTTAACTCACACCCATACGACTATCAACAAGTAAATCCATACGGTTATCAAAATGACTATAACGGATATCAAAGTCATTTGAGTCCATACGCAGTACGTCAAGCACCACCATATCCTAGTCCTGGTGCCCAGCCGATAAATCCACCTGTGCCTCCACCTTTCTACCATCCACCAGGATGGTATTACCCGATGCCAATAACCGAGAAACCGACCACAGTCGCGCGCCCACAATAAAAAAATTAAAAACATTAAACGGTTTTTAATTAAAGAATAAATAAAAACATTAATTCATGTAAAAAATAACAATTTATTAAAAAAACTAAAATAATATTATTATAAGATAAATAAATTAACAGAATAAAGCCAATGAATCTATGATTATTTTTATATTATAACGATGTGATTTTATACTATAGATGAATTGTGTATTAATTATGTATGATTGTTAAAAATAAAACCATGTGATTCATTTTGTTTTTCTATCAACTGATTGCTATTATTTATTTTACCCAAAACATTAAATTCCGATTATATTATTGTATTAGGAATTTGAGCTATTTTAAACAAATGCAATACAAATATTAAAAATATACATAATATAATAGGCCTTGAGTAAATTAGGTATATAGGTAAAAAATGCATTACGTTTTAAAATAAGTACAGTTTAAACATTAGTACTATGATTATGTAAACAATTAAACAAATATATACTTTAATTATTGCATAATAATTATTATATTAAAAAACAAGTTGTGACATTTAATATATTTTTAAAATGTTGAGTTGGTAAATGTCCAATATATTTTTACGATTATAAAATTGTTATTGTACAACAATTTAATGGGTACCTAATTAAATAAAAAAAAAAAGGGTTTTTTATTTCATATACTTTATGAAATTTTAATGTTTAAAATGCGTGTTTAGTAGAAAATTACAACGTTCTTACATAATAAAATATTAATTAATTTAAAAATACTTTAATAATTTGGTTAACACTTTCTTGACATATTTTATGTTCCCATTGAATTACTATCTTTATGATTTCACAGATAAGTTATGTTTACTTTCATCAGGGTTGATTTCATCGAAGTTTTCGTCTAATTCTGCCAGTCGATGTTCCTCTACATCATCTTCTACTTCTTGATGAAACGGTCTATTGGTCTCGGTTTCTACGTCTTCGTGTTCTGGACTTTCGTCCACGTTGTAATTAGCATTTGATATTAACTTATGCGCCTGTGTCCTAGGCCTATAATAATAGTTCATAGCCGTCGGCATGGGAGCGTAATATATAAGTTTCTTATGATGATGCTTCTTTGGAGTGTGTTTATTGTGGCAATGTTCTTTTTTGTGTTTCTTTTTCGGTTTTTTCGGTTTTTTCGGCTTATTTGAATGTTTCTTATCGACTTTTGGCTCGCACGGCTTACATGGCTTGTGTTTTGGCATCGATGGTAAATGTGGTTTATGTGGCTTGTGTTTAGGATAGTAATTGTTACGCGGTATCCAGTGGATGGGGACTTGGCGTGCTATTATAACCGGATGACGTCGATTTTTGACAATTATACTTAGATCTCTCATTGGTCGAGCAATCCGCATTGGATTATTATTTTGCTGATCACTTATTGGATCTAGAGCTTTGTTACGTTCTTTTGGAATCAACGAGATAATCGATGATATTTCTTTTACTTTTTTCACTTGTTCGAAGTCGTCGTCTTTCGAATCTTCTAACTTCTCTGGTTCATTGAATCTTTCTAACGAATCCATTTTTTCCGGGTAATTCGGTCGTTCCGACTTGTCTGGTTCACCGTAATCATCAATTTCAGGCTCGTGGATTGTTTGTGATACTGATTTTGTTGCAGCTTTAGGTTCCCAAACGTTTGATACATGCAAATTATGTTCACCGGGATACATATTTTCTTGATCATTAAACCCATAACTTCGTGCTTCATAGGCTTCTTGATTGTCGGTGAGCTTTTTTATTGCATTATTTTCTTTTATATGTTCATCGTTTATTTTTCGACCATACGTTAATGTTATTAAATAGAATAATGCAAACTAAAAAAATAAATACAATATTTATTAATTATTACAAATTTTTAATAAACAATAAAATAACATTAAAAATAAAAGATAACTAGATTTACGTAAACATTTTATATTAAAGTTATTTATTACTTTCGAAATTTTAATATTTATAGAATTATTTTTAACAATAAATATATTATAATTCCCTATTTATAAAAAGTTATAACATATCAACGTTCATTATACTATATCTATGAAGTATAGTATGTAATTAACCTAAATTATTCAAAAAGTTTTCTATATCATTATTCTTCTGAAATTTAAATTCATATATATTATTTTATAAACTAATAAATAATTGTATACAATATTATAAAACGCATGAAATATTTAGGGAACAAAATAATATATAATTTTATATTTTTTAAAACTTTAGTTGATTTTATAAATATATAATTAATTTTAATAGCTAAAATTTATAAAAATTTTATAGCTAAGAATTAATTATTAAGAAAATAAAATAGCTGTATAATTCTTTTGAAATTTAATTATAACTCTTTGTAACTTATATTGTTATGCGTCATGTATACAAATATTAACAATACGACTAATATAATAATTACCTATTTACCTCTATAAAAATTGAATGAAATGTAAATTGATATAATTTTAATATCTACTTAAGTAATTAAACTATTAATTATAAATAGTATATTGACTGTATTAAAATAAATTATTTAGATTAAATGGATATTATTTAGTATAAATTTAATTAAATCATGCGAAAATCTAAATATAATATAAATAATATCATATTAAAGTTTTTTAACGGAGTTATTATTTTTAATCCGTGTATTATTTTGACTCAACTGAGATATAAATGTATTTAAAAGAAAAAAAAAGAAAACGTTTTGAACCTATCTGTGTTGCTTTTTTTACTAACCAATTTTTCTGTATCCATCGTTATGCAAAATATTCATGACGACCAATCGATTTCGAATCCCATGCACATGATGCTCTTAATATGAATATCGTTTCTATACTGTCATTTTGATCAATAAATCTAACCTTAGCACACGCGGATTAAATTTCCACTTCCAAAACATCAAATGGACCGTGACACGTTAATTGTACAAAGTTTTGGTTTTCGGTTTTGGTTTGTTGTTACATGCGGATTTCCCAATATTATATCACGTCGGTCTCTCGATATCGTGACTATAACGTTTTACTCTAGTACGATGGAAAAAAAGAACTACAAAAAATCAATACGTGATGTAACTCGGTACTCGGCAGCTCAAGTAATCGGAACGAAATGGAGATCTTTTAACTGTATAGGAAATTATTAAATCACTGGACGGTGGAATAAAAATAAGAACCATTCGTTTTAGGGTCACGGTCATCGATAACAGTCCACTAAAGATGCTACATAATATAAAAACTACTTAAGAAAAAAACCTTTTAACTTGACAACATAAGATAGAATAATTCCCGATAGGTTAGGTACACACACCAGACAGTGTAATTTAGTAATCTACGATATGAAAACAACACTAAACTTCGACTTTTGATCAAAATAATTTTTTTTAAGTATAATTCCTATGTCTATTTTTTTAACTTTATAATTTAATATATTTTATTTATTTAAATATATTTCCCTAGAAGTGCAACTATTGGTTGGAGGGGCTTGGCCCACCACTAATTATTACTCATAGCCCCTTAAAATAACAATACAATTCTCAACTTATTTTTAAAGATATTTTAATGTAGGGTTATGGCCCTCTTTAAAATTTAGCACTAGTTGCGTCACTGACTGCCCTCTCTCCCGTTCTGTATTCGTTTTTGTATACAATTTAAATAAACGCTAAAAATATAAAGGACACATCAAGATATTAAAATCAAATTATTTATTCGTTTAAAAGCCAAACAATATAATATTTGAAATTACATGTTATCGATTCATATTTAAAACATCTAGTTTATGATAATACAATTGAAATATAACGTATCTTTATGAATATAAAGAGGTATATTATATTAATAATAATATTCTATACATGTTTAAAATACAATTTTTACTTTACCTAACCTAACCATTAACTGATTTAAGTAACTTATTTTATAGTCATACCACTTTATAAGCGGTTTGATTTTGAAACAATAGAACACCGTTAACAACACTTTATATTCCTTTTAACATCAACTTCGTTAACAATTGTGGTACCTAATTAGTTATTAGCTAACCCGATATATTTTGTGGTTTAGCAACGTATTGTGTTAGGAATGTATTTCACTGACATCAAATAGTATTGGAAATGTTTAAAATATATCACGTATTTATTTAGATTTTGGTTTAAACAAAATTAGAATTCTTAAACAATTAGTTTTATGAACATAGAAATTATATGAATTCATGTATAATGTTAACAAATTTATTATTTTTAAATATCACGAATGTTTCATTTAGGTAAAACGTATACAAGTTATGATCAAATTATAAATAATAATACTTATACTTTTCATAACTAAATAAATTATACACGCAGTCCAAACATTTTAATAATTAAATATATTATGTTGTGTTGGTATGACTATTTGCATTCAATTATTATTATTATAATAATTATGAATATTAATTTGAGAGTTCTATCTTTATTTCTTCAAAAAACTGAACAAAAATTTCATTTAAAATATTTTACTCAACTTAAAACTAGAAATGTATGTCAATTTCCGTTTCATTAAATAACAAAACTACAATACCAAATGTTCAATATTTATAGTAAAAATATAACAGAACAAACTTTCGAATTTAGATAACTATTCATGATAGTATAATTTTCTTCACTAATTCATGACAAAAATAAATATTATTAAAAAATTTTACAATCGCTACATTCAAAACTGCATTACCTAGTTTTCATAAAATATTTAAAATCGAGTTCGTCAAAATGACAGTTTCTGTGAATATTGCAATTTTTTAACCATTTTTTTTATAGTGTTTTTTTATTGTATCTCATAGGCTAACGACAAAAATAATGAGAAATTCAAAAAATTAATTAAATAAAGTACCAACTAAACAAAATTATCTACCAAACCCTTACCTTATATGGTAATCGGACCATTATTTCTATTCGAAAAAGTGTCTTCGGACATTTAAAATCAGAAAAATCAAACGTGAATCTTAAAATTTGAATGTGTGTAAAAAAAATGTTGATATACAAATTTCACAAATTTGTATATGCATATTTAGGGGTATGTCATAAAACACATATGGAATTTTTAGATTAAAATTAAAATATTTGTGCCCTAATAAAACATACAAAAATCTATCATAAAAACATTATTGTAAAACCAATTTATTCTTTGCTTCGCTCATCATAATCTAAAATGACAATGTAATTGCATTTTGGTCTCATTTTGTAATGATATTAAAACTATAACTTTTTTATTCGCATCACGTTTGAAACGTTTAAAATATCAGCGATAAATATATTCTATGAATAAAGTCATTTATAGTCATTTATAGTGAACTATTATAGAATTATAACTGTTTAGACAGAAGATACGCAATGCTTTGCTATATAATCCGGAAAGTGAAAATAAAGATAGATTTAACTTTTAATATAATATAATATACTCCGATACGCTTTATGAGAAATTTTTAAAGAATTCGAGCATAATATTATTATAAATTGTGAGGACTGGAGAACGGATCATACGGTTGAATGAGCAAATGACAACGAATTCGATTTCGTGCGAATAATTTTACGATAGAAGTCGTAAAAAATAAATTATTGATGTTTAAAAAACAATAAAAAACGATATGATGAACCGTTGAAATGGCAGAATCTGAATCAATTATTATTATTATTATTATTTTTTTTTTTTAATGATTTTTTAATAGCTGGATGATCATGGCGATTAAAATAATAGATTTTGCTAAAATTGTAACGAAAACAAAACTACGATTTTGCGTTTTAGAGAAGTAATAAAAAAGCGATAGTATCACATAAAACATAATAGTAATAATAATAATAATAGATGACGAAATCTCTGTCAATAACAGAGTAAAACAAGTGTAATTAAATTATTTGGAAAATGTAAATATCTATATTTATATTTATTAATTCGATAAAAAGCAGATGTTCCATTGATATATAAATCAAATATATGTAAATCAAAATTTAACTATTTCATCAATTATGTTTTCATCAAATACGTACCAGACGATTACGCGTTATTGCGTTAATTGTCTGTAAATACCTATATTTTTATAGTTTGTAACAAGGACAGTAATCAAAAACAGCCCCGCAGGAATACAACCATTAGGTAGACCTCGCTTAAAATGGGAAGATTGTGTTATTAAAGATGTAAGAAGGATAGAAGCTGATTTGCAATGGAGAGAAGCAGATAGTAATAGATGGATGAGTATACTTAAAAGGCTGGTCTTAAAGGCCATTACCCCTTAAAAAAAAAAAAATACCTATATTTAACCAATATGGATGCACTATTGTAGACATATATAAGTATATAATATTATAATATTTATATAATTATATGGAAATTGGCCATAAATTCGTTTTCAGTATATGTATTGTAATTATTTTATTGTAAGTACCTATATTAATAATATTATCATACTCTATGTTGTAGATATACTCTATTAATATGTACCTTGTGATCTGCGGTATGGACACATGGACGCGTTATTTTGAACTAAAAATTAACTGATTGAACTGAATAAAAACTATATCTTTTATTGTAAATTGTATTTATAATAAATTGATAATATTTAAAAAAATGTTATGGTTTTAAATTTTAATAAAACAAAGACTCGTTATATACACGAGTATTGTGTAATATTCATAAGAAAACAATATGTATCTATTTTTTCCCACCTATAATAAGAGCGAAATTTGTATAGTTTCCCAGAAGCACTGTTGAGCTTAGCTACGCTTCTGGTACTGGTAGTACTGGCACTTCACGTTTGTGCGGATCTTATTCGAAACCTTATTCGGATGAACGCGATCGGTCAATCGAATTGGCTAATGGACCGTTTCGGGCGCATCGAACATGGCATTGGGATATCTGAAATAATTTTTATAATAATAATAATAATGCATAAAATAGGTATAGGTAGAACACCCGATGGTGGCCTTGGGTGCGTTTTCACCGAGCCCGGGTCGAGGGCATTTCCGGTTTCGTAGCCGGATAAATAACAACGAACCGACGGATTCTGAATCAAGTCATCAGTTGTCACCGAATTGATTGCCAAGATGATCATGTCATTATTCTTACAGGTCGCAGCTATGTTCATCATAGGAATTAATAAATCTTCAGCATATGTTAACTCGGCTCAACACCAATCGAGTCATCATTCCGAGTCCAGTTACAGTAGTGGATCGTCACGTGAGTAAATCGCATTTTAACTAGAAATGTTGGGAAGTTTTTTTTTTGTTTATTTTACGCAATTTTGATAAATATAATTTTTACAGAAATATTAATATATAATATAATTTGAAATCTAAATGATTTAAAATTTTACACGCTAAATAATTTATTTGATTATTTTTTAAATTCGGTAAATGATAAAACTGAGGTGTATCTAAGTCGTATTATATAATAATATAAATGTAAATAGGTTATGAAATTCTGTTGTCGTTCAAAGCTCTGTTTTTGCTACCAGAGCGTTTTGATTATAATTAAAACGTTTAATGTGTAAACAAAATATTATCTATGCGTATACGGTAAACAATTGTTATTCTCGCGTGACTAATTAAAATCAACATTAATCGCTCCCAAACGATATTATTTTAAAATTGAATCAACGTAAAGCTTAATATCGGGTGAAATCACTATATTGTTCTTAGGTTAAATATCATATATGAAAAGAGGCAGGCAAAATTTATATGAATGGATTAATACATTATTGAACAAAAAATTATTTGTTATTATTGTTAACGTGGAATGTAAATATAGATCAAAAACTGATGTTGATGTTTAAGCAATGACTGAACACTGTTGTAAAAATTATGTTTCAACCTATTTTGAACTAAAAAAAACTGAATTTTCAAAAACTATCTTCATTTAGTTAGAAGATTCTCGTTGTATAATGGGATAAACTTTTTGTTAAAATTGAGTACCAATTGAAAATTATTTTATAATATCATTTTAGTAAAAAAAATGTTATAATTATGTACGGTTCAAAAACAGTATACCTTACTAACAATGTAGGTACATGCATTGAAATAACGACAAATTGCGAGTGTAACAATGTTTCGTGAGCTAAATGCGTCCCTAGGAGTCATTACTAAAATAATGAATTTGTGCTTGTCCTTCTGCATCCTCAAATTTGTAATTTAATATGTCACGGAAAAATATAAATAATAAACTAAACTTATATCATAAGACTTTTAAATATTATATTATATTTATGAAACAAAAAAATGCCTAATTATCAATACGTCCAATAAAACATTTTTATATATTATTCATACTAATTACAAATTTAAAAATGTGGTATTTCAAATAATTTATAAATATAAAATACTAATTATGTAATATTCTGATTTATTACTATATTTTTTTAAAATTTTAATTCAGAATAAAATGCGTTAATAAAGATTTTATTATAAGTAAAAATTTATTAACGGAACAAAAAGTTTAGGGATATACGTACAATTATTGTGTTCGTTATTTTTAAGGTAAAAAGTAAAAAAAAATAATTTTAAAATTTATTAAACCATCTGTTTCCTATTAAAAATAATTATTCTGTAAGAAAAACTACAGTTTAATGATGAAAAAAGAACTCGTAGCAGTGATTAGAATTAAAATAACCAAACCACTATGTATTATTAAATGACTGTTATTAATTCGCGAAACTAATATTAGACTTAAAAAATACACATTCTTGATAAAAAATAGGAGTGTGTTTAATGAAATGAAATGGAGCTAAATTGTCATTTGACACACGTGTTCTTTTTTTCAGGCTAGGAAATTTCTAAATAAAATATAATTTGTCCGTGAAACCTAAACAAATAAATAAACCAATGAATTTATTTTTAAATAATTTTTGAATATTTTAAATACTTGTTGCAGATAATAGTGGTCATGCGTATAGTTATAAAAGCCAATCAGCTCATGGTCCGGGTTATAGTTATAGTTACAGTTACTCCGATGGCGGATCTCCATTATTTTTTCCAGGATATGCTTCAGGATATCATTCGTATACACCTCTGTTTATTCCGCCAATTGACATTGATATAGACTTTGATTTGGACGATGATTTAGACTTCGATATTGACACAGATCTAGATCTCGATCTCGATTTGGATTTCCCTGGTATTGAGTATGGTCTTGGGTACATAGGAAAATATGGACACTGGTATAGAAAACCTAAATATGGATTTTCCAAATTGTACAATGGCATCGACGGAGACTTCTGGAATTATGGTGGCCGCTATGGGTACGATCATTTAGGACCATCGAACTTTGGATCATTCGGTTTTTTTAAATAAATTTGAACATCAAGTAAAATAAATTATTATTATTACTATGAGAACAAGACGTGATTAATGCAAAACACTTAATTTATAATATATTTATGTGAATTATTGTCATTGAATTCGATTGTTAAATCATATGTGTAATTTATATATTTAAATTAGTAATTATATGTATACTTATTACACAAATTGTACTTTATTAATTAATAAAATGATATAAATGGAATATTATATAGTTTTGCTATTTGTTATTTCATATAAAATCTATAACTAAATAGTAAATACATTGAAATTATATTTAAATATGATATTTTTGTTAATAACAAATTTTTGGAATAATTAGAATATTATGACCTATGATAAATAAATAATAAATAATTTTTGATATTATTAATATAAGAATAAAATATTAATATATAATATATTATATTTTAATATAATATAAACCTTTACATGAGTTTGATTATACAATATTTAGTATATTATATGCTATGTATATTATAATTTAATAATAAAATTATAATTAATTTTTGGAACGTAAAAAAAAATAAGGAACTCTTTTATAATATAAATGCGTATTTAATTAAATTTGTAAGTATTTTCGTATTTATTCGTTATATAGTATTTACATTATTGTACTATATAATATTATTAAAATAATACCGACAATAATATACGATCTTACAATAAGCGTTAAAGCAAAAAAGAAATAAAATTCTAAACTGTATAATATAATATAATGAATATAGTATAAATGAGTGGAAACTATAACAATCGATACATAATTTAAACTGATAAATTAAAAGCCACAAGTCTTGGCTAGGCCAAATTAAGGATCTATTGAGCCTCAGGAATGAAATTTCATATGTCTTAATGTCCTTTTGACAAAACATGCTTTATAAAGTTGCTCTCTACGCTCGCAAAAAATTACATTTTTATTAAAACTATTTCACAAATATAAATTACGTTAAAATTTTACAATAAGAGTAAAAAAGAGTACTCATATATCAACAAAAACGATTTTATCAGATCATTTAATTTTTCTTGTTTTACTTAAAGCCAGCTCTTTAAAACTGATTTTAACAAACCATTCTCAGAATATTAAATCATTTATATCTTTATGTTTTCTTAGGTTTGAATGGTTCTATGCTTATTTTGTATTCTAGTTAATTTTGAAAAAGCTCTTTCAGCAGAACAATTTGCCACAGTAAGAGCTAAATATATTTTTAAAGATGTAAATATATAAGAAAATACTACGTATAACTCGTATAACCACGAAAATGATTTTGGTTTTCATCCCTGTTGAAAATAGAAATTTATGTTCAAAATTATTCAATTTTATTCATTAATATTTATAAAGTCAAAGCTATAGCTACGTTCAGAATTTTTTTTTCAAATGCGATGATTTAAAACACTATCTTCTTCGAAACTAAAAAGGCGAACGAGACTTTTCCAACATCGTTATCTGATATACTTTTGTACATTTTAGATTCCAAGTATTGCAGAAGTATATTAAATCAAAAAATATTATTTATTATTAGGTACCTAATTTAAATTCTGTGTGAAACGAGGTTTTACAATGTGTATGAACTTTTTTAGTTAGTTTTTTTATGAAATGTCATAACAATTTTTCCGGAAAAGCCATAAAAAATGTATATCAATAGTTCTTTTTTCGATTTTATTTATTTTAAGTATAAATTAGAAAAAGTACCAAAAACGAGAAAAAAAAAGTCAGACTCTTAGAAAATCGATTTTATTTATTTTGTCTAAAAAAATTACTTTGTAGACTTTTCTTGGAAATATTTTTATAATGTTATGCAAATGATATATGATTTGTTAGAATACTATTAACTATTTTTAAATTTTAAATATAAAACTTTATATTTAATTTAGAATGTTTGCAATATTTAATTGAAAATGTAATAACTTTTTGAAAAAGTCTTTTCCATATTTCATTAAGCAAATATCAGGAAAACTATCTCTTCGAATGTGTATGAAAAACGTAACGTTAAAACTTTTAAATGTCATAACTCTTGTATCAACTTTTATAATTTCACTAAAATTTAATTAAATTACTCTCCATTCTTTATTAATTCATATTCAATTCTATGAATTAATGAAAAAAAAAAGAAAGAATAATAGAATTCACAATATGAAATGTTGTATTCGATTCTGAAGCAAATTTCATCTATCTGGTACATTATTTAGCGAATTTTTCAAATTTCTTAAATTTTCTCACTTTTTCTTTGGTAGAAGAAAAACTATCAAATAATGATAGAAAAACTGCAAAATTCACGGAAATCGTAATTTTGACAAAATTAATTTTAGATTTTTCATGATAACATATGCAATTTTAAACATAGGGATTTAAAATTTTGTTGAGTATTTTCATATGTATTCTAACATAGTTTTCTACATACATAATTATAGTTTGAACGCATAGGTTGATTATCTGACTAAATATGAGCTTTGTAATTTTACCAAAAATGTAATTTTTTGTCTCAAATATGTTTGATATTACCTGCAGTTTTGGGTTTAACTGTTTAACATTTTATAGAAATATAAATATATATTTCTTAACCTAATTACAAAATATTTTGAAAATCGTAAATCAATTTTTTTTTTTTAAACGTCTTTAAACTTTACCATTTCACATTGATGTTTGATTTTCGGTGTTTTTAAAAGTCTGAAAACATTTTATCGGGAAGTAATAATTGTTGGATCACAACAAGTATAGTATGCTTACGGTAGAAAATTACATCTATTTGTTACTTTATTTAGCTCATTTTTCGAATCTCTCGAAAAGTTTATCTTTGGCAGAAGAAGAACTATTAAAAAATGATGGAAAAACTGCAAAATTACGGTTGCCGTGAATTTGGTTTTAAATATTTTGGGATAACTTATATAGTTTTTAACGTACCTAGTTACTTGGAAATTTTTTTAAGTATTGTCATAGGGAGTTTACACACATGGTAAACTTTTGGAACGGATTATTAGTATTATATAACATATTGTATATCTGACTGAGTTTCGCATAGAATCTTATTTTCGAATGCAATATCATTCAAGATCCGTGAAGTTAGCCGGGTATTTTTTAAAAGTTGATCTTTTAAACTACCAATATTTAGTAAGTATTTGTAAATCCAAAATTAGAATTTGTAAATCAACCCAAATCTCATAATCCCTGATTTTTTTAAATTTCGGTAGCCGGGCATTTTAAAAAAATTGACTTTTGACACTGTCATTAAGTAAATAATTATTTATTAAGTAAATAATTAATGTGTATTTTTAAGTCCAAAATTAGAATTTGGAAGTCAAGCTTTAAATTTAAATTAACATTTTTACCGTTGATATGTGGTCACGCTTAGTGATGAGCAAAATTGTCTTGGTCTTGGTCTTGCTGAGTCTGCAAGATCAAGACCAAAACAAGACCCACACTGCAAGAGTCTTGCAGTCTTGTAATTTTTATTATAATATTTAAAAAAAAAATTTCCCAGAAAAACACATTTAGTGTAGGTTAAAATAAATAATTGTTATAATTTAATACAAATGTAATATTACATATTTTGACGTACGCCGTGACGTTCGGAGAAACAATGAATTATAGAATTATTGAAAACTAAATAAGAAATAATTAGATATAATATTCACTATAAAGTAATTTTGTAACAAACAGCAATAATTATAGAAACGTAATAGAATTATTTTAAGCTGCCGAATATGACACAAATGTTGATGTGTGAGCATAAAAACATATCATAATAATAACATCAGTCGGCGATACAGTATATTTATAAGCCATAATATTTTTTTAGGGCTGTAAATAAATCTCTCCATTGGATATTATACCATTTTAATACTAATAACAAAATTTTATTACAGTTGGTACTTGGAGTATTATTATATTGTTCGTATTTATTTCGTGTCTCGTGTGCTATTCGTGTAATACTGTCACATATCACATTGTATTTTACACTATTGTGTATACTGTATACGCATGCCAATTGCCATATTTCTGCCGGTAACGTTTAAACAATTATTATATTATTTATTAAAATGAGTGTAAATGATAACACAAATAAGAAAAACACAAATATATTATACTAGTATATTTTAGAGATAATAAACAATTAACAAATTCTACAAACTTCTAGCAGCAAGGATAGGGATATATATCTATATATATTTCAATTTTAAATAATGCAAGAGTCTTGCAACAAGATTAAGACTTGAAGTGTAAGACCAAGACCAATACCATGACTACAATGCCTTTGCAAGATCAAGACCAAGACTGCCATAGTCTTAGTCTTGGTCTTGGTTTGCTCATCACTAGTCACGCCGAATAGTTTTGAAAATCGTCGTTATAAAATCGTTTAGTCCCGACAGTGCTATTTATGTTTTATTTTAAATTACACATAAGACACAACACATCATAAAACACTTTTGACAATAGATTCTTGCACGTGTATATTGTTGTTTGTCAATCTTGTATTCTTGTGTCTCATCCAAATTTCTATCGATAAATGGTAAGTATTTTACCTTTAATGCATTACTATACGATTTAAAATTTGAATATGGCTATATTATAATATAATTATGGTTGTTATCTAATTTAGAAAATATGAATTAAAATATAATATAAAATTAAAATTAAAATTCTGCCGATTAATTATTTTAAGTATAAATGTATAAGCTCCTACTTTGAAATATATTTATTATTATTATATTATTTTTAGTACTTCTTACTACGCAACACTAACACCCGAAATTTTATACTTGAACGAAAGAAAAAATATTGAAGTTTCTTTAATTAAAAATAAAAATATTGTAAATTTATTAAATTTATACAATTTAAAAATTGTAAAATTAAAGTATCAAAAGTAAACAATAATGCCTCAATTATACTTGCAAACACTTGCCCGTATGATTCCATAATTCAAGCACTATAGTTTGTGTTTATTGTGATAGTGAGAAATATGCAAATTTTTTTGATAATAATTCAAACAATATTATGTTATAAACTTTAATTACAACTGGATTTACAAAATATTTATTTGTAAAAAAATCGAAATTTTAATTGATTTATGTAAAACAGGTTTAAAATTAATAAATAATACTAGAATGATAATGTGTAAAGGTAATGTGGCGTCGTTATATGAAAAGGTATGCGAAGGACTAATACTTCCGTATTAGTGAATCGTATCAATGTGTTAACTGTGATTGTCAATGGCACCATAAAAAAAAAGTTGTTGTATTTAACACTCGAAAATTTTAATGAGTTAGAATATAAGATAAAAATGTCATATTATGCAAATTTAAAATGTAGAAATTGTTCAAATAAAAATGATATTTCTGTTGAAGTTAAAGAGCAATTATTTAATGATTGTGATTTAACAAAAGTCTGTATAGAAGACTTGCCACTAATTTGAAATATTCGAAAAAAACTAATTTTAACATCAGTTATTGTGTATAGTGGTTCACCAAGCACAAAATCAATTGGTCATTATTATTGTATACGCAGAATAAATGATGGAGTTTGAGAGACTTATAATGACATTCAGAATAAAGTTACAATTACAAGAAAGAGTGTTTCGCGATTAACATGGCTGCATTAATATACACAATTTAATTTTAATTTCATAATTTAATAATATTTTAACACTTATTTGTTTTAAATATATATATTTTTTATAAATTTTTAAGAAATATACATCTATTATTTATAAATTAAATATTTATTTAACAATTTCAAAAATACGAAAAGGATCTCGTAAATATAGCATTTTAAGTGTATTCATACTGTTTAAATATGTTATTGTTTATTTTATATATTAAGTTTTAAAATTGTTTTGAATGATTATCCACTCATTTTCTATTTTTATTGGACCCACTATTATAATTTTTACTATAACAAAACGATTTAGGTATAACTTATATTATAATAAAGTAATATTTTATTCAAAATATATTATTTATTTATAATGTCTTAGAAATTACATTTTTTTCAATGACCTAATAACCATAATTAAACTTATAATAAGCATATAATCTGTATGATATATAACATTATACATAGAGCTGTCTGGAGGAGAGACAGAGGTTAGGTAGCTTATCATTCAAATTTTAATTATAATTAACCATTAATTTCTCCGATGACCGAAGGGACGATGGATAAATGATAAGAATTGACCTTCCCGCTTTTTTTATTTTAAAAACTTAATTTAACGATATGTCATATTCTTATAATTATTATCGAATAATGTAAAAGAAAACTATATAATTATAAATAACACATTTGATAAATAGTTCTATTTTATTTATAATGGAATATTTAAATGGTTAATATCATTTTATGTATAAACACATGGTACCCGTCTTGCAAATTATATTTGCAAGTAATATTTCAATATTACTCTAAATATTTACTCTCAAAAATGATTTCAAACTCATCAAACTAATCTACTTACCTATAATAATAGTTAAACGTTCAATTATTAATTCAAATAATTATGGTGAACTAACTATGGATCTATACGTATTTGTATCTTTTTTTTAAATTTCAAAACATTTGTTCGATTTTAAATAACTATCATTAAAATTAAATCTAACATAAGACAAAATTCAATTCAGTAAATTCAAATAATACACTTAAAAACGTTAAAATTTAATAAAGTAACATAAATATCATTGTGTAAAGTCTTAAAATTGTTTATTAGGTATTTATAAAATTGATTAAGTACCTACTGAGTATAAAAATAATAATGCCTACTAATTCACTCAAAAGTAATTTATACACACATACACATATATATATATTGAAATTTGTTAAAGAATTTATCTAATTTGTGGTTTAGAATTTAGAAATATTTTCATATAATTAATTACATTCAATTAATTTTAATTATTCATATAATATAATTAATACATGAAACTTGACAATAATTCATACAATCAATTATATATAGTTTTTATAATAGTAAATGAGAATTTAACTTATTATGTATTTTTGATTTCATAATATTATCATAAATATATAATGGTAATATTGTAAATTAATATTATTTAATTTTGTTATAAATTGCATTTAATGTGATGTGTTAATTCTGTATTATTCATTAAAATTATTATGTATATTAATTTTACTTTATACATTGCAAAATTGTTCAAATTATAATCATTTTACAACTAATGCTTACATATTTAATATAAACTAATAAAAATAATCATAAAAAATAATACTTCTACAATTTTATGTTTTATTATTAATATGGTTTATTAAAATTATTTGATTAATGTATTGTACGAGTATATCAGTAACGCTTATTCCAACCGTTGTTGTTTTCACCATAACTTCCGGATCCCCTGTTTCCTTCTGAAATATAATAAGTGCATTATTAAATTAATTATTGGTCTTAGTTAATTTGTAAATAATTATAATATAAATAATTTATAAAAAATTCAGTTCGGGGAAAAAGTTTATTTTAATAAAAAATATTATTATTTATTTCATTTTTATAATTAAATGGTAAAATACTGAAATTTAGTTATATTTACTAACAATCATCATGCTATTAACTAATATTAATATTAATTATTGTTTAAAAAACTTTTTCATTAAATGAATGGTGTTTTTTTACAATACACTATACCTAATTCATACAGTTTATGATATATTGTATATTATCTAGTCAAGAAAAATATATCATCAATTGATGGCAAATAATAACAATGACTCCAGCCAACTTGTAATGAGAATGTAGCTAAATCTTTCATTCAAATCACGTTTGTTGGAAATACAATCACGTATCTCAAAAGGGTTACATTCATAGTTTTAATTGTATAACTTGTGGTTGATGTTTGATAATGTTTAGGGTAAAATAACAATCGCATTTGACATTGGACGATGAAATATGAATCCGAAATTACAATCGGTTGAAAATTATTGCACTTTTATATAAATTATAGTGTTGTCCGGTTGTTTAATATTATATACTGGATTTTCCTTGAATGTCTTTCCATACATGTTATTGTCGAAAAATGTTTAATATTACGTTGTGAGGATTATAAAAACGTTTCATTATCCAAACATTTACCATAAAATAAAATAATACAAAAGTTAAAGTTTATTTCTTAATTCGTCCTATACAATGCAATGTGATCTTTATTTAATACTCACTGTAGTGGTTGTTGTGTATTTAGGTTTGCATACAAGTCAATGGATTTTGCGGCCATTGTTAGGAAAAAAATATATAAAAACTCTTATTCTATTAGATTGTTTATTTAAATTTTAGCATTTATATTAATCTTAAAAATATTGCTATCTAGATTCAAGATATATTTATCTATCATATGATTAATATAATATCTGACTTATAACATAATTTTAATGATCATAATTATTATATTACTTCATTCATTATAATGTGAATAAAATAAAGTTTTATAAAAAATATCAAAATGTCTAAGAAATACATATACTAACTACAAAGCCTTATCGTGTTTAATCAAAATAATAAGTTTAAAAAAATAAACGTAGATATTAACATAAAAAATGCATAATATTTATAATAAGTATACCGAAATGAGTACAATTATTTACAAATATATCAAGTATCAAATATTGAGTGTATGTATTATCTTATAATATTTAAAATGTATTTATAAATTATTTGATATGTCTAATAATACTTATAAGAAAGGTTCTACTTTCTGTTCTAAATTGATTTATTGTATATTTGTGTGACTCAACATGTCAATAACAAGTAAATTTCTATCATTGGGTGTCTTATTTAAATATTAGGTAATGAAAACAATACAAGTGCAATACCTACTCGTTTAAAACATAATAGACTACTATTATTATAATTAATACTTATACAAGTTAAAATAAGCGGGAAAGCCGATTCTGGATGTTCCTCCCTCGTCCCTTAGGTTCTCAAAGAAATTGGTGGCTTATTATAATTAATATTTGAATGCAATGGTATTGCATTAGAAAATATGATTCTGAGCGAAACTCAATCAGATTTATAATATATTACACTAAAAATTCGTTTCAAAATTTTACCATATGTGTAAAGTACCTATGTAAGCATTAAAAAAAAATTTCAAGTGTTTTCGATCAAAACTTAATTAGTTATTATGAAATAAAAAAATGTAACATAACGGAGACCGTGATTTTCCGAATTTCCGCCATTTTTCGGTAGTTTTTCTTCTTCCAAAGAACAACTGGTTAGAAATTAGAAAAATGAGCTACATAAAATACCAACTAAATGAAATTCGGTATGGAAAGCGTACCCTATATGTAGTAATCGGATCATTATTTCTACCCAAAAAATGTTTTCAGACATCAAAAAAAACAAAAACTTGAAAAACCATTATATTCCTGGCTTCGCTCAAAATCTAATATATCTGATAATATAATTAGTTAAAGGGACATTAAATTTTTCTACACGATTAATACAAATGTTAATTTTTTGTGAACATCATAAAGACACAATTAATAATAATTTATTAAATAAATTAATACCCTGTTATATCATCTCATGATATTACGTGACATTGAAAATAAAATACACAATGTTTAAATAATTCATAGATCGTATATTATTTGTATATAATATTATTATGATAAGTATAGAATCAACATGTCTTAAAAACTGGTGTAAACTGATTAACTCAAGAATGACATTGACTAAAAAATAAGATAGCAAAAAAGATTTACAGGATAAACGTTTTTACATACTCATAAATCTACTTGGTATTACATGGTATTTGTTTTTAACTCTAGAAAGCAATTCAAACATATTCGAGTTGAACAGCTTGCCAGATATACTTTTAAATGATTACAATAATAACAAAAAATAAAAAACTCAACTCTAATCAAGTTATTTATATTTTAATTTTAGTGTTAATCAACTATTGGATACGTCTAAACTATTTACATTTTAATATATATATTTTTTAAATTTCGTTATTCGTATATCAGGTAGTATCAAAATACCTGTATATAGATTTATATATATATATATATATATATGCAATGTTTATTTTGCAATTTATAAAATAAATCTATGTATAAAAATAAATGAAATAACCGCAATTATAAACAAATAACAGGCCAAGATGTGGTGAAAAAATTAATTGATATAATTTTTTTGAAATATTTTAGTTAAATATTATTTGCGATTTCTTTGGTGTTTTCAAATAAAATAAAAACCTTTTATAATCTTTTTGTTTTTATACAAATTAATATTATCCATCATAACAAACTGATATACTTTATGAGATTGGAAACAACTGTAGGGCTCTGGTAGTCATCAAAGGATTAAATAGCCGTGCTTTGAATTTGTTATTTGATACATATATTATTTCAGAGAATTTAACTACTTATCTAAAGTTATTTTTGCCCAAATTAAATTAAATACTGATGCAATCAATGTAAATATTATATGCAAAATTCTTTAAAGAAGTTTAACAAATGAATTGTTCATATTTTATCAATCGTCAATAATCGTGTTACAAGAAATAGTTTTCTACTATACAGTAACTAGTTTTCCTTCAATATTTTTCTAATTTAATAATGTGTTTTTTTTTTAAATTTGTTTTATAAATTTTATACTATTGTAATAACAACTAAACACAAACTTATATTTATTGAGCATAATAATTATAATAATAATGCACAAAACAAATGTCTTATAGGTACTTACGTTTTTTGTGCATCAAATAGTGTACGGTTGCTCCGGGTATGGTATAATCGTAACCATAACGATCCGGTTCATTAAAAACGTGCGATTGATATGCCTCGGCGCCCTGCCTGTAGACGTCCGACTGCCTCTGTTGTTCGCCTCTGTTCTGAAAGTATCCACCACCTTGTCCGAATCCATTACCAGATCGACCGCCACCGTTGTACCCTTGCTGTTGTTGTTGATGACCCGACATCATACCACCTCTGGCACTTGACCACTGGTCGTTATTGCCGAACGGATAGGCTTGGATATGATTGCGGGCTATCAACGATAGCAAAACCTACAAGATCGATTACGCACATCACGATTTATTTATTTTAATTATGTCAAAATTATAACAAATCGACATAGTAAAAAAAGAAAAACATATTTAAAAAAAAAAAAATAAATAAATAATTTTAATATTAAATAGAAACAATATTACTATATAGGATAGCAGGTGAGTGATTATATTATTATTTTGCTAGGTATCAATATCATGTTTGATAGAGGCTGATATTATAATTGCGGCAGATTTACTTAAGTAAGACTTACGCCGCAAAGACAAAAATGAAATTCAAAACCAATATGTAGTTAAAGAAAGATGGCGAAAATATTTCAAATTTGCTCAATTATTCTATCAGCTAACGAGGACAATTTAGTTTAGAAAGATAAGGTCAATACTATCATTGGTAATAGTGATATTTATATATTGAGCAAAAAAAATAATTTATGTGTACAAACTCTATAAGATAACAAATTATTAATTATTAGTACAAACATGATGGAATTCACTATAAACATGGATGATTTATTATTGGATTAGAGTTTGTATTTTTCAAACTTCGGATAATAATATTTCAAGTCAGATAGGTAATCATCAAATGAGAACAATGACATTATATTGTATTTAGAATTAGCTCTCTTTTTGTTCATATAAAAACATAAATGTATTGTTGTACTTTTATAAATGATACCTGCTATAATAAAAAATGTATAGTTTTCTTGGACGTTTTAAACTATAAATTTAAAAACAATTAATTAGTTGAGTACGTATGTATTTTTTTAATTTTAGATATTTGTAACTTATGATTTATTCTAAGAAATAACATATTAATGGACACAAAATTATCATCGGTTATAATTTAATTAGTTTTCAAAGTTTTACAAAACAAAAGTATAAAAAAACTTTTACCATCTACGTAAAAAACATATACGTATATTTATTATGGTAATTATATCCTAATTCGTTGAATACTTTTTACAAGTACATACTTATTTAATTTTTATTAACGTTACACAATACATAACTTGTAACTTTATTTTATTTTTTTCTTATAAAAATAAAAAATTAGGTTTTAATAATATGTTTATGACTAAATTATGTTACATGAAAATCAAAAATAACCGAAACATTTATCGTTCGTATTTATAAATCTGATGAAAACAACGTGCAATTAATAAAAAATTGAAATTGAAACTTGTATGAAGGTTATATTAGGTACATATTTTCATTTTGCTAAACTGTAGATCATTTAAATTCAGAAGTAAGTCATTATCGAGTAAATCGATGATAAAATTGTATAAGGCTATATATTTATTTACTCACCACACAGTAAACTGGTACAAACATTGTATCTTATTCGACGATCGACTTCTGCTTGAATAACTATGGAACGATTTTAACTAACGATAGATTGCGAACTCATAAAGTCAGTTTAAAGAAGACGGGCTTATTTATACGAAGCGACGACGGTCTTCCCGAAAAAAAAAAAATCGTGACCTTGGCCATCAACCCGATCGTGTATTACTAAATATTTCATATACAATTCTACTCCTACACATGTCACAGATGGCGAACGCGTCGGAAAAAACGTATACTAAACAATTATCATTGTTGGATATATAATATATTGTAATAATAATTAAAATATTCCATAATAATATTATTGAAAACATCTCCGGCCACCTTCACCTTGGTTTTCCACAATCAATTCGTATTCCGTTGTCGTGACTGGCCAAACGTTTATGTTCCGAGCCCCATCATAATGCAGTATGAATTAACAAGAATAAACAAAAGCCACTGTCTTTTTTGTTATTCGTTTTCGCCCTGTCAAGGAAGTCCGTATATAATGTACATTTCAGTGTCGTGCACTAATAGTATTTTAAAATAAGTTTATCTTTCCGGAATCCGATGTTTCCTCTTTGGGAAACCCAAAAAAAAAAAAAAAAAATTCATTGAAATTATTTTAAACTATATGTAAAATAATTTGTACGTTTGTAAAATTTTCGATATAAATTACTATTTAAAAATTGCCTGAAATTAGCCTATTAAAAATACGATAGCATTTACTCGGCCAGGGCCGACTCTATAGAGATATTTTATACGTAGGCAAGACTTAAATTTGCCGCTCCTGTTATTTGGTTATTATTATTCTATATAAACAGGAAAAACAGGCTTTTTTCTTTTTGGTAAAATAAAAATCATATATTAAAATAATAAATAAGTATTAAATAGATAGATACAAATAAAATATAATATGTATAAAACTACAAATACAATTCTTATTAATTTGATCTTAACTTTAAACATTTAATTTTCTTGCTTTTAAAGTTGCAAAATCTTTGATGAGATCATCAATATCGAAGTCGTCAGCTATTTCATGTTCAATATAAATTGTTGCTAATCCTACTAAACGATTTTGGGAAATTGTTGAGCGCAAATAGTTGTTTATAATTTTCATCTTTGAAAAGCTTTGTTCTCCTGAAGCTACAGTTACTGGAATTGTTAGCAAAATTCTCAATGCTACATTACCATTAGGAAATATTTCGTTTAAATTATCATTAACGGCATTAACATATTGTATATTCTTACCTTAATTATTTACATTTCCACAATTATCTTCACAATCATAATTTTTTTTACTGCTGTCTATATATCTCCATACTAATATCATGATCCTTATTATTTTAACTGCCATCATTATCTTCTCTGTCATTACAACTTCCCTTATCTTTAATTTCTTGCATTTTTTAATTTCAATTTTTAATTATATTTTCACTTGAATTTTGATTTTCATTCTGTTTGTCTCCAGTTTGATTTGATGAAATAAATTTTAATAAACTACCTCTTTGCTTGTTTAAATCGGTTTCACGCGCTATTTTTTTTACTATGTGTTGAGAACCTGACAGATGCTCACGTTTTTTTTCCTTTATTTGCCATAATATTCGAATAGCTAATAGAATTACATATAATATTGTATATAATATATCAATTATATTATAATTTAAATACAAAATTAAAAATCAATTAAAATGATAAATAAATGCAATCGAATTTTTAAGTTTTATAATTATTTTATATTATATAATATTTTATTCTGTTCTATAATCAATACTATTACATAATAAGTTTTTCCATGTTGATTTGTTGTGTACAATGTTAAAAATAAATATTAAAATCCTATACATTTGAGTCTTATAATATTATAGATTATTGAATATACATTATTCATTATACTTATATATTTCAATGATTACATTTTTTTAGAAAATGATTCCATAAAATGCCGCCACAGACCTGGGCCTACGTCGCTTACGTCTAAAGCCATCGTATTTACTCCAATCAGATAGCGGTGGTAGAAATTATAAAAAAAATTAGTAGTTAAAAGTTTTATAGTTAGTAGTGGCTTGACGATTTACAAGCATGTTGCAACAAAATTTCAAATTAAAAAATTAAAAAATTTCTCATCACAAATCATATAAAAATAATTAAAAATGATTAAATAAATAAATCACAAATTTTCGTATTCATACATTATCGTAGTAATACCTAAAATTCCGTCAAATTTTTAATGGTTTAGATTTAAATAGTTATAAATATAGTAATAATCTTATTTTTTAATCAGCTCTTTCACATTTTACTAGGTATACGGAACAAGTTTAAATATTATTTATTTATTTCCTTTTATCATGTATACCTTTTGTCTTTTGATACCTAAATCGTTTTAAATCTAGCTATAGATTGCTACTATATGGTAGAACTATTACCACACACTGTCTAATGCCAATTCTAACATTTAATCAAATATTTTACTTATTATCTATGTGAATACTTAAAACCAATTTAATAGGTAATTAAAAGTTATACATTTATTTTCGTGAATTTTTATTCACTTTCAAATAAAAAATAAAATTACTAACGATATTCGAAATATTTTGTAATAAGTCTAAGTATTATATTCTGTTTGACTTTGTAAAAAAATATGTTTCTGTGATGTTTCATGTTACTTCGTAATTATTATATTATTTTTCGAAAGTTTTTTATGAACTTAAGAATACTGTTGTTGATTCAAATAAGTTATTTACTCGAATAAGTTTCTACATAAGTATAAATTTGAAATTCAATTTGGTTAAAATATTAGATTACTTGTATTGGTTTTATTCTTCCACGTATCTAATAAAATCGTCCAGAAATATTTATTACTTCATTGTCTAGGATGGAACATAAAATAAATATTATGACAATAAAATATTTAAAATTATTTTAAGTAATCTAATAAAACGTAAATATAATGTTGATAACAATAATTGAATTTTATTGTTTTTTTTTTTTTTGGTTGTCAAAATCATCCGCACGGTAATACCGTATCGTTGGTAACTATAAAGTCTGCCAACGCGCAATCCCTTTTTTTGGCACCGACGAACGCCACATCGGCCAGCACTAGCGTTCAGTGTACCAGGAAAATCGTATACGGTGCGGTCCCTTCTAAAAATTACGGTGTCGATCACGGTCGGCCGTTTTAAAGTGACGTGATTTTTTCCGTCGAAATTTTATGGGCTTAATATTTTTGTTTTTCTTAATCTAAATTATAGTTAACTTTCTCTATTTTCATTGTTAAAATAACACGTTTATTTCGTAAGTATACATAAAAAAAAAAATTGAAAATATTTTCACTTTTTTATCTTCATTAGGTATATTAATTATTTTTCGTAATTTTTAATTTTTTTACGTACCTATGTGGAATATTTATGCATATCTAGTATAATACGCTCGTTAAATTAGTGTGTTTACACATGAACCGTTTAAACAGATTTTCTTTAAATCAATAAATATTTAACTATTTTTAAAATGTGTGTTTTATTTAGTGCATTAGACTAACTTAGTAGTTCCAAACTAGTGAAAAAACGTTAATATTTAAGTATATAATTAACAAGGATATCGTATTTAATTATCTTTTTAATCGCACTATTAAATTTATTTTAATACCTACTAAAATAACAATTATTTTTTGGTGAATTTCCAATGCATAAAAGTCAAATTTTTATAATTATTTGATCATATTATTATCGATATAGTAATTAAAATTAAATTAATATTTAAAAAAAATTCATTACCAAACAAATGATAGAGAACAAAAAATATAATAATATCTACAAGAATGTAATTTGACGTTCTATATTGTTGTAATTTGTAAATATTTTAATAATATTAATACGTGAGCGTATAATACAGGTATAGTTTTTACTTTAAAATAGCATAATATAATTAAATTAGAAACATTTGTTTGTAAATACTTATTTTGAAATTAAATTTTCTGGATCTCAGCAATAGTTTTACTTTTATAAGAATATTTTATAATTACGTATTTTTATATTGTTATTTATAAACTAAGGATTTCTATTTTTTTTCTTCTAAAAGATGCTATATTTAATCAATTAAATGATTAATGGTTAAATATAAAATCAATATCAATGACTTTAACCTAAAGTATATACATTTAAATATTAAATACGTTTGACTAATGCATGTATATATCAATTCATATTCATTTAAAATTCTTTAATATAATTTATGTCTTAAATAAAAAGAAGATATTATGCTATTTTATTGCATTTTTTCTTCAATTATAATATCATTATGATATAAACAATATATTTATTAATCTTAAAAAAAATGTTTTATAACCTAGGAAATAATGATAAGTACCTAATAATGAGTTATATCAGATCAGTTAGGTAGGACAATAATAATTAACATTGTTGAATTGCAATTAAAATTGCAATAATTATATATACTTTTAATAATATAGAACTCGCAAAACTCTTAAATTTATATAACATTTTTTTATTGCTCATTATGTTAATACATTTTTATGAATACATTAAAAATTACTACATTTTAGTTGTGGCCACTAAAAAATTAAGAGTCTTGTAGACACATTTTCTATAAATTTTGTAAATTGTCAATGTAAAGTATAATATTTGTATAATATTAATTATATTATGTTTTCATTATTGTGTTGCCTATTGCATTTCTAAATGAACTGTTGTTGTAGACATTTTCGTAAAATTTATATTATACATACATTTGTACCTTCTACAAATTGCGGATAAAAGTAAATAATGCATTAACACATTTCTCTTAGGTATGGTTTGATACGTTTAACACCCTCATTTATTTATTCGACTTAAAATGAACTTCAACTAAATGCCATCTTCTTTTTTTTTTTTAAATTTTAAATTATTCATTGAACATTTAATTGGTTTTTCATTCAATGATAATAAAGGTTAGGTTTTTTCCTTGGATATAAACATAGTTTACACAATTTATGTTCTCATAATACCATTAAAATTAAAATGTATATCTCGTTTCTTCGTAATATATTTCGTTCGTTAATTATACTCTATAAGTATTCTAATTTTTAAAATAAATAAAAATTAAATATATTTTGAATTTAACATTATCATAATACAATATCACTGTTATTGACAAATTAATAATTTACAGTAATCAATTTGTATCGGTATCATTTTTCTAATAGGTAATATTTTTTATCATTTTTTTAAGATTAAATTTTAACATAATAGTCGAAATATTCTAAAATGTTATCGGTTCGTTACATTCACATATGGGTGGTACCTTTAATAAATTTTTACTTGATAATGATGTATTAATATATTTTACATCTACAATTTTTATGATATTTTTATTACTTTTAAGTCATTATTATAAAATTAGTTAAAAGTAATAAAATATAATACTTTAATCATAATCATAATATTGGTTAATTTATGTACCAATATAGCATATTATATTAGATATGCACAGAGCATTTTGATTTTTTTTTAAAAAATTACGGAAGAAATGCTGTATTCAGATGTATTTAATTATTCTAAACAGAGGTATTATATTATTATACTAAATTTATATAATAATTAAATAATGATCATAATATAGTCAATAGTTATTTCTAACTTTTTACTTCTAAAGTAGTAAAGTTATTATATTATTTAATTGTTAAAATCAGGTTTTCTCACACTTTTCCTCCTGACGCATAACTGGAATATAATAAATAACAACAATAGGTAAATGTTTTATTTTCTGAACTTA
This sequence comes from Eriosoma lanigerum, assembly GCA_013282895.1. Taxonomy (NCBI): domain Eukaryota; kingdom Metazoa; phylum Arthropoda; class Insecta; order Hemiptera; family Aphididae; genus Eriosoma; species Eriosoma lanigerum. The sequence goes on along the minus strand of CM023357.1, from coordinate 31,925,633 downwards.
ATAGTGGTGTACAAATGATTTTTTATAGGGATAAAGTTAATAATAAGAAAAAGTCTTATATTATCACCTATATAGTATATAACTTATTATTATTATTACATAGGTATATATATTTATAGAATAATGTCCAAACTTTTTTCTTTACTAAAGTATAGACAAAATTGGGGGGGTTAAGTTGGTTGACTCTCCCCCCTAATGTGAATGCTACTGATACTAAATATACGTATTTTTAATAATATAAATTATAATAATTAAAAATAATAAATTATTATAGACAATTTTACTCGAAGAATGTTTTGATTTTACAATAATGCTTAATTTCTTTTTTTTATGTCTGAAAACATTTTTTTTGGCCAGAAATATATTTCTGATTATGATAAATATAAAATAAAAAACACATTATGCTATCCATAAAATAGTTGTCTAGTTGACTGAATATTTAGCTCAGTTTTTAAAATGTTGAATTTGTTAAAAAAAAATTCATTAACAAAAGACAAAAATATTAAAAATATAGTTAAAAAAATGCAAAACTCACTGAAACTGTAATTTTGACGAACTTGATTTTAAATATTTCATGATAACTAATGAAATTAAAAAACGTAAAGAATTCAAAATAATTGACACAGGCATTTTATATATATAAGATAAAATTGTATAACTGTTACATATTTTGAAATTATACAAAATGTAATTCTTTCTCAATAACGTTCAGTATAATTTTGTATTTTGAATTTACGGTTTGAAAATTGAATAAAGGTATTATCATATATTATTCTATCCAGTAATAAGAAATTGCACATACTAACAAATGACAATATTTTGATTTTTTTTTAATAGGACTTAAAATTGGGATTATGAGTGAAATTGAAGTAAAATATTTTTATATAGACTTTTGTATGTTATGCATTTAGTATAAATATTTTCATTTTACATATGCTAAGTTGAAAATTTAATATGTGTTTTATAAAATACTATTGAATGTGTATATACAATTTTTAAAAATTGTAAGATAGGTACAATTTTTTTTATAAGCCTTTAAATTTTATTATTTCACATAGATGTTTAGTTTTTTTTAATTTTACACATGATAAGTAATTTGAAGTCAAGTCTTTAGGTAATAAATCTGTTCCGATTTATACAAGTAGAGAAATATATCTAGTAGGTACGTTATTTAGGTCATTTATCAAATATCACAAAAGTTTTTGAAAAGAAAACTACAAAAAAATGGTTGAAAAACTACAAAATTATAGAATGAAAACTCATTTTAACGAACTCGAATTTCATTATTTCATGATAACTTTTTTTCGGTTGCACATTATTTAATAAATAAAGAAAGTTTATAAAAATAGATATTGTATATTGCGTAGCTTCGTTCATTTTTCAAATGCATTATTATTACATTCAAATTTGAATTATACAACACAATAACATTCCATTAATAATTTCTCGGAGGACCGAATGAATTGAGGAGGAATGTCCAAAATCTGTAACTGCTTTTCCTTTTTTATAAATAGGTCACTACAAATACATTCAGTTAATTGGGTAAACTAAATCCGTTATATATTTGATATTTAGATTTGAAAATCGGATTCTACTTGCAATCGATAACTATATTTTACTGTAGGTACACATGATAAAAAATCGTTTTTTCAAAAAGTAAAATATTAAAAAAAGTATCGATGGTTTTATTGTTGCTTTAGATACATTTGTATAGTTTTACCTTACAATCAACTTGAAATCGGAAAAAAGCTTTTTTTACTTTTAAAATTCTAATTGTACCTATGTTGATTGATTTTTTTGTGTCGTTATTATTATTTACTTTTATATTAAAAATAATATATTTTACTGCACAATACAAATATTACATTTGTATTTATATTTTATATTAATTATTTCATTACTTAAATATGTGTCCCTGGATTATAGATTGGGAAACACTGGTTTAAGTAATTAAAAAGAGAAAAGTGAACATTATTTTATAAATTATATTTTATAACTGGAAAATTATGTTACTATACAACATTTTTCCCATGGTTTTTATTTAAGTTAAAGAAAAATACAAATTTAAAACCGTAATTAACTAAGACAAATTAGTAATTACCTAACTAAAAATAAAAATATTATTGGTTTGGTCACAGAATGTATTTTATAATATTTGCATAACTTATTTTTTAAGGTTATAATTGTACCTATAATAATTATTATCGTACAGACATTGAATATTTAATATTTTTATTGCCAGTCTGCTGTCGCCATTATTGTCGTAGATTCGAGTGTTTTGAAGATTACAAGAGGTGCGTCTCTATATATGAGTTTGTGTAGGAATAACTATAATAATAATAATAATAATATATCTAATCACCACAGTGGCCGATGATCGTTTTCACCGTCGTCACGTATTCTGATCGTCGCTAAACGGTATGAACAAGTCCTCTAAAACCTCTTGTTTTAGTAGGCAATTTTTGTAAAAACTTTTAAACCGTTAGTCGTGGGATCACGCTAGTTTCGAAAAAGACATCCGTGTTCGTGTGCGTACATGGTGCATTTGATGAGTCTGCAAGACAATCATGACGGGATGGCAACGCCGCAAAGTCCGAGACCAATATCACTAGCAGTTCGATGTTGCCGCGTTTCACCCGTCGCCGCCGTGGCCTAGTGCAATGGCTACCGCCGCCGCGACAGTCGCGACCACGGTCGCGGTTAACCTAACCGTCAACCTAACCGCAAATGTCACGGGAAACGACACGCTGGTACACGACCAACAGGAATCGGACCTGTACAAGGTGCCGGCCCTATTAGTGGTCGTACTGTCCGTGCTCTACGGGTCAATATCAGTGATCGCCATAGCCGGGAACGGGCTGGTAATATGGGCCATAACCACCAGTAAGCGTATGCGGTCCGTCACAAATCACTATTTGGCCAACTTGGCGTTTGCCGACATACTCATCGCCCTCTTCGCAATACCGTTCGAAGTAAGTGCTTTTACACCGCATGCCCATCATCAATCCCGCCAAAACAAGGCCCGTTATAAATTATCGTTAGTCTACGAACAGCTTATAATATGCACTTTAAACTTTCTCACTTCGATTGGACATTTTTCTGGCCTTTTAAAAGTCCCATTTACTTTGGTTTATAGAATAGAAATAATACTATTATCAAATTATAAGTTAACCGATCTACGATTTTCAGTGAATAATGGTACCTAGTTATTGGTACTTTATAAACAAAAAATAATTAATGAAAACCTATTCGTGTATCTGATAATATTATTATATTATTGAAATGGAAAATGAAAAATAATTTAAATGCTATCAATAAAATGGTGACATAATCATAATTATCATTATGGAAATTATAATATAGGTAGGTATATAATTTCCAAAAATAATAAAAATCAATGCAAATACATTATCTTTAAAATTTCTTTATAACTTTAAAACAAAAAACAAATGAAATTTCGATTGTTTTTTTTACAAATAAAAACCATAACTTCGGTAATTTAATGTTTAGTAAGTTCACAATATTTATAAATTTATGATAAAAACTATTATTTTTCCATTTTTACCTATAAACAATACATATATTGAATAATTATTGGATATTAGCTATTTTTTCCTGGTTTCATTTTTATTATAAAGTTTGGAATGGAAATTTTAATGTCAAGTCATGTAAAGATGATATTACATTTTTAATACCTACCCATGTTTAAATTACTTTTTAAATGTAAGTAATTTAAAGTTCATAATAAGTAGGTACCCCTTAATTTGTTGCTATAAACAAATTTACGGACATGGTATGATTATAATAAATATTAAAATTAAATAAGAAAATTTACACAATGTATTCTCTAGTGAATGGTGTATCAACTAATCTATATTACATAATAAATTCAAGTTGTACACGTTATTTGTTATAATTAAATTACTTTATTATTACTACTTAAATATGTATACCTTAAATAAAAAAATTGTACCTAATATTTATGATACATTAACAATATAATATTATGAGTATACCATTTAATCATATGTCCAATATTATATTCTAAAAATCACAGCTTCAATATTGGACTAAATAGATTAAAAAAAAAAAAGAAAAACTATCACAATCATTAAAATGTTATTTTTATAATGTTTAGTTAGTAAATACTATTTGAAACTAAATGTCTGATGTTGTTCATTTTTATCTTATGCTTATTGCTTAATCCCAGGTAAGTAAACATTACAGAAGGTCATTTTCACAACTTTATAAATTAAAATAAGGCAAATAATTATCAGTTTAACAAGTCAATGTGTATACCTACTTCAACAAAATAACAATGATTTCCTATTTAATATATTTTTGTCATATGAGTAGATATATATAAATTACACAAAGGCATAAATTTGACTTATGAAAAATATAAGATTAAGTCTAATATTATGTTATTGTAATTAATATATTATATATTTTCTTAATAATATAATTATATTGTATTTCATTATAATTTTTTAATATCTACCTACTCAACACTATACTATAGTATGTAAAATAATATAAAAAAAAAAAAATATTAAAAATGTATTACGCGTTTCTTAATAATTGTGTTAAGAAAAATCATTTCAACAAACTTATAACATAAAAATAGCCAATTTCATAAGCATAGAATTATTTACCCGATATATATATTTATGATAATATTATTAATTTATATTTTTAAAAGTTTTTAGCGGCTATACAAATGTAAATTGTTTTATAACAAATATGAATATATAATTATTATACAATACACTATTATCAGTTTCATTTTTTAAATAAATTATGCTCAATGAAATTGATTAAATAGAAATAATAAAAATTTTATAAATTGTAACTAAAAAATACATACACATAGTTTATACTAAATTTAGTAATTCATTGTTTGCATAATATGATTTTTCATTAATGTCTATCAAACATGAATTCAAATAAATTATAAGAAAAATATTTAATTCATTTAAATATATATATATTGTTATGAGATTATTTTTATCATATTAAATACTATTGGGTATATGTTCAAAAACTCGATATAATTTGAAAAATATTGTATAGGAAAGAAAATAAATAAATTATTGCTAATTATTGTTAATAATTATATAAAAACACTATAATATTTTTGATTTCTATTAATGAAAATTATTTAAGTTATCTTGTATATTTAATAAAGTCTGATATAAATTATTTAAATTATTATCTTGTATCTTATGATGCTAAGAATAATAATATTGAGTTTGTTAAAACTTTCATGGGTTGAACTAATATTATTGTTTTTTTGAAATATTCATGTTGGTTTGACGTTTTGAAACCATTGCAGGTTCAATCTTTTATTTTTAAAATAATCATACGTGAGAATAGTCATTACCAACAAATTCAATAAATTATACATTTTGTATATTATATAAAAAAAATTCGTCTATTATACAGATTTTCATATAGATAAAAAATTGTATTTTCCATCATTTTATTTAGATAATTGACAAAATATCTATTATATTGTCAAATTCAGTTAAAATAATCTTTGCACAAAATAAAATATTTTCTATGGAATAATTTAATTATTTTATAATCACACCAAATCTACATAATTTTATTTAAGTAGTACAAAAACATGTTTTATAATATGTACCTATATAAATAGAATATGCCTATAAATTAAAAAAATAATAATATTTCCGTAAAGTTAAAAAATATTGTTAAAAATCCCAAATCAAAGGGATTCCTCTTAATTTAACTCATATATATTACATTATAATGGTTGGTTGTTTATACAGTTTTAGTTTTGGTGTATTTTATTTGTTTTTTTTTTAGAATTTTCCTGGTCTGTTAGTTAATATATTTAATTTACTTAAAATGTTATAACCCATTTGAAAAAAAAAAATCCTTTTTAGGTTTATCAGCACAAAGGATCTATTTCAAATTTATTTTTCATTTTCATTTTAAACTTTTACTCATATAAATATATTAAATTATCTATTATTGTTATTGCTATTATTTTCGTTTTGAATCTCAAATAGTATTAAAGTATAAATTTCTATTTTCAAATGCATACATATAATGAATTTTGAAAACATAAATGTAAAATCCTTGCAATGAAATGATATAAATTATGATTTATGTATACATATCTATTTTTTATTTACAGAATGGTAGGAATTTCATGTTACAATATTTTGAGTTTATCATACATTTTTAATTTAATGAAAAAAATTTTGAATTGTAATCAACTTATATATTTTTATATATTTGCAAATAATATTAACTTTTATAAAGTATTGAATTTTTTTTAAAAAGACATTTTATGTTTTCGATTTGTTAAAATTTTAAATTATACTACTAAATATTACAGAGAGTTTGAACAAATAAAAATAAAATATTTAAACTCTTTTCATGGAAAAATAATTATTTATTTTGTCTCATGAGCCCCCCCAAAAAAAAAAAAAAAATAAAAAAATAAAAAAATATATTTCACTTCAAATCAAGAGTTTGCATTCTTATCTAGCTCATGAACTTGTAATACATAAAAATCACATCCCATAATGAAAATAAATGTTAGATAATTTAATTATTGACTTCTTTCAATATCTATTTGCTAAATGTATACTTCATAGAAAATAAATTCAATTTCCAACTTTTGATTAACAATCATTTACAACTTCAAAGAAAACGGAAGAATTTACATGTTACAAATTTAATACTCGTAAATAAATTTAATAAAATTTTGATAAGTAGTATAGTATATAAGTAGTACTGATAATAGTATTTTATTTTCCACTCCCAGTTTACCAATGGAATTAGGTAGGTTGTTAAATTAATTTTTATATTATATATCGTATGATATTTTCATTTATCAAAGTATAAAATATATAATATTACAGGTGGCTTATTGTATTGATAATATTTAAGAATTAAATTCTTAAAAATTAGACCATGTCGTGCAAATTTGTATAGATTAATAATTTTAAACTTTGCATATTTAATAGTATTAAACATATTATTTATTTGTTTACCAAGTAATATTTATTTTATGGTATATTTAATTTTTTAATTATTTGTAAGCTCATTTCGTCATAAACTATAATATATTAATTAAACTTGCAAATTTATTTAAGTTTAATAAATTATTCTATGCAGTCTTTATTATAACCGTTTATGCTACAGACATAAAATAACCAAGAATCTCTTTTTTTTAATTCCACTTTATACTCAACAAATAATTATAGAACAAATGCAATAAAAATTATAATAATACAACGGATATTTAGATTTAATGAACTTTTTTTCCCAAAATATAATTATGCTTTACGTGAAAAAAAGTACCGTAAAATTAAATTATTTAAGGTACTACAATAAAGATTGTTATAAAATAGCAATTAAAAATATAACATGTTATAAATTTTACACTATAGGTATTAATATAGCATTGCTATTATATAATATAACTATATAATATTATCAGTTATGTTAGAACGTGTTGAATGAATATTATATAATAACATTTGAATTTTCATTCTTTAAAAAAAGTATTGTATTTTGTTGTAAAATTTTTGTATAGATAATATTAAACACTAAAATTATACAAAGTTATACTTAGTAAATTATTGATTATGTTAACATAAAACTATTATATAAAATTAAATGGTTTGTAGTGTTTACGTACTGTATAATAAATGAAATCATTGTGCCATGTTATTTTAAAATTGATGTGAACACAAAAAGTTAAAGTTTTAGGCTTGATCATGTAACGTAAATGTTCATAAAACTATATTGGTTATATAACATTTAGAACAAATCAATTTTTAATACATAAAATTCTTATATAAATAATTGAGTTAATCATTTAAAAATCTTGAATAATTAAAAAATATTCATGTATACTTGGACGTTGGAATAAAATATGTAGTACCTACTCAAAAGTATGATCTTTTTCATGGCAACAAAGTAGAACATAATAAAACAATTATTAAAATATTTAAAATGTAATCTTTATTAATAATTATTAATTAATTATAATTAATGAATAACAAATTAAGAAAATTAATTAAACTAATTAAACATTGTTTAAAAATGACAATTATCAGTATATAAATCGTTGTTGCAAATAATGAAAGTAATGATGGATTATAACATACAAAGTATGTTATTTATTTGATTTAGAGAACAATAAAATAAATAAGAAAATAAGAAAAGTACTAACTAGTAACTAATAACAGTTTTTTTATCAGATATCTTATTTATTGATGCAGTATACACATTATAAATAAATATATATTTTTTCATAATAAAATAGATTACTCTAAATAAAAATGTAATTTATGTTTTACCAAAAAAAATATAAAAAAAACCCAGGAAGTCGATTTCTGACGTTCCTCCTTCGTCCCTTCAGTCCTCAGAGAAATTAGTGGTTTATTATAATTAAGATTTAAATACAATACGTATTGCATTAGAAAATACGATTTCGAGCGAAACTCAGTCATATATAATATATATATATATTATATATATATATATATATATATATTATACTAAAAATCCTGTCCATAATTTTACCACGTGTGTAAATTACCTATGAGATAACTAAATAAAATTTTCAAGTCCCTACGATCAAAACTAAATTAGTTATCACGAAATATAAAAATTCACATTAACGGAAATCGTAATTTTACTATTTTCCTTAATTTTTTGGTAGATTTTCTTCGCCCAAGGAAAAACTTTTGAGAAAATCGAAAAATAAGTCAATTAAAGTACAAAGAAGATGAAATTTGTTATCGAAAGTATATCCTAGTTGTTTTAACTAACAGTCCATTATTTAAACCCAAAAAAATGATTTCAAATATTAAAAAAAAAAAATTTTAAAAATACATCTTTGTAAAACAAATACATTCTTTGTTTCACTCGGAATCTAAAATATACACTTCATTATTAATTCTCAATATTAAAATCTAAGATGATTTGTTAAATAAAATTAGCACAAATGTTTTACAATAATATCATGTCGTTATTAGTATAATACATCGTTAATTTCTTTGTTGATATTGTATTTTTTATGTTTATACTTCTTCCATTTCAATTTGTAAAAAATGTATTTATTTTTAATGAATTTAAAATATTTTAATAATTACAATGATAATATTAAGTGTCTTCAAAACATTAGAAATATCATAATGTTAAAATTATACTTGTGTAAAATTAAAAAGTTATATTAATTTCATATACTAATCCTTCAATATTAATATGTTTTCAGAAAATTCTGTATTTTATAATAATATTATACTAATAAATGTATACTTAACCATTGAATAGAAAAAATGTAAATTTAAATTAAATTATGATAACAATATTTATATAGGTAATTGATTAATTATGTATTTTTTGATCATAAAATAATAATGTTAATTTGGCAAGCTAATAAAAAAATATATAAATTATTGTGAAAACCATATGAACAAGAATTCTACGAATATCATATAATAGTAAAAAAATATAGGTGTATGCTATTTTACAGTTAGTCATAAATTATTCAAATGAATATGTACTGTATAATATTATGTTATTTTAATAAAACTAACACATTATAGTATAATTTTAACAGTACTTTTCTAATATTTAAATTTATAAATAATAAACTACGCAGAGAAAATACTAAGAATTTTATATTATAATTTTTCAAATACATTTCATTTGTTTTCCAGTGAAATAAATATTCCATCAAGTTCTACGTTGTTATTTATTTAAGTAAATATTTTTGTCCATTTCAGAATTTAAATTTTCTTTATTATATAATATTTTGTATCAGGTAATATAAAATAGGATTGCTCAAATTTTTTACAGTGCAATTATTTTAAATATTATGAAATTTATAATAAGACAATAATAATGTACCTATATATTTTATTTTTAATGTTTTACCTAAAATTATATTGAATTTGTTAAGACAAAATGACCAATATATTTATTATTTAATCAAATTTAATTTATGAGTCGATTAATTTTACTATTTTTTGTATAATAATATGAATAAACCAAATAAGTTATCTAAGTTATTTATTTATTTTTCAATATCATATTAGAAATATTAAGATAACTTAAATAATAATTTTAATGTTTCTGGTTCAACATTTTAAAAATGATACTTAAAAATATTTCAACATAACTTAAAAGTTAAATTTTTATGTTTTAATATTATATACGCTAAAATAAAAACAAAAATATTTAATATCCATTTATTAAATATAGAATAGGAATATATAATTATTATTTATATTATAATACGTTTATTGTATAGATACACTAGGAGTAGCCAAATAAACGATCGCGATCGACTGGTAGATCCTGAAAAATATTGTAAAAATCTACTTTTCATTGTTCAAATTTATTTTATACGCAAAGTAGATAAAATATTCTAATAGTTATTATAAATAAAAAATATTAAAATTTTTGTTTCTATGGAAGTCGATATTAAAAAAAAATATATAGCCATATATAGATCTTAACTAAAACAAGTTTAATAACCCCGGGTATATTAAATTGTTAAGTGTACAGAAAGTAATATTTACTCTTTCACGTAAAGTTTTTAGAAAAATATATTTTCATGATTGAGTATTATAGTACTTTTTTGTTTAAACAGGTTGAATTACATCTACGTATACGTAAATGACCAGACACATTGAATGACAGTTTTTCTGTGGACAGAGATATTAAGTCTAATTGACAAACATATTATATAAAATTATTAATAATATTAACAAAATTTAAAATTATTAATTATTGCATATATAAAAAAAAAAAAAATTGAAAAATTAATTTAATATGAAATAGAGGCGAGGCAGGTTATTAGGATATAAACGACGGATAGGAAATCATAAATATTACTTAGATGTATTTCCAAGTTAAAAAACTGTATATCTTTGCTTAAGTAATAATATATTGTTTGATCTGTTTAAAATCTAAAAATTAGTCTTGCAAATGATTTGAGATTAGAATGAAAAAGAATATTTATTTAATATACTGGCACAAAACCAACAATTGACAACTGACTCAATACAGTTAATTTCTTTGTCGGTCATTAAGACTGCGTGAACATCTTATTCTTATACTTATTAAATTTTGTTTATACGTAGTATAGACAAAAGTATGAACTATATGTTTAAACTCAAACTGATATATAAAATTAATAATATACGCAACTGAAAAATTGATTGAAAGTATAATTTATATCTTTACAAACATTAGTTATAAATAATCATCTTAAAATACCGTTTCATTCATTTATACTTCAAGTTTAAACCTTAATTTAATATTATTTTAAATAAAATAATATAAAATATAATAGAGTCCAAAACTCTACGTTTAAAATTGAATTATTTATCATGAAATATGTAAAATCAAATTCGTCAAAACTACAGTTTTCATAAATATTTGTGCAGTTTTTCAACCATTTTTTAGTAAAAGTAACAAAAAAAATATTATAATAAAATATAAATACAAATATTTAAATATAATATAAAATTTTTTATCAAAACCATGTCCCATTTGTGGTAGTCGGACCAATATTTTATACACGAAAAAATGTCGTCATGTAAAATATAACATCATTGTAAAACCAATACATTATTGGATTCGCTCAGAATCTATTAGTAAATTTTAAAATTGTTAAAGGAAACTACTTTAATTCAAAATACAAATTTCGCAATATTGCATTCATATTATATTTTATTTAACTTATGTGTATACGTAAGTATTCAATAATCGAATTATAGTACTCGTATTTCGAGAATATGGAACCTATACAAAAGTTTGAATAGTACTTATTTAAAATTGTATAATTTATATATTATTACAGCGGACTTATTTTGAACGTTAACTTAGTAGGTACCAATACATACCTAATATCGAAACATTTACATTGTGTATTTGTGTGACGTGATAAACTTTTAGTGATATTAAAAAGTAATCACGATATAAACGTTAATGTATATATTAAATAATACAATTATTATTATTTTAGATACGTGTATTGTTCCCAAAATGAAAATTACTTTTTTTAATCACTGTTGTGGTAGTTTTAAGACACTATTAACAATAAATCTAAATTAAATAAAAAATTGATAAAATACATAAATAGGGTAGGTAATTATTCTATTACATACTATGGTGTGAATTTATACTATTATAGTATTAAATTTTGCAAACAAAAGTAGATATCTTCTAATTCTGATATTTATGTTTCTATAAATAATTCAAGGGTAAATAAATAAAAAAGTCAATTAAAATTGCTTTTAAATTTGCGTTTATTGCCCTATAATAGCCTCGTAGGTAAACGTCTGATGTAACATCATGAAGTAATTACAATTATTTAAAAAATATATCAGAGTGTGAATTGACCAGTGAAAAAAATAATACAAAGTATTATTATATTGTATGAAATTATACAACCTATAATATAATTATTCAAAACTTTTACCTATAATATTATAATTTTTGACACTCTTGCTTCATTCAAAATGTATCTATTATAATTTTATCTTATCTGTTACAAAACCGCTTCTTCAATATTAATTAATTAGTTTTGCATTGTTGTATAGTAAATTATCGTACCTAGTCATTCAATATTTACTTAGTAAATTTCAATTAGGTTTTATTATTGTAAATTTCACGTGGTAAATAAATGGTTTTAAGTTAATATTAAATATAAAATAATTTATATATTTAGTATAAAAGACAACGAACTATCATGTTATACTAATAAATAATAATGTCATTAGATTCCTAGTTATTAAAATATAGAAAACATGTTCTAGTGTACATGTAAAATCATATAGATAAAATCATATTATAAATATAATTTTTATTTGAATAAAATGGTGATCGTTAGTAAAATTATATAAATTCAGTTCACGACTAGCAGGAAGTAATGATGGAATAAATACCAAAATAAGGAGGACGGTTTAATAACTACCAACGTTGGAAAATTAAATTTAATGCGTAAACATTTTTAACATAATACATCAAAAAGGTAGACATTGTCGAAAACTATCACAATATTTTAGAACTTACGTACTGCATTTGCGTATTATATTTTGTTATTTAAGTTTCTCACTTGAATTTACCTATATATGATAACAAATAATATTGACTTATTGTAATTAGAAATTTAAAAAATGTTAATTATCTTTAAGAAAAAAAAAATAATTATAGGAACAATAGCAACAACTATTTATAAAACAAAACAAAATAATTATCAAATAAATAATATTAAAAACAAGTACAGATAATACAAATATGTGAATATGTTTGTAATATTTATTTTTCTAATAACTAATAGGTAACTATTACATTTACAATTAATATTATCAGTAATAATGTACATTATTTTATAAAAAAAAAAATGCGAAATATTATACTTCAAACTGAGTGTAATGCTCTTTAAAACAAATTAATATAGTAAAACCTAATAATTAATGTTTGAACTCACAATATATCAATAATATTATTATGTTATAATGTTATGTTACTAATGTACATTAATTTTTTAATGAACTTTTAAGATTTTTAATATTTGATTCATAGTGGAAAATATTTAAGTACTTAGATAGCTTCGACCGATACATAAAATTATTTAAACTTTTTTTAAATAGAAAAAATTTTAATTAAGTTTTATTGACTTAACATATTGAAGTTTTTGGATGTTCTTTAATTTTGATATTTAAAACGCGTTATACGTACCAAGTGGTTTTTAAATTATTATTACCTAGTCTAATGAGTTAGACTACATAAAGAATTATGAATTTATGCCTTATTATGCCTTATGATAAAATATATTTCAATGATAATCAAAGGCGTATTTAATAATTTATTAAGGAGAATTTAGATGTTTTTACGAAGCTTGTATGAAGTCGAAACACCTTCTCTAACCAACGTTTTATAATATAAAAAAATCTAATTAAACATGTTCTGTATTTGTTTACATTATAATACAAAATCTAAAAGAGGTGACAAAATAATATTAATATCAATTACATATATTTTTTTTTATAAATATATATATATATCTAAATAGGCCTCTGATGAAAATATAATATTAAGTACATACTTATGTTTGTGAAAAAATATAACTACATAATTAGATAGGTAATTTAAGAAATATATTCTCAAAATAATATAGAATGAATATAATATAAATATTTTTTTAAATAAGATTTGTAGAAATAAATACATCATTAGTATGCTTATAATTCTTATAGTTATTATAATTGTCTCTCTTACAAAATGATCCCACTTTCCACACTAAACTTAAATTTCTTCGTATAGTATTGTTTAAATCTATAAATAACGAATTAAACTAACCTAGTCTACCATATGATTAGGAATAAATCTTTATTCAAAACGGTTTATTTATACAATATTAATTAAAATCTGGTTTACAGAATGCTATACGAGCTATCAAATATAACAATATAACATATATTATATTTAAATAAAAATGTATCTATTTTAATTACAACAACAGCAATTATGTTTATGCATAGCATAATATAATATTAGTATTGGCACAGAAGACATTTACTATAATTAATTTCTCATCTCTCCGGGACGGAAAATGTTTTCCAATCAGTTTAATCGTTACACATGTTTTAACTTATCAGAAATTAACTGTTCACGACTATTTTCGCATTATATAACAATAATATTTATGGCAGTCCCAACGGTTCTAACACTCAAAGATAGTTGAGTATACTACAGTAGTACAGTATTAACAGTATGATAACTACACAGTAGAAATAGTAAAAAAAAATTTGTTACTATTGGTAGTACAAAATGATACAATATGAATACGTGTCTATTAATAAAATGTTTCTTCTGTTTGAAAGGGTATTTACAGATGTGTATTATCGGCTTGGCGATTATTTTAAGAGTTGTAAACACGAAGTAATACTACCTACCTTATCCAAATATTTAGTTTACAAATAAAAAAATGTTCACAAATTATACGTTTCGTAAAGTACCAACATAAATTACTAATCATAAATTTGTATATGTAACCTCGTTTCAAAAAATAGTTTATTTCTTTTTAAGTTAATATATAAGTTATAAATTTTGAAAATATTCCCGTTTTTAAAACAAGCATTAATATTTTTTTCTGCATTAATTTAAATAATATTTTTCATTATTATTCTATTCAAAATATAGGTAGAATGACTGTTAAAAATATTAAATATATATAATATTATATGTTATATAAATAAACATATACCACAATTATTTTTATCGTGTTTTCGTTACAAGACTTACTAAATATCGAATAATACAAATTAAATATTCCAAGTTAATTTAAAGAACAAAACTAATTAATAAAAACATTTTTTTTTTTTCTATTTTGTCTAATTTAAATATTATGTTGTATAAATATATTTTTATTGAAGTTCATTTAGATAAAGAATAATATTAAGTTCCAGAGCTTAGCATATCTGAATAATTTATTCGGATCATGGATTTCTGGTGTTGGTCATATAAAAAAAAAAAATGTTACAAGACATTTGGGTACTAATATAGCTGTTACTATTCGGATTAATATTGGTTAAAACAAGTGCATAGTAAACACGTACGTTATTAAATCAATTGCCTACATTCGATGTTTGGTCCCTATATTAACTTAAGTTATGCTTCGTAAACTGATACCAAATTGGCTTTCAACGCATAAAATACTTACAAAAAAACGTATCAGAATATTTTTTAAAAAGAAAAATGATTTGGACTTTGGGTGTACCTAAATTTTTATTCGGGTTGTGGATTAATTCGGGGTTTAAAAATAATTATTAATATTCTGGTTAAAAATGGTTTCCGATGTTTGAATTTAAATGATTTTTGGTAATGTTACGAGTTCAGGTTAATTCAGGAGTAATACCCTGGTATTAATTAATACATTATTTGAATTAGTTATAAATAATAATTTTATTATTTAAGAGTTAAGTTTAATACTATAATATTGATATCGAAATAAGTATACTAAGTACAAACTACAAAGTCATAGTATGAGTATGTAACCATAAATGAAAGTTATTTAAATATAGGTAAAGGCTAGGAGTATTAATTGCATTGTAAAATTTATGCTTAAGTAATTATTAAAACAAAGCATCTAACTACTATACTACTTTGTACATATTTAATATAAATAAGTTAAAAAGAGGTTAAGGCCTATATAAACCAAGAAAAATATTATTTATTATTGAATTTATATTAATTATTTTTTACTTCAATAGTTTGCCACGGATCATTTAGTTTTATGGCATTCAAATATTATAATATTAAACCTTGATATTTCAAGTAATTAATTAAAATAGACTATAAAACACTTTCCATTTTATCAAGTCACATTTACACTATAGTTAAAAAGCAAAAATTAGATACATCCATATAAAGAAGATATATGTTAATAATAAAAATATAAAATTAACTTTTTATCTAATAAGTAAGTATATGACTATTAAAATAGGAAAATTAAAATAAGAATAATAATAGTATTTTTGATATTATTATGAATATATGATAACTTGTATTTGATAGGTAAATTTTAAATATGTGTACATTTAATTTTTAATATTAAAAAATAATAATATTTTATCCAAATATTTAAATAGAACAGTTCATACGATATAACATTTTCGATAAACCATTTCGACTACATTGTAATAGATTTTATTTGTTCATATTAAATAAATTTAATGTAAAAGTCCCCAGTTAATTTGGAATAAATACATAAAAATCAAAATATAATCGCCATCATCCCACACCATTAAGAAAATATTTTCAATATTATATTGTTTACTACTATTATAAGTACTATTAGTATTATTATCATTAAAATTATTATTTAGTATCTCATTTCTTGTATTAAATTATATTCGAATATAAATGTAAAATTAAAATAACTTATTTTTTGATTAATTTTAATCGAGTTAATTTATAATTTCGATTTTTCTCTTGGATTGTTTTAGTATGACACATCATTTTTATTTGAGTTAGCTCGTTTGTTTTTGAGTCCTCGAATTCCTAATCAAAAATCACTGTTCATAGACGAGTGAACAAAGGTTAAAAGGGACGAAAAGTAACCTAGATATTCATTATTCCTTCTTTCTACTTAATTAAATGGCCAATAATAGTATTGTTAACAAATAAATATAAAACCTTGAAGAACTAAAAAGTATTCAAGTATACAGTTACACTTAGAATTAATTTTCCATTTTCCGAAATAATGATTGAACTTAAATTAGTTTTATGTACAAATAAAACCTATACATTATTTACTGTGGGTACAACTGTTCAGTTGTTAAATAACACAATAAAATATTAAAAAATTAATATAATGAATTAAATATAATATAATAAATGTACTTTGATCTATATTATTTACTCGTAAATAATTGATATATATCGTTTTAAATTACTTATCTTTGGTTTTTATCCAGGGCTTTGCACCCGAATAAATAGTTCGGGTTACGGATTTCAAGTGTTTAAAACACCAAAATAAAAAATATTACAAGATATTGGGGTACACATAACCATTACTAATCTAGTTAATATTCAAGGCATAAAATGTATATAAAATAACGTATCAGAATAATAATATTTAATTTGGAAAATTTATTCGAGTTTAGGGTTAACCTGAATATTTTATTCAAGTTATGGGTCAGTTGGGGTTCTTAAAATTAAATAACATTCGGGTAAATAAAGGTTTTGGGTGTTAAATATTTAAGGAGATATTTAGTGATATTACAGTTTCGAGTTGATTCGGAGACAAAGCACTGATTTTATCTTATAAGTTATAACTTTTATTTTAATATTTTATACTTATTTGTTCGTTAATTAATTTGAAAATTTTTCAATTCAAATGTTTAAACATGAAAAGTCGTACTTTTATCTAAAAATAAGAAAAAAAACAGTCGTGTATATTGACCTACCGATAAATAAATAATTATATTATAATATAATAAAATACAAACGTTGTAATATCTTTTGAAAATCGACAAATAGTATATTGTTTAAAATTGTAATAGCAGTAAATCAGTCAATTTTCGAAATAGCAAAAAAGTGTAAATATTAAAATGGCTTAAAAAAAATAGTTCTATTCGAATCTATTAAAAAATAGATATTGTTATTTAATGAAAAGCAAGTTTTCTATGCATGCGTACGCCAAAAGGTATACAGTTGTCAGTTTTTAATACAAGGGTTTTAATGTTTGTTGATATACATACCCCAAACATTATGAAAAATCTCGATCTAAGGTTCGGTTGAAATATTTAGTGTTACTAATTACTATTTAAATGAAAAACACTGTACCTATACATACATACATATATATATATATGTTTTTTTTTTTTAATTTTATATAATACATTTTTATCAAATTCTTTAATTCATACGAGTTAAAAAAAAATTAAATTACATACGACATACCTTTTTATAGATACATTTGTAAAGAAAAATAAACTAAAAAACTTAACTAAATACTGTAATATTAATGTATTATATTATATAGTTTAATTTTCATTATCATAAGTTCGTATCTCATGTGATAAACACAATTTGTCAAAAAACTACCATCAGTAAACTAAATTAAAAAATAGTCAAAAAAGTCATAACTGTATTATTTTATATTTATTGATGTACTTTGGCGAGTAATTGTGATCAAAATTCAATAAGCATAGTTTTTATAAACATAATAGGTATGTATTATATAAATATAATAATTTATTAAACCAATAATAATTCATTAAAAATATTATATGAAATAAACTTGTATTAATACGAAGATAACAAAATATAATCTTTGTAATAGTGTTATTATGTTAATAATGAAGTACTTTTATATTAGTGAAAATAAAACATTAAAATTCAGTGTAAACACGGAAAGGTTTATTTATATTACTAATCAGATGATAAATAAAAAAAACATTATTCTTAACCATATTAAAATACAAATACGGTTTTTATGATTTATATAGTTAATTTTCATTGTGTATCTGTAAAAATAAATTATAATGAAAAAGACAAAATAAGATTAAATATGGTGTTTATTGTTCACTATAGAACATAATATAATATATGTTTATAGAACATATATTATGACCTATTAAGAATTTTGGTTTTGATGTAGAAGTGTGCACATTTACTGATGTACGCGGAAGGTAAAAATATAAAAGTTATTAATTTTTGTACAAATTCATAATGTTTACTTTTTAACTCTATATGCCATCCATTTAGTAGATAAAGATTTATTTAATAATTTATAAGTAAAAAATTGAGGTCAAATATTAAAATAAATAACTAAATGAATATACGATGGGATATATTTTAATATTATAATGTTATTGTATTAATTTAAACTTTGATTCATATTATAGAATATTACGTTTATAACTATTAAATAAGTAAAATAACTACACTATATTATTTGTTAAATGAATATAATATTATCATATCTATATCCAAATTTGAAATTAATACCTAAATTTTTCGTTAATAGGTATATAGTCGTGGAGTATATAATGATTATATTAATAATTGCCTACACAAGAACCAAATACCTATATATTAAATATTTGTTTCATAATTGTATATACCTATCTCGTAATCAAAGCATAAATCACTTAAAAATTAAATTAAATTTTTTGCTAATTACCTAATTAATATTTATATTATATTATAAATTATTCGTTTATTTTAGAATTTTAATGAGACAATGAAACAATCTGCAAAAAAATAATCCCAACAAAGAAAATAAAGATTTGTTGTAAATTACAAATTTGAGGGAAACGATTCTTTTTCTTTTTAATTTTATAGAATTTTTACATAGAAGATGTTGAAATATTTTCTCAGGGAATAACAACTTTAAAAATATAAAGAACCACTGTTTTAAATAATTACTAAAATATGTTAAATATAATAGTTTTAGTAAATGGTACATCTGGCATACAATCATGGTCAATAAAGCAGTTTAATATATAACTTTAACTATATTATAAAAACAAATTTTATTGATTTAAAGAAAAAAATGAATACTTATTCCCGAAAAAATATCATGTTTTTTACAATTTTTTGCAACAGTTTATTCGACTAATGTGTTTGTTCAAAATCGAATTTCTTTATACTGTACAACTGGAATAAATTCTCATCGTTTTATCCGAATTTCTCCTAGATTTTTTCGTATAGTTATTTAAACACACTACTTAATATATAACTCATTGTTGTTTTAAGTTTTAGTGTCCTTAGTATTTCGAATAATATAAATATAAATATATATTACATAAACATATATTGTACTTATTTTTCAAATAAATTCTATTTCAAAATATAACTATTGTTGTATATATATTAGCTTACTATTACATTATACTACTATTATATTATAAACTATATTATATTATAACCTCCATAGTTAAGTAGTCATAAGCACAGAGTGTGTCGAGTATCCCTAGGACACTTCGATAATGATTTAAGGGCATTTTAAAACGTACAAAATTCAATAATTATTAAAAAAAAAGATATTTAATGCTTAATTTTCCACTCGATTAAAAACGTCTTCTTAAAAATTTACTCGTATAATGGGAAGGAAAAATGTGTTATTAAATATACCTTATATAAAATACATTGTCTATTATGTAGCATATTATATAAATATAATATACCTAAAATATTATATCTAACGATATTAGATTCTGACCTGTAACTTAACCTTATTAAATAATGGCGGGGAAATAAATTTAAATCTAAACCATTTGTATCACCACAAATAATAACATGGATTATAGTATTATAAAAAGGAGCCAAAATTATTTGAGGCATCATCATCTGTAATTAAATTCTGTGCACATCTATGAATGTCTTATTATTTGTAATTATAGAAATTCATCATTTTCTCTTAGAATATTCTTACTTGTTTATGCTTTGTTTTATACTTGTTTTTCAACACAATATATATTTAATCAATAATTATTTGTTTAAATAAAATAATAAGAACTACTGATACTTATTATTAAAATATGTGGATAATTAAAAGGTAAAATGTTATTTACTAAATTATTGAGAGATTTTTCCTCGCACAGACATTTAGTTTTTATCGTGATATTTTTTTAACTTGGTTTTTTAATCCCAAATACTTGACAAAATACGTGCCTAATAACACAGGAGAAACGTAATTTCACGAATATCAAATAATTGTTTAGTTAGGTAGTGCCAGTTATACAATTTTTAGTGTAAATAATTTACTGTCTATATTGAATTTAACTCGAGAATCAAGAATTGCTTGGCCGTGTATCAAAATATAGCTAATTACAATACATATCTGGATAATTTTTTTTTTTAGTTAGTCATATATATTATACTTACAAATAGTCGTACATTTTGGTATTTACGCGTGCTTAAGCACATTGAAATATGTGTTTGTTTAATTAGTTATACTTATAATTAATGGTAAAGACTCGAACAAAACCCTAAACTAATAAATGGATTATTTCACTAAAAAACGAAATGAAACATACATTTTATTATCATCATAATTGACGTATACCTACAGACTACACAAAGATTATATACATACCATTTTTAATTTTTATTCTTACCGAATAGATACTTAATTGATTTAAAAATTATTTCCAAAAGAAATAAATTTCATTTTAATTGAGATGCCTCAATTACGATTATTATTATTAAATAATTGTACTTATTTTACATTTAAAGATATAAACTAATACAAGTTTTTTAATATCAATTACATACATTTATTATTCATTATGACTTACGTTTAGTAGGTATATATGTTATGATAAATTTATAATTAATTATAATAATATTTTATAAGTTAAATTAGTATATTAACATATGTTTGTACTATATGATTTCGTGAATTTTTTAAAGTATTTTTTTTATTTTTAGTTGATTTGAAACAATAGAAAATCTAACCTAACCTAACCAATTGGATTTTGATCGATTATATAAGTAATATCGATACATCCAATGAAAAAGGTAGTAACTCAATTTTTTTCGTTTTTGAGTTACGACTTTTAACACTGCATTCTGATAAAGGATTTTTTTCTTTTAACCACGAAAATGATTGTACTTCAATCTATCCCACAGAGATAATAAAATGATATAAAAATTTTAAAAAAATAGAATAAAAAATTAACTTTGAATTTTATTTTGCTCCTTCTGAATAATTGACAAAATGGAGTTAATACTTTTTTCGTTGGATTTATCGATATATAAAATAAAACGAATTGAAACAATTTATTAACAAAATGTTGTTGATATCGCCATTTACACTACATGTTCCTATAATGATATTATGGTTGTTACTATTAAATAAATCAACGTATAATATTATAATGTTTTCGTCTAGATACTAAATAAATAATAGGCTATTGGACGATGACGTTATCTCTCGAAAATCTTTGCACTACATGCGCCCAAATAATACATTTTGTAACCCGTCGCCATATTGGCGAATTCGATGTTAAGCTTATACCCATGAAATACAACCATGTCAGATTTTCAGCTCCATCGTGTCCGGTTCAGTCGGCGAATTGTTTGCTGATAATTTATTTCTGTGAGATTGCTATTCGGCCACAGCGGGATGTCCCTTCGCCACAATATTCATCAATAATACTAAATTCATGTCATAAAAATATCGACGATCGTATATACCGTCCCCACCGTTTATATAATATATCGAAATTCTGATTACCCTATATGGTGTTATTTATTTATTTATTTATTTATTTTTTTTTTTTTGGAAAACGCGAAGTAAGATACATTGGAACCAAAACGTGTGATATAAAATATATCAACAATATTACAGATTTTATAATATGTTTTATGGTCGTATTTGTAGACATTAAAATTTATAATATTCATGTAATGTTTAATAATATTGTAATTTTATTTATTTTGTATTTTATTTCAATTATTTTTTTATTTAAAAATATCTAAAACTTAACATTAATGCGCCATCAATACAAATTAAATACTTAAAAGTTACTAATTTCAGTATATGAAATGTCATAGATATATAATATATTATGTCCAAAACAATGTATAAAAAATATGCAGGTATATTACAAAATTATTGATAATGTTTATCTTATTTGAGAAAAAATGCTTCTAAATAGAAGGAAAAATGTGAAAATCGTCTAAATTTATTATGACATCATTTTTGTCACCTTAAAAACCTTTATAAAATATTTTTAATAATAATATTTATTTTAAATACGATTTTTAAAAATTCATATTTTCTTTTAATCCGAGATAAACAATTTGTAAACATTATTTTTCAATAAATCTCTTTAATTAAAATATTCAATTTCTATGATTAAGCCAGATATAGTTATAACAGCTATGGACTTTTAAACATTTAATCAGGAGTTAGTAGGCGTTTGTGCTTTTATCGATCTCATATTTTAATTTTTAATTTTCAAAATCAATAACTACAAGAATGTCTAATGGAAATTAAAACTGAAAATGTTAGAATAAATAAAACCTACAAAATAAATATAGCTATATCTTATAATAATGTGTTAAATATTTAATGAAAATTAAAATTTTTAGCATGTACATAATTTCTGCGTACTATAGTCTATTATAATGATTTAATCATAAATGTCAAATATGATTTATTATTTTGTTTGTTTTCAGTTTCAGGCCGCTTTATTACAACGATGGAATCTGCCTTCTTTCATGTGCGCTTTTTGTCCGTTCATCCACGTACTTTCTATCACAGTCAGTGTGTTCACACTGACGGCCATTGCTGTAGACCGACGCCAAGCCATACTTAATCCGTTCGCGTAAGTGCAGTATCCTAAATTTAACAATAAATTTCGTAAAAAACAATATTATTATGTTTAAAAATATTTAAATTACAATATAAATAATAAATAGTATACAATTATATTGTTTATAAGTGTTTAATATTTTTATATTTTTCTCATTATATTTAGATAATTACTAATATGGCTAACTGACGGGACGGGAGGATTTTCCTTTATTATATAAAAATACGCAATGCAAATTAATTTATAGTATATATTATAATATAGTTGATTGAGATAAAGTTTTTGTTTTTAATTTTAATTATAATTGTTTATTGCTCTACACCTAACCCAACTTTTATTTGGGCACTTTTCCAATAAATTTATGGACGAGCAAATAAATAATACTTTTCTTCTACTTTTACAGATATGGATTTGTCGTAAATATAGTATTAATTATTATGCACAACTATAATACGCAGATTGGGTTAAAACCATTGTTTTGAAAAATAATTAAACTCTACTATTGCTCTAGTTATTCGACGAATAAATTGGATTAAAAATTCGGGCCTTAATATAAATTTATTGTAAGGCTATAAATATGTAAGGCATATTAATGTTAAATCATATATATATTTTAATTTTTCGTATTTTATATCCTAATTATTTCATATAGTTTAAACTAATTTTAAATTTTATGTGTAACAATGTTAGCGAAAACAATGTATTTCTCATACGTTTTGTATCTACTTAAATATTTCTTTTTATATATTTAAAGTATACATGTTCTTACTTTAAATTGGAATTACTATAAAATATATTTGGATTTGAAAGGTATAAAACTGTTAGAAAATACTTGGAACTAAATAAGTTTATTCGTTTTTTTAAAACAAAAATTCGAACACTTGAGAAGTCATCTACGTAGTTTTACTATCTAAGATATATCTTACAGTTATATCTAGGATTTGGATAATCTGTTAAATAAACATTTTAAGTTTGTCTGATTTCAACCGAACGATTTATTATGTCTTGTACATGCATGTTAAAATATTGTCCAATGTATATAAATAATATTAATAAATCCATAAATATTGTAGTTTTTGAAATTAATGATATTTTCTTTTAGAGCATTTTTCATTTACAGCTTACACGTTTATAATGTTATTAATTTAAGTACATCGAAACTATATACAGAAATATTTGACCAACAATGTATAAAGTAATAAGTACATATAAGTGTTTTGAGAAAAATATACATTACTTTATGATCAGTTCCATTGTCCGTGATAAATCTAACTGGAACGACCTAAAGTAACTGCAAATAAATTCCTTAAAAACGTTTTCGACAGTACGTAAAAATGTGTTTCATCTTGTATATTTTTTGATCGGATTAAATGAGTACCAAAATGATATATAATCATTGAAACTGCCGTGAACGATTTACTTTCATATTTATACCAAGCTCACCTTTTCATGTTACTCGTTCAAATTTATCGACTCTTATACATTAATATGTAGTGCACGTACAATTATTATTTTTATTTACAAAATGACATACGAAATACATTATTTTTTACGCCTATACAGCCGGTATAAACAATAAACGTATATTTCAATCAGTCAAGGCCAACAGTTTGTCGAATATTTCTTATAATCAACTGTTATAAATAGTGTTTTTTTTTTTTAGTTATGTCTTATAATATTATTTTACAATTTACCCGATAATCGTCAATGCAACAATTAGAACAATTAAATCAAATTTTAACATTGCAATATAATGTAAAAGAGATAAGTCACTTCGTAGATACTTTAATATAAAACGTTCATTGTTTTTTTTTATTATTATAATTTATTTATAATGTATAAATTATGTAATAATAATAAAACAGACGATTTTTTTTCCGAATACCTTTTCTATGAATACCAAATATGTATTAGATGACCATATTTTCGTATGTTATCTGAGTATTAAAACTAAGCTCTTTATTATGCCTTAAACATAACGTTATAGATGTATTATTATTATATAATTTACATTTATACTATGAATTATAAACTATTACCTAACATTTTATATAATTTATACGGTCATAATAATATAGTTATAACCAATATAATATTACGCTTCAAGTGTCACATAAATTGCAATTATTCAATTATTTTGTTAATTAAGTTATTAACAACAAATACAATAATTGAAATAGGTATACATAGTTCATTGATGACTAATCGAACTTGAAATCGGTTACATAAATAATTTAGCAATATTTTTCAAATATCGAATAGATTCAAACGAAAATAACATTTAGACATATATCCCCAATCGTTAATTTAATATAATAATCTTTCATCTTTTATGGGCGTACAATATATTAATTAAAATTTTTAATATATATATTATTTTATATTCTTCTTCTTCAGACTCATCTTACTCGTTCAACTAGATGGAATCTGCCACCTTAGTCATATACATCCATTAATCTCAATCATCTACCTGTCGTCCATTCCCACCGTAGCTATATCTTCATTCTCTATTATATAGAATTTGGAGCGGACTAAATTCATCTAAAGTATTTTATAATTTAAATTAAAATCAAGTACATGCACATTGTACGTATATAATTTAGATAAATTATATTATAGTGCATAGAATATGTGTAAATAATAATATAGCGTATAGTTATCATAAATTATAATCATTTATATAGTTATATGATAATATAATTAACTAATGACTATATTATAATTATTGTTTTTAGTTATTTAATAATGTTGACTGTTGAGTAACAGCTATTTGAAAATATATAATTATCTAATAAACTTAAAAGTAATTAGCACATTAACATTTTTCATATTTAGTATAAAACTTATTCATTGATGTTTTTTCATTTGCAAAATACTTTTTGTTAGAATAAATAGTTTTAAATTAAAATTGTATAATTATATTTTTCACCGATTGCTTTTTATCTATATGGTTGGTGAACTTATTATCGTTCCAGACTGTACCATGATTCAAACAGATTGTGGATTTATGTACATTTTATATAGGGCACATCGTGTTAGATCGTAAAAATAGAAACTTTGAAGTCTATCGTCGTAATAGAAAGTATTTAAAAGTATTTAATAGTAATTCATACTAATTATCAAAGCTTAGTGAGTAAAAATCCATTAGTAAAGGACATAAGTATTAAATAAATTTAAAATGATAACCACGATATAATGTGATTACTGATTAGGTTAAATTATTTTCATTATTAATTAAAGTCTGTGCAGAAACTAGTTGATATCCAGTCATATAACAACACTAATATTACCCTGAAAAAATATTGAAATATTTGTAGGTAAAAATACCTACAATACCTACGTATTCGTATAGATTAAGGATTATAGCATTGTATATTTGTATATTATTATAAATGGTTGACTATAAACCATATTATAAATGATTATATGTTACATCAATTAATTGTAATAAGATAAATAGAGAAAAATATTATTAATGAAGTGAAGAGATTATTATACAAGTATTGTATAATAAAGACATTTTTTTTAAATTTGTAAATGATCTTATAGAGTATTTCCTCGGATGAACATTTGAATAATAATTACGAATCTATCTACTCTCTTCCTTGTAAACAAATTTAATTGATGTAGAAGATTACCCTGTACAATTGACAACGTGTAATCATGTAATATTCTACTATTTTGTAAATACCGCTACAACAGAATTATAAAGGAAAAGTTAAAACATTTATAATATCTAAAAATTGCTACTGAAATAAAAAAATAAAAAAACTAAAAATATCGATTTTCCATATGCCACTTATACAGTTAACCACATTGCGTTTGCGGTACTATAACGGTTGTATAATACTTAGTGTAATAATATTTTTTGTGGTTTTAGTACGTAATATAATAATGTGTATCTACTGTAAAAAATATTATACAAACGATGAAATATCACTTCCAAAAAATAGTGCACTCAAAAAATTATAATCATTTGGTTTATTATATTGCGAAATACGTGTGTAAAAGTTGTCATTTAACTAACTATCTCAAATGTAAAATAATATAACGTAAAATATTAATCTTTTATACATTTGTTTTTTTTTTTTTTTATACAGTCAATCAACTTTCATCAAATATTAAAAAACATGCGTTTTATCAATAACAAAATCAATTCATCTAGGAATGAATACTGAAAGTTCAAGTGATATTTAAAATTTAAAACACAATACCTGCCGTAGATAAACACAGTTTTTTTTTTAAACGTATAAAAAATTTTTTTTTTTGAAATATAATTATTTTGAATAATTATATTCCATATGACATTTTATTATAAAACTATTTTAATTGAATATAAAAAAGTGATTTATTAGAAGTTTTTGTTTATATTTAAATTTTAAATCGATTTGGGGTTTCATAAATTACATTAGCATTCAGGGTTCTTTTCAGCATGAAATAATTTTACTATATAAATGTTAATATTACGAAAAATTATAAAATTTTCGTTGACTTATATTTGATGAAATTTATTTATATTATTTTTGATATTTAAATATAAATTGTAATCATTTATGCACACTTTAGTAAAATTGTAAAAACAATTCATATCAATTAAATATTAATGTTTTAATAATCCACTCATTTAGAGTAAGTTTGGTTTAAGTTAATTAAGTGGTAAGACATGTTCCGATAATATTAACAACAAAAATACTTACTATCAAAATATAAGATATTAAAATATTAAATTTAAACTATAACTAAATAATATGAATATGTTGTATGATAGTATAAATACATGTTTTCAGGATATAAATCAAACAATATTTGTTTGCATATTGTACTATCTCCACTTGTATTGTTATTTAAAAAACTTGATCAATTAATAAATTATTAACTATTTATAAATAACTGATATCAAATAATATATAAAAATATAGAGAAATGGTAGAAAGAAACCATCAAACAATTTTATCAGTCTAATGGAAACGTTGCATACGAGTGCTGTATGTCTTTACACAATAACTATGTTCTATTTATATTGGTAATTTAAATATTTGATGACCCTTACAATTATATTTTAGACGTTTGTGGGCACCAATTAAATTGTATAATCCATTGGTTTATTTTCCTTGGTAGAATGTATGGAAAAGAAACATATCGTAATGAACGATAAACATGATCCCTCACAATGTTAATATTTGATATTATAATATGTTCATTTGATTGCAAAACGCTGAGAGTGTATTTAGTTGTCTATGGATAGAAATAAACGGCGTTTATCAAAAGCGCGGCAGCACAAGCTTTGATCGATTGGTGAACGTTGCATTACTTGAGTATTATTAAATGTTTCTCATCAGTAAATATTTTTAACTCCTTTATGATTTTTTTTTTTATCAGTTGGTACTTGATCTCATCGCAGTAGCTAAACAATTGATTTATTAAAATCGCTCCTTTCCCCCCCCCCTTTTCTTGACCAGTTACCAATTTCTTTCGGTATACTTTAACCCCCC
>CM023357.1:31869063-31896201 GCA_013282895.1 Eriosoma lanigerum | reverse complement strand
CCTTTCCCGTTGGCCAGTTTCCTGTGGATCTGTTACCAACTGGCATCACGTGGTGTTGAAAAAAAAACTTTACGAGACACCCTAACCAACCATAACCAAAATACTTGACATATAAGACCATACATTATATAGTTACATGTTAGGCGATAAAAACAATAATGAAGTTTGTTTTTATTCGTAGTGCAAGAACGTCGAAAACTCAATGTCTTTGTGTGATTGCGCTAATATGGATCGTCGGTTTGGCGCTAAGTTCACCGATGGCCTACGCTCAACGAGTTATATTCGTATCCGACGATTGGCCATTCTGCCTAAACGTAAACCTCTCACATAACGTGATGCTTGGATACAGGGCACTGTTGGTGATTGTCCAATACGTGATACCGTTATCGATAATGACGTGGGCATATTCAGGGATAGGTTTTGCCCTGTGGGGATCATCGGCCCCAGGAAACGCGCAGTCACAAAGGGACTTGAATCTTATGAGAAACAAGAAACGGGTATGCAATATTGACACATAAAAAATATACAATGATAAGTATACATTTATTCAAAAATATAAAATTGAATTAAAGTTTAATTAATTTTTGCAATTTTACATTAAAATTAGTATGTATCTATTAATTTTTAATTTAATATTTTTTAAAAAAATTGTTATTCATAAATAATTAACGAGCTACATTTAAATTTATTTAAGTATTAAAATATATAATCTATTTTATTTTAAGAACTTCTATGACATAATTGTCATACGTGATTTTTCTTTTAAAAATAGATATTATATAATTTAAAGCAATCGAGTTTATTAGTTACATATTGACCTTAATTAAATTACTCGCCCAAGTTAATATGAAATTAAATAAACTATTAACTTAATTCAATACAATTTATCGGGTTTCAATTAACTTAGTTTAACTAAGTTCAAAAATCATAAAACTATTTTGCTTATCATAACAAATTGGTAGGTACCTGTAGGTACAAAAAATAACAATATAATTTTTAATGACTTATGAAATATTATAATAGGTATAGCTTATTTAATATTATAATACAAGAGAAACTAATACCTATTTATAATAATTTCATTTTATAATAGTTATTAGTTTAATTCTCAAATTAGCCAAAACGTTACTATTTTAGATTTAAAATAAGAAATTCAAATTGAATTTCGTATTATAAATTTATATTATTTATTATTTTTTTAATATTATTTAATTCTGTTGTAATTGTAGATTATTGAGTTTATACTTTAATGATATTTACAACAATTATCAGCTTACAGGAATTTAGGCAATTGAAACCCGATATTTTTTACATTGTATACTACAGAGAGACAAATCATATAGATATTAGATAGGTATTCAATTTCTTTTTTTTTTTTTAATTACATTGAACATGAATCAGAATTCTGGATAATATTGTATATTTATAATATTTAAAAAATACTATTTTACGCTTATAAAGTAGGTACTTGGAGGTACATTTATTATTCATAAAAACAAATATTATATACTTTCTGATAAATACAATAAATCCAATAAAAATGTATTTTATTTGTTTTTTTAATATTTTTATCACTTCAGAATATTTCATTTATAGTGTTTTATTTAGTGTTTTTAGCAACGTTCAAGTATAGTATCATCAATATACCTATATTATTATTTAG
Source organism: Eriosoma lanigerum (assembly GCA_013282895.1). Taxonomy (NCBI): domain Eukaryota; kingdom Metazoa; phylum Arthropoda; class Insecta; order Hemiptera; family Aphididae; genus Eriosoma; species Eriosoma lanigerum. The sequence goes on along the minus strand of CM023357.1, from coordinate 31,894,538 downwards.
TATAGATATTATTGTTACATTTTTATTTTATTTTCATTTTTTATTAGGTCAAATATTTTTGATAATTATATTTCTCATTCTATTATTTTATTCTCCAGAGACTTGTAAAAATACTAAAACTGATATGATACATACATTCCAATGCAAATCGTCGATAAAATTGAATTTAGGTTTCTTTTTTTCGTTCTTCACTATTTACATTTTCATTGATTGTAATATGGAGACCGATTGCTTTCATATACTTTGTAAATAATTTACCGAGATTATTTCCCTAGAGACTTATCCTAAGCTGAAAATACTCATGTACAACTATCAAATAAATAATATTATTATAATACCAGGTTCTGATCTGTACCTATAAACTTTTCAAAATTATTTTCAAGGTTATAAAAATGCTCATTATCGTCGTAGCTCTGTTCACGTTGTGTTGGTTACCACTGCAGACTTACAATATTTTGCAGCATATATTTCCGGAAATAAACGAGTGAGTATCAATTGTATTCATGTAGTAAATAATAGATTTTGCAGTAATCTTAAAATGTAGTATAATATGTCAGTAAAACACTACTTACGTTTTTTTCCTCGAAATGAAATAAAGCACTGTCTTCACTTCAGGTATCCTTATATCAACATTATATGGTTTTGTTTTGATTGGTTTGCCATGAGCAACAGCTGCTACAACCCATTTATTTATTCCATTTATAACGTAAGTATTAATTTATTTAGTAAATTATTGAATTTATGTCCTGAGATAATTTCATGTGAAACCTACAGATAGGTACACAAACACTAGTATTAAAAAAAAATTCGCGAAATATTAAAACTACACATTATTACACATAATTACACGTCAACATACTTAATATCAAAGATCAAAACTTTAAAATTAAAAAAATTAAATACAACGATAAATATCCTGTATTTTCTTTATCTAAATAAAATAATTATTATATCATATAACTTAATTCTGCTTTATTATATTTTGTTAATCCAACTATAAGGGACGTATATCCTTCATAAATTATTATTCATATTAATATAACAACAAAATTTGTTAAATTATAATGTAGGAAGGTACTTATAATAAAAAGTTTATTTTAAATAATTTAAAAGAAAATAGTTAATATATTTTGATATACAATTTTAAATAATTAATTTTAAAAAGTGGGAAGGTCGAGTGTGTACGTTCTTCCTTCGCCCCTTCAGCCCTAAGAGAAATTAGTGGTTTATTATTCTTAAGATTTGAACGCAATAATATTGCAATAAAAAATACGATACTTAGCAAAACTCAATATATTACAGTAGACTATACTGATAATTGATTCCAAAATTCTACTAATTGTGTAAATTACAAAAGGAAAATATTTAAAATAAATTTCAAGTCCCTATGATTAAAACTTAATTAGTTATCATGAATTTAAAAAAAATAAAATAACAGAAACCGTAATTTTGGCAATTTTCCTCCATTTTTTGATAGTTTTTCTTCTCCCAAGGAAACAATTTTGAGAAATTCAAAAAATGAGCTTAATAAAGTACCAACTAGATGCAATTTTCTACCAAAAACATACCCTTCTTGTGGTAATCGGACCATTATTTCTACCCTAATAAGTGTCTTCATACAAAGAAAAAAAAACAATTTTGTAAAACCAATACATTCTTCACTTCGCTTAGAATCTAAAATGTATGTCAACAATTTGTTATAATTTTTTCAGTATTTAAAAATACAATGCTTAATTTAATTTTCAGTTATACCTATAGGTTTTTTACATATTTAATCTATTTGAAGAGAAACACAATTAGTATAATTATAATTATATATTGTCTGTATTTTATTTAACTTTGTTAATTATATTATAAATCAAATTATTTAATTAAAAACATTTCTTATCGCAACTCTAAGTAAAGCCTTTATCAAGATATCTGAATCAAAGATTTATATTTCACTAACACGTCTTGTATATAATGTTCTTAAATCCTATCTAAATTAGTTTAAATTTAATTAAAATGTTAACAATAAATTAGGTAACAATAAATGTATAATATTGATGTTTAATATCCAGACTTTATCTTCACGAATTATCATGATTTATAACTATAATTTTGGAGTCCGTAAAAATATTATGTAAGTAATAAATATTAAATAATAATTATTTGTAAAAAGAAAAATGTTTAATATTGTTAAGATAATTTATTATAAATAATAAATAATCAATAAATATATTACTTATATAGGCTTGGTGTACTTCTTATTGGTGTATGTATAATATAAATGTGATATAAACTTTACATATTGTATGGGCTTTAATATAATATATTTCGAATAATTTTAAAATATAAAATACCAAAATAAAATAGAGGTTTCTTATGATATAATATGAAAATTAATATTTAATTTTAACGATGCACAATTATATCGATATTTTGATACAATATCAATATCGACCAAGTAATCCATATATCGATGTGTAGTACCTACATTGAAATTCAATAATTGTTATATTTTGAATGATTTAAAATACTGTATTTAATATACATATTTATTATTTATTTATTTGAAATGTTTATATTTAGAGATGGGCCGGTTCCTGAAAATCTATCGGTTCCTATTTTTGTACGGTTCTAAAAATTTTTCTTTCGGTTCTCGATACCAGTACCGATGACAATTCTTTTCTTTTTACAATTATAATAAAATAAAATAATAAATTACTTACATTATGGGATAGATTTAGCTGGCATACAAAAATCATCTTACTTGTTTGTAATCCAATGAAATAGGAACAATAGTTAATAAATATATAAGCAAAATAATTAAATTAATTACATACAAGTTATTACTTTATTAGATATTTATTTTTATTTTGTTTACTTAATTTTTTATATAACAAATAAACACTAACATCCTCTATTTTTTCTATTTGTCTGGATTTATTATGTTTCTTTAACCATCAATGTGATCTCAAAAAAAAAAAAAAACCTAATAACCGGTACCATATAATTTTAATAAAACCGAAGAACCGAGAACCGGAACCGGCCCATCCGTATTTAAATTACAAAAATCCAAAAATATGCCAATCAATATATGATTTTAGTGGCGTATTTATGGGTGAAGGGGTTGAACGGACTTAAACCCCCTTCCCACCATGACCAAAAAAAAAAAAAAAATTTTCTATTAATTATATTATTTTGCCACCTGTTTTAGATTTTGCATTATAATGTATAACAGATACAGAACATGTTCATTATTTTTTTTTATATTATCAAAAGGTTAAGAGGGGGGATTTGGCTTCATAAAATCTATAAAAAAAATCTAAAGTCTCCCCCCTTTAAAAAATGCAGAGTACGCCTCAGTTAGATTTAATTTCTATTTTATGCATATTATACGTGTGTTATGATAAAAATTGACGCTAGTTAAGAATTTGATAATGTCTGAAAAGTTAAATTTTGTAAAATATCCGAATGTCACGCGCATCTAACTTGCGCAGGAAAAATTCAAACAAGAGTTCAAAATGCGATTGGACTTCATGGCGGGCAAGAGACGGCTGACCAGAGATCTGAGCGCGTTCTCCAGTGGCAGATTCGAGTGGCGTACCAATCACGTAAACACGCATGAACGGAACATGAAGAACAGTTCAATCGTCACCAACGACACGCCACTGATACTCACTCCAGACACGTGAATGTGCGCATGCGCATCAACGCAGTTACCTAAAGGAGAATAGTTATTATTATATAATTTATTTATTTTTTAACACGCCACTGTAAATGGCTAAATACTACCAAGACTTTTTCACTCTCCCCACTTCCTCCCCCCCTCCAACGCCACTCGTAACTCATGAAGTTCAAGTTTTAAAAAAATAAAAAAATATATTATTATTGTTATTATAATAACTTTTTCGTACACATAAAATGTACCTGTTTCTACTATTGTTTATTATAACGATAATTATTTATGTAATATTGCGTTAAATATTATACTATTATTATTTAATATAAGAATAGTGTATGATACTATTACAAACGACGCAATGATTATTATTTATTACGTTAAAAATTAACTATAAAACTAATAGAAAAACTAATCAGTTAAGATCGAACTAGTTTAAGAATAAAGTGTGTTTTCTTTTTATATATTAAAAACAATTATAATAATATACAATAAAAATAATAATACATTTTTTGTTGTATACAATTTATTAATTAATACCCATTCTTTTAATTTATGAATTAAGGTTTTGGGGAATTTATGTTTATTTATATATATATATATATTATATTTCTACTTTAGATTAAATTTGGACACTGTTTAATTACAATAAAACTGTATAAATCAGGTATAAGTACAGCTTATTGTGATCATTGGTTTATAGTATCTAGATCCAGGTTAATATTAGAAGTGTAAAATTTATCAATTTTTTGATAAATGTAATGTGACCATTCACATTACATGATAAAATATCAAATTCTATAAATTTGACCAACTATTTTGATATTTATATATAATATATATTTTATCAAACAAATATATGCCTACACATAAATTGAAGTATTTATTCTAAACAAGATTAATAATAATTACAATGACTGATATTAACATTGAAAAAAAAGGTAAGTAATATAATAAATATTTCATTTTCAATAACTTATTTAAAATGGCATTATAGATATATGATATTATTTTAGATGATTTAAGATTTTTGTGTGATAAAATTCAATTACATTTAATTCTTAAAATAATTTCAAGTTATATTAAAATAATGATACTTTTATGAGAAACAAGATTACATATTTTGAAAATTATTGTTACGTCAATTGAAAAAAAAAACTGTTTGTCAAATAGATAATTTACGATTTCAGACAACTTTTTTGCGACATTGCCATTTTTCTTTATAAAAATAAGATTCTTACCCGTCCATAATTTAAATATTAAATTATAAATTTTTTTCCGCTACACCGAAGCCGGTCTGATATGGGAGAGAATTGCTTGTTCGAAGTGTACGTACGAACAATTTTATTTAAAACGAGAACATCTTCTTATTTTGTATGCAAAATATCATTATAACACATAACAACAGATATGAAAAATAATCTATGTTAATGTTTCGATTTATCTAATATTGCGTTTATTGACAATTACTCATATCATAGAAACGGTTGTGTATAATATAATCTTGATAATTTTTTTTAGAACAATATATTATATTTTAGAAGAAATAAAAACATTAATATTCATTATTTACATATAGATACTAGATAATGAAATTAATGCGAACTAATGTGAACTTTATCGGATTGAACTCATCCCAATCATCCCCAATATCATTTAATTATTAGCGACCTATTATAATTATAGTGACCTTATTGTAGTTATGTATCGATTTTGCCTATAAAATACGCCGTACATAATTAATAATTAATGTATCAATAATTTGTATAGATTATTTCAAAGTTTAATTTACACAATAATACAATAATGTATTAGTATTTATAAAATTATTTTTTATATATTCAAAAGAAAATTGTACATTATAACAAAAAATAATTTTGAAACTGTACAGTTTTAGAATTTTATAACTTAACTAAATTATTTGTCAAAAAGTTTATCTTCTTATTTTTATAATTAATCAAATTTACAGAAACTGAATTTCTAATAACTGTTAATAACAATAATACAGTAATTCATTTCAAACTACATTTTAATAAAATATATATCACAATATTTTTTAAAATAAATTATTATTTTTTTTAAATACAAGAATAATAAGTATTAAAAAAACTGAATTTCTACAGATTTGTAAATTCAAATTTAACTTTAATTTTTAGATTTTTATTTTTTATTATTAGAGCTAAATTATATGAAATGTCAGCTATTATATATATAATTATTATTAATTACCAAAGTATAGAGTTAATTAATTAATTTTATTGTTATCCAAAACCATATTCTTAGGAATTAAAGGTTAAAAATAACAAATAATCACTTGGTTGTTAATTTTATTTATAAGAATATTGTATACAAAATTACAATTATAAATTTAATAAAAGAATAATAGCTTAAGTAATGCATATTTGCACCTTGAAACTATCATTTTTCTAGTATCAGTAAACTTACCCGATACTAAATTTCCAGACACTACATTTGCCGGACACTGCGTTTGCCCAACAAGTTACGTAACGAATTTTAGCTGCCCGTATTTTTTTCGATTGAGTATATTAATATGGATTATACATTTAAGATTAAATTTTATAATAAATTTTGATGTATAAGACCATCATATTATATAATCTTATCGCTAATAACTATTTTCAATACACATAAATGTTCAAAAGTCCCAATACATTTTTCGTAAATTATAGATTTAAACGATTGAAAGATTTTACGTCAATTCAATTAATAATTTTCAATTTCACAGAGAATATATTGAACATATTTTTTAATTTTAAAAATTGTGTAATTGAATTGTGCATTTGTATTATTGACAAAAATTGTGTATCATAAAATTTGTTGCTGTAGAACGTAGTGTCGGGCAATTAAAATGTCGGTCATTTGAATGTCGAACAAACGTACAGATCCCATTTTTTTCACGAAAGTTGGTGAGTTACTTTATTTTATTTATTAATTTATATAAATTCCTATTTCAATTAATTATAAGCTTTAATATGACAATAGGAACAAATTTATAATGGATCATAACCTAATTTTTCGATTCCCAATGAAATCGAATAATATATTTATTACCTAAAAGTTACTAACTCTAAAACTCGTAAAAAAAACTTTCCAAAACAAATTCAATTATGACTTTTGTGGTATTAATTAAACGTAAAAATATGATAGAGTTTCTATAAAAAAATTAATATGTAATGCTAAAGGTCTTTTCAGGGCAATTATAAACAGTATTTTATGTAATTAATTTGATTAGGATTTATTTAACTAATTATCATAGTAGAATAACAATAATCATACAACTTCAATGTAAATATATAATTATTAATCACTATATTATTATATACATGTTTTAATAGTATAATTATTATAAACTAATTAATTATAAATAATAAAATATTTTGATTGTATTGTTATTGAATCACAGCACTATTGCATGGCAACTCATATCACTGAGTTCACATCCTAATGGATTACTACTTTATATTACCGTAACCTTTTCCATCTATAATCATCAAATAAATACAATGTTATAAACAATATCTGTTCAAAATATAACGTATTTTTAAACATACTTTCTATATGAGCAACATAAAAGGCATATGGCAAAAATTGATATAATTCCAATGAAAATCGCAATGCCTAATACCGATATTTGTACCCATGTAACACCTGATTTGACTTGTTTAGGGGAACATCGCTAAAAATTAATATACATCATATAAATAATTTTTTTTTCGTAGTAAAATTTATTTGTATATATTACTTCAATATTTTTAACTTCGTATTGTTTGTACACATTTTTCAATTCGTAATTACTTGAGTCCTCTAGCAACGATATGGTATCTTTTGGATCATAATTATTGGGGCCAATTAATTGAAAACATGATCCCGTACTACTAAAATCTAGGCTCCCGTCATTTTTCGAATAAAATTGTGTATCGTATAAGTTTAGGCTCGCTTGAGGTATTCCCAATGATTTTTCAACATCTTCTTTAAATTGCTTAATGTAATGTCCGACTACGTTTGGGGGTCTCGTGAAAACAAATTTCAACAACCCACGGTCTTTCACGACGAACACCTACGAAAATATTATTTTACTCCAACTACAGTTAATTCTCGATAAAGTTCACTATGAACTTACCTTGATTGTGGCATTTGAGTGTCGACCAGGTATGTCACTGTTAATTGCAGCAACAACAACGTTAAAATAACTCTCTGAATATGACGTCATCGATGATGTAGTTCTAAGTTGACCGGTAAATTGGTCTAAAAAGAATGGCCAATTCTTTATTTCTTTCGGACTTTCCGAACGATTTGTTATGGTAATATTAATAATGTGATATGTTATTTGTTCAGCTGAACTATCAATATCGACAGCCTGTATCGTCGCTATAAGTGTGTCTAGGGGAACACTAACTCTAACGCCTAAAAATTAATATGGTTAGAAAATCGATTAATAATTGAGTGATCAATCCCTTACCCAATGTTACATCCTCTCCAATGAATTTTGGTAAATTATCATCAATATCAAGTACTTTTACAATTACTTGTCTTTCGCTAGGATCTTGTTTATTGTACTTTTTTTGTAAACTGTAGCCTTTATTTTTATGTTTAAAACATTTTATTGTCAAAATATATTCTGATACGGATTCCCTATCGATTTCTCCATTGACTCTTAATTCAGCTATATTATTTGATGTATTCAAATAAAAAATATTGCCATCATTGCCGTCTGTAAATATAATACATATTTTTAAAAAAATATATATAATTTTAAAATTTAAAATTTTTTTAAAATTTCACCTGTAATAATGTAATCAATAAGTGCATTTTCTCCGATATCTGGATCATATGCAGCTAAGTAACCAACTAAGGTACCATATGCTGACTCTTCTTCGACTTCCATCATTAAAGGTTTCTCTTCCTAAATAATAAAACAATATTATTTAAGTTTAAATAACCAAACAAAAAAAACCAACAATATTTACTCACTATAGATCTGTTAAAAACTGGTTTGTTGTCATCGACATCACTTACAATAACACTGAAAACTTTAGTAGATTGTTGAGGAATATCCCCTAAATCTTTTGCAACTAATACAAGAGTGTATTTTTCTTGTATTTCACGGTCTAATATTGCTTTAGTAGTTATTAATCCAGTTTCAGAATCTATAGAAAAAATAGAAGAATCTTTTGTTTCTTCTAAAAAGCTATAGTGTATAGTGCCTTCCGATGTACTAGAATCATCTGGATCGGTAGCCAACGCTCTAAATACCAATGAGCCTATTGATGCATTCTAAAACAAAATAAATAATTATACAATCATAATGTATATATATATATATTAAAAATAAAAATATTTAATTAATTTTTTTACCTCAGATACATATGCGATTTCGTCAGCAGTAGGATGTATAAAAGTAGGTACTCCATCATTTTCAATAATATCACTGATGTAAAGACTCAGTTTAACGTCTGTAAACATTCCTGGTTCACCATTGTCTTCTGCCCTTATTTGCATGTCATACGGGTCGGATCGACCTTTACCAGTTAATCTTTTCAATGTCTTAATTTGTCCGTTTGTTGGATTTATATAAAAGAAACCTTTTGAGGAATGAACAAAAACATAAATGACAAATACGAGTATGTATAAATATTTTATTTTAAATTAATACCTTGCAATTGTTGTTCATCGATAAGCTTGTAATGTATTAAGCCAGCCGATCCTTCATCAGGATCATGAGCTGATACATTTAGCACACTTGTTTCAGGCACGACATTTTCTAAAACAACTGCAATATAGATGGATGATTCGAATTCTGGTGCATTATCATTTATATCCTTTACATCAATGTGCACCTAATGATTAAGTTAAAATACTTATTTTAATTTCTACGAATAAATATAATAATTAATATTTAGTTACGGGCACTGAAGAAATTCTTTGACTAGGACCACCCTGTGGTATGTCTGATGCAAATAACGTTAATTTTAAAGATGAAGTTTTTTCACGATCTATTACTCCGTTTCCAGAAACTATTATTTCACCGCTTATCGGATCAACTGAAAACAAATTTGAATTTTCACCACCAAGATGATATCTGATCATACCGAATTGAGATGTTGGTGAATCGTTATCATTTGCTCTAGCTGACAGTACAATTGTCCCTTTAGGACTTGATTCTACAAGAGAAGTATGGTAACTCTGGAATTAAATTATAGTAAGTATATTTAAAAGTGACAAATCTTATTGTTGTTCATCATTCACGATTATAATGAAAAAATAATATTTAATCGTATTGAAAGAAACAGGAAGAAAAATACGTTTTATTGAGTGCACAAAATGTCAAATAATGAAAATACGTTTAAAACTCACCGGATATTCAAATTCTGGGCTATTGTCGTTAATATCTTGAACTTCAATTACAATTGTTTTGCTAGTAGACCGTTCGCCATCTTCTGTAGTGACTTTCACTTGAAACGTTAACGTCTGAAAGAATCCAACGAAAACCATTAACAAATTATAGTTTGAATACGTTGATAATTATAAATGCGAATTTCCGATTTCACACAACAAACTTAAGGTAGACCTAATCATCCATAAACTATTTATCAAATAATTTAAAGAATAAATAATTTCATCACATTTATTCTAAATTATATAAATCACGTTAGAATAATAATTATTCCAACACAATTTTTTTTCATTTTCAGAAGAAATATTTAAACAATTATGAAATACAACAATTATATTATATTACTTAGTGAGATAAAATAATTAACTATCGCAATTATTTCTAATTAATAAATATGTCATTAAATTGTATATTTTTAATTAAATTTAGTAAAGAATTTTATGAAAAAGTTATTTCGTTCAGTAGTAGTTCAGTATATAATATAATCTTTAATATAATATAATAGTTTTTTAAACTCTACGTAGTTATATAAATATATTATATAAGTAAAAACATTCTTACCGATAAAATTTAAAATTTCTTGCCAAAAAAGTAAAATTAATCATATTTTTTCGAAATTAAAACCATTTTTAATGAATAATATTTTATTATTTTTTAGACATTATTCTACTTAGTATTAATATCTTAAGGTAGGTCGTTGGTTAACCAATATTATATTTAAAGTGAAACGTATTTTCTAAATTATTTTAATTTTTAATTTTATTAATAGCCCACGAATAAATAAGGTAAATACTATAGAGACGTTTCGAAAATGTTTAGGGTAGTTTAGAAAATAGTTTTATGAGGTTTCAATATAGTAATCAATTTTTAGAAACATTTTATTAAACTTGTTAAGTTTTAAAAGTTACATACTTTATCTTCTAAAGTTTCGTAATCCAATCGTTCTGTTAAAATTACTTTTCCGGTATAATCCATGGCTATTTGTCGTGGTACTGTAGTAATGGCCTTGAAATCGTAAAGCGATTCATTCGTTAACACATCAATGGCTTTAAGCTGTATCAACTCCCAACCGATTGGAGTTTCTTCATCGACTTTTATGATTAACGTGGATGAATTGTCGGTTGACCACCCACTATTGGTAAACACGGGGTTTTTGTTTTTATGGGGTTTTACGAAAAATGCAATTTCTACTTCGTCGAACTGCTCTTGAACATTTTCTACCGCGTTCATATCAACAGCTCTTATAGTTAACACGATTACCGATGTCAACTGATAGTTAAGCGTCGAATTGACTATAATTTCGCCAGTATGTTTGTTTATGCTGCAATAATATTATGATTCTTAAATTGAATGTTTAATTAATGAAAGGTAAAATCAAATATAGTTATTATAAGTGAAAATTAAAGTTTAAACAGTTTAATTTGAAAAAAAAAAAATTATTTTTATATAAAGAACAATGTTCAAGTTACATATTGAATAAATATATATATATATATATATATATATAATAAAAAAAAACTCCAATAAACTCTATATAGAAATTACACAGTTTACTTGCACATAAAAAAAAATAGTTGGAAGATTATCAAGTTTTTCTTGTATGATATTTATCAAAATATTACATTATTGCATATTGATAAGGCCATAAGGATAAAATTTGGTTTTAAATATTGATTATGGCTATTATGTATTATGTAATATAAAAATAATTTAGATCAAAAAATAAAAGTTATCATTAAGAATGTTTAGATTGTTATAATAATAATTCAGAATGCGAGTAACAGAAACTAAAACGTTAAGATTTATGAATGGATAAACCGATAAAATATCTGTGTGTGTTGTATAGAAGGAAGTTTCGGTCAGGCAGATATTGGTAAAAAGAAAGTATTTTACTGGTCATCAGGTTGTTTGGTATAAAATATAAATGACGATAATACGGTAAATCGTGTTGAAGGTATTAGAGTAACAGAATCAAAATCATGTAAAAAAGGAGAATAAGAAAAAAAAAACGATAAGAATAATCACTGTTATAATCAGTTACCTGAACACTTCTTTAAAGTTGTACGAACTCGTATTCTTCAGCGGCAATCCAGTTTTGTCGTTAGCTTTGATTGGTTCGACTATGGCGTATTCGATTGATGCGTTTTCGTCCGGATCGACGGCGTTTACTCTGAACACTACTTGGCCGATTTCCACGGTTTCGGGCACATACACAATGTAACTGGTGTCTCCGTCGAATTTCGGAGGTTTGTCGTTCACGTCGGTCACTTCGATGTACACGTCGGCGTGCGCGACCTCCCTGATTGGAAACCCGCTGTCCATGGCCACGACTACCAAATGATAGTGCGACATGCCCGCAGACGAGTCGAGATCAAGAATCGCGCGTCCCGACACGGATACAGCTCCTGTCTTTTTGTCCACGTAAAAGTTGTCGTTGCTACTCGCCGAGCTGTACTCGATCAGATCGTCCGGCCCGTCCGGGTCGGTCGCCCGGACCCTCAAAATCTCCTCGGACCTGCCGGTGTTTTCCGGTATGGTCACGGTGTAGGTGAGATTTTTGAAAACTGGTCTCTGATTTCCGGGCACGCCAACCCGGATATAGACGTTCGCGTCCGCGTGCAGCGGTGGCGTACCCAAGTCCGTTGCGCGTACCACCACTTCGTATTGTCCGCGGGACGTGTGACTCGAATTAGCCGAGGTTTCGTTCAACGTCAGCTCGCCGGTGATAGGATTCACCAGTACGACGCCATCATAGTTCGAGCTCGCGATCGAATAACGGATCATCGAATTGAGTCCGCTGTCAGCGTCAGATGCCTGAAACGACCGGCACGGATTTGTTTACATATCATGAACGTTGTCACGGGCGAAATGTAAAACCTTTTCGTACCTGAACAAAGAATTTCGGTTGGAATTCGGTACCCCCTTCTCGTATGGTCCTCTTGTATTCCAATGCGTTGAACACTGGACTGTTATCATTAACGTCTATTACCTCAACCAAAATGACAACGTGAGTCGATCGATTTCCACCGTCTTTTGCCTCAAGAGTTAGTGAATACGAACTTTGCTGCTCGTAATCTACTTCTGAAAATTAATATAATTTAATACGATATTTTTATGTTACATATTTTGTAAGAACATTGCATTGTTTTTTTTGTAATTAATTATAATAATATATATTTTTTTTTAGTCCAAATTATATAATAATATGTACCTATAGAATATAATATTAGAGAAACAATAATGATATGTACTAGTCCAATTAATAAGTACTTCAGGGAAAGATATAAAGGAAAAGTAGACAAATCTCCATGACTAGCTTTGAATAACTTCATTTGAGAAAGAACAAAAAATTATAAATTATATATTCATATATTATTATAATATTATCTACATGATAGGTATTGTATTATTTTATATCTAAAAATAAAGTCGATTTTTAGCACACGTTGACCTGTAATGTATACAAGTATATTATTAACTATATTTAAATTTAGATTTTTAAAAGTTAATCAATTTTACAATATTCAAGTTTGTATAATTTTTTAATTCATTCATTTAGTATATAGTTTATAAACTTTAATTTAATAGTTTTAGAAATATTATTATTTTTATAATTATTTTCAGAGTATAAAATATAATAAGGCAATAATTATGTTTAAATAAAACTGCAAAAACAAATTATATATACAAATAATATTATTGTATTCAATTGATCTGTTTAATTTATGTATACAAATTATTTAGCATAATATATGAATTAAGTCCCATAAAGAAATTATAATAAAATATTAAACTTGTTTTGTTATATAATAAAATGTTTAACTTGTTTTATTACATAATAATAATAAAACTATTATTACCATAATATATTATTTATAATTTATTTTTATATTTTAATTATTAAACTTAACTTACTGCCAGTTAAATATATGCCACCAAATTCTGGATCACTACCAAATTTGTCCATTCCGAAACCTTGTAAACTATATGTTATCTCGCCGTTGATACTGCTATCAATATCATAAGCTGTGAGATTTGCGATATTGGTTCCAGGTAGAAGATTTTCCAGAATGGAATATGCATAAGTCGATTGATTAAATTTGGGCAAATTATCATTAGCGTCTATTACGTTTACATTTATGTGGGTTTCCGAAGCTTCTTTAAATCCTCCCTTAAATACGAAAAAATAATGTAATTCTAATTTTTCCTTTGTCTGTGATTTGAACAAGAAATACTATTAACGTTAATAAAATAAATATTACTTACGCTTACGTTATCTTGGTACATAGCTACAATATCAAATTGGACATTTGTCACTCCTGCGTCGTAGTCAAATCCTTCGTTGTCAACCAGGCGAATTAAAACAGTCGTCCTTCCTAGGGTAGCTTCGGGAATAATTTTGAACCAATTAGACACTCTAGAGTCTGGAGTTCTCATTACCAATACATATCTACCATTATCACCCAAATCTTTATCGTTAACTATAATGTTTAATCCCGGCAAGGGCGTTCCAATACCTGAAATACAAAAATTATTCAATTGAAAAAGAAAATAATATGCCGTCAGAATTAAAAATGAATACAGTTGTATTAAATGTACAACTACAATAACGCTCTTACTTATGTCTTCGGATACCGATGTCGTAAAACTGTTTTCGTTGAATTCGGGTTTTTCGTCGTCCACGTCTTGAACGACAACGGTGACGATTTCATAATTAACATCACCGGGTACCTCATTGTTAATTAATTCAGTAGCCTGTATATAAGTAAATACCGTTATACGCGAATATATAATTATTATTATTTATTGTGTTTATCATGTTCATCGAAGGGAAATACAAGCCAATCAAGCAAATTGACTTGCGTTGATTAAGTTAATAGTAATTATAGTATTAGCTAACAAACGTAATACAATTCAATTCAATCGATAACTATAAGTATATTTATAATAATATAATTTGGAAAAATAAAAAAAGTAGGTAAACGTTGTTCATAAAATGTACGAAAGTCAATTTTAAATTGAAAAAATTAAAAACAATTTGTAATTAATTTCTGATTTTCGATACAATACTTTAGTACTATCACACATCCAGTGTCGGATTTAAAGTTGAAGACGCTGGGGGCAAAATAAATTTAACGCTGCATATTTACATTATACCTCCCCCCCACCACATATTAATTGACATAAAAAATATTTTAACGCCGATATTTTAATAAGAAAATTTTGACGCTGGGGGCAATTGCTCCCTTTGTCCTCCCCCTTAAACACGGCCCTGCACACATCCTATTGATATTGTACGTATACTATTATCACTTACCTTTAATCGGAACGTGTAAATGCCGCCAGCGTCAGAAACGATTTTACTTTCCCGATCGATCGGATTGTCCCCAGTGTATACGTAAGCGGTGCCGTTCGACTCGTTCTCGATGGTGAAATATCCCAGTGAATCGTCTTCTATGCTCAAGAAGACCGGTCTCTTAAATCCCGCGTCTCCGTCTTCGGCGTTCACCTTTAACACTTGCACGCCCGCCGGTGTGTTCTCGTCGATCACGATCGAGTAAGGCGAATTCGTGAAAATCGGACGTTCGTCTTGAACGTCTCTGATCACCACGGAAACATTGGCCATCGACGAGAGCGTGTTTTTCAGCCCGCCGTCCGACGCCTTGATGGTTAATTTATACGACGATACGGTATCAAAATCCAGCGGACGAGCTAGTCTGATCGAACCCGTGTACACGCCTGCAGAAACCTATGGCGGACAAACTGTATAATGTACCAAACACGACAATAGAATAATTATTATTCATTTTTCCTTACCCATTGCCTATTACGCACAAAAACCATAACAATAGCCATACTATATGAACTTTTGTTTTAAAATATCATTATTTAAACGTTTTAAAAACTAAGTAATTTTTTAAAACGATTTAAAAATCAACGAATTTGTTCTGTATAAAATATTATGTTAATATGCATTTGTGACTTGTGTTAAACCAAACTCGTGGACCGTAGAAATACATTTCATTAAAAATAACAATCATTTTCACAAAAAATGTATAATAAAATATTTTATTGTTTTGGTAGATAGTGATTTTGTGTTAAATATCTCGTTTTCCTTGTTTGGCTATTAGGTTAAAAATAATATTGTTTTAAAGTTTTAAACCCTATTAAACTTTACGTACTTATATACTTTTATACTTTATACACTTTGTATTCATGACATCAAATTTTTTTGAAATACGAGTATAATAAACAATATTCTCTTAGCTTTCAAAGCTGCAAATACGGTAATTTAAATTAATTTATAATGTAGTTGTAACTTATAAGTTGTTTATAAACCGTTTTATATAATTTAATGTATTGTTGTATGGTATATAATTTTAAAACACTCCACCTTATATTGTTCCAAAATAATTTATTCTGGTTGAAACAATAAGCTATTAAATATTATATTTAATGTAAAAATAGAAAATGTATATTAATTTATTGGTTTTGAGTCAATAATAAGATATGAACCTTCACTTACTTTTTCGGTCAATAGGTTAAACGTTGTGCAAGGTTCATTGTTTTGAACGCACATCATGAAAATGTCACTATTTGGCCCAATATCTTTATCAACAACCGTTATATTACTATATATTACGGTGCCGATTTTAGTATCTTCTAATACACTAAAGGAATACGGTCTTCCTAAAAACTCTGGTGGATTATCGTTGATGTCAATGATGGATATTTCTCTCCTCAAAGAAACAGTGTTCGTATCGGAATCTTTGATCGATTCATCTGTAAACAGTTGTATTAAATCGCGTTAATTCAATGTAATTTCTGGAATTTTCAAAACGTTACCAGTGACACTTATGACCACTTCCAAGGAATCCAATGTCTCGCGGTCCAAACTGTTCACCAACGTTACCACTCCAGTAGATCTATCGACGCTCAGGTGTTGGCCACTGATTGTGTATGACACCTTCGAGCCATCGGGGTCGCTCGCTAACAATTTGTACACCGATTTTCCAACCGGCGTGTCTTCGGATATGGTAAATCGCGCCATGTCTCCTCCCGGAAGAAATTGCGGGGGACGGTTTTTGGATACGCATTCCGACAGTGAACCGAAAACGACCAAAAACACCAGAAGACCCAGCCGGCCGTACGCCATCTGCTGATCACAAAACAACATAGAGACATCTTTAAAACCGCGCGCATTTCTTTTGTGTTCCGCGGTACTCTCGATTTCGTTAACCTCGCTATCGTCGTCGGTACGATGGATCGATAACTAACATAACTGCACTCGGGACCGTTCACACGCGCGCTTACGTCTTAACATTATGCCGACGTAATACACAATGGTTTTTAAAAATCCGGTTTCGCTGTGTTTGGCCAAAATTTAGGTTTCATCCAGCGCGTATACCGTGCATACAGGTACGTGCTACACAATTTATATAATAACTACGGTACCAATAACCAACAGTATATAATATCTATCATAACAATTAGGTATACCAAATAACCACACCTTCGCTATCGGAAAATATAGGTAATACAGGTACACCTAACCCTCGGTGAACGGTCATACTATTCGGTACACGAATGTCACGGCCCATAAATGGTATTGAAAACAAAACGTACGTGCGTAGAAAGTGTGATACGACACAGAATTATAATATGTTATATCATTATTATTATTACTATTATTATTATTACGCCATTACACAAAACTAGAATATGATTTTTAAATGTTAAAAAAACGTATGTTACACATGTGTTTGAGTTAATAGTGACCTGTATATGTGAGTTTTATAAGCGGAAAATATTGTATCCATGACTTTGATAACCAATAAACACCGCCGATAAAACGGCCAAGATTATATAGTCGATTACTTTGTACTGGACACGAGTACTTACCGGATGTATTTACTACGGCTATTTGGGCGAAAAACCAGTTATCCGACCGTGGCACAACAATAACATGACACACACAAAACCGACGCACAAGACGACGACGTTATACGCACGTCACATGACGAATTCGACGACCTCAGGAATCCAGGTAGACCGAGTCACTGAGCCACTGAACGCTGTAGCAAGGGGTCATGGAAGCCGATGAAAGACGAGAGTCAGGTATAAAATCAGATATATCTTATGGGCAACCATAACCACGATAACTCGCGAGTGGGGGACCAAACCGGTCGTGCGCCACTAAGCGGTTCGGATCGGTACTATTTTATTAACGCGAGCCACACTAATTGTATACATGAAAAATATTACGTAGATAATCTAACCTACACAATATTTATAAGAATAGCATAAAAACACCTCTTGGTTCAATTGTGCAAGTTCGTTTCGCATGATTTTAAACACTTTTTTTATGCAGAAATGTACTCGTTGATTTTAAACTTATAATGCACACAAAGAATCGGAGGATAACACAGTGACTGTCGCGTCATCAAACGATAGTGGTTTTTTTTTTATCAATTGACGTTGTTAATTTATTATGACTATTTCGGACTAATATAATTGAATAATACTTCTATAAAACTCGATTGTTTGTTTTTAAACTCAAAATAACAAATAATATGTAGATAAATTTATCGTGGGTCTATTATGGTGTTCCCACCATAGATTCGAAGAGTTCATGAAAAACAGTTGATAGATTATGATAAACAATAATATACGGTTGATGACCGAATGACTATAACTGTGCAAATACCAATCGTGACTCGTGTCCGACCAAGTTCGCGTCAAGACTCGATGCAACAAACATGTCGTGTTATCGAATTAATTATTTTTGTTATGTGTGTAATTTGAAAGGGATTTTATCCTTATTTAATCGAATTCGAGTGCGACTAGACTATGTTACATGATCCAGTGGTCGGCGTCATCGTCACAATGATTAAGTATATCCGATTACGTTAAGTGATTAGGTACTCCTGTTAAAATTGAAAACTACTTGATCGGTACGATTCGCACGAGTTGTAATCTTTATCTTATATTTCAGATATTCACTCGGTTTTCATATAAAAATCAATTAATTATTCTAAAAAAATTATTCTAAAATTGAATTTCATAAAATACCTATAAATCAACGTAAAAATAGGTATATTTATGTATGGTTTCGTATTAATATTTTAATTAACCGCATCTACTCTAATCGCAAGACTATATCTTTGTTCAATTGTATACAACTTACATATTTTGTTATATAGTAAATTACAAATTCGTTTAAATAAATAAATTATTATTATATATTGCTTAAGTATATTAATTAAGTCTAGTAAATAAGTATTAATCAACAATTATCAACAAATATATAAAAACAATTGAAGATGTTGGAAAATTGGTATTTAATAATGTAATAATATGACTTAGTCAATAAACTTATCAAAATTAAAATTTGACCAACTCACAATGAATATTTCTTTCGCGTATATAATATATATATATATATATAATATTATATATATATTTTTTTTTAACGAGCCAGTTAAATGTTCTTGATGTTTTCATTATAAATCTTGAACGAGATAGAAAAAAAACTATTTTACTTGTGTTTTAATACAACTGCTTACAATATCTTACTTAAAAATAAATATACCAGAATCAGAAAGAGTCATTACTTGGAATTTAAAAAAAAAACTTATTTTACATCCGTAAAAGGTTAGATAGGAAAAATTAAAGGAAAAATAAATTGAGGAAGTTATTATAAGTTGTATAATGGTCGGAAGCTGGAGAGGAAGTTAAACAGATTGGTTTTTAATTATTCTTTAACAGGTAGTTATTTTCGGTGTTTTATATAAGAGGTACATATATATTAAATTTTTTTTTTTATTATTTAAAAAAAATTAACTTATAAAGATTGAATTAGAAAAATAATTATTTTTCCTATAAATATGTCAATACTCTTAAACACACCTAGATTCTATATTATTATTTACATACATAAAAACTAGTTTATCAATTAATTATCTAAATATTTTTTTTTTTTTAGAAAATTACCTTTCTTTTGTATTTGAACAAGGTTATATATTAATACTATGTTATAAATCAATTATAATTAAATGAAATAGGTTACTAAATATTCCATACCTAAAGACTCATAAAAAAACCACTCCACTATAATCTACAAAAATAAAGTAGAAATAACAATGAGTCCAATAAGTTTGTTAAATAATTATTATTGAATGTAGGTACTTAATAAAAATACTTACTACAAATGATCAATAATTATTATGTTGTATAATAAATATATGTTTAAGTTTAAGAATTTTTATAGCTAAAAGACACTAATAGTTAAAGTTCATCCGTATCTCGCATCTCGTATATTAGATTTAAGTCATCGTGCTTTGATTACAGACTACAGTACCATTTTAAGACTAAACACCAAGGTTAAAATTTAAAATAAAGAGAACATTTTCTAATATACGTATGGGTAAATTCAAAGCGATTCTAGTAATTTATTTGGCCTAATAATGACGCGAGTTGTTATAAATGAAAAAACTTTTGTCGTAGAAAAATAATAAGGTGAAATAAAACTTCTTATGTAACTATATCTATATTATAAACTATAATATGTTAAAAACGGGAAATTGGATTTCGGACATACTTTCTCTGTCCCTTCGGTTCTCAAAGAAATTAGTGGTTTATTTGAATTAAGATTTGAATTTTGAATACAATGATATTGCATTCAAAAATAAGATTTTGTTCGAAACTCAGTCATATATACAATATATTAAATTGATAATCCGCTTCAAAATGGCACTATGTATATAGAACACCTATATGAGAATACTCAAAACAAATTTCAAATCCCTACATTGAAATTTCATTAGTAATCGTAAAATATTTAAAAGAAAATTCGTTATAATCATATTTTCCGTGAATTTTGCAGTTTTTAAACTATTTTTTAGTAGTTTTTTTTTATCTGGAGGAAAAACTTTTGAAAAATTCGTTAAATAAAGTACCAAATAGATGCTACAGAATATTTAAATTATTAATATTTATAAAAATTATTTAATATATTTGACAATTTGTGTAAGGGAAGGTAGAACTTGTAGAATTTGAAGATTTGTACGATTATTTATTGCTACTTATGTTTATAAAAAAAATTAAATACAAGTTCGGTGTTCTGCAGCTCTTTCAAATATTATTCAACTAATTTAAATATAATACTTCGAAAATCGGTTACAGTATCCTTATACTGTTATATATACTGTTACTTATACTGTATACATATTATATAATGTATTGAATTTTAAAAATACATATTTATTATTATTCCTTAAATCAGGAATTTAAATAAAAACTATAAAATAAAATAGGTATTATATCCCTAGTTTTGGGTAATTATTAAAAAATGAACATAATTTTATAATTGTTATGAATGAATTATTCAGGTTAGAAGGATGAATAAATTCTCATGGTCTATTCAGCTGTATAATTAGCAAAGTCTATTAATAAATAAATAACAAACATTTTAATATAATTGGACTGCGGAAAATATTATTATAATTAAATAAGATTTCGAATTCGTTTTCACTATACTACTTTTTTAACAATGCTTGTGAAACGTGTGAATGATAGAAGGAAACAGAAAAAAGGATCAATAATTCGACTGATGATCCATTAAACAAATCACAAACCGTGTCTTCTCATAAACGCACCTAAAAGTTACACTCTACGGCCAAATACAGAATAAATGTAGAATATTATATTTTATTCAATGTAGATGTAGCGTTTCTTAACGCGTACAAAAAAAATCTGGTACACAAAACGTACAAAGTCATCGCGCGTTAAAAGAAGTCGCGAGAATCACTAACGTAATTATGACGTCGTCGGCCCCAAAAGTGACTGTACGTTTAAATAATATTTACGTATAAAGAAATTGGATTCACTGAAATATGTTTTATATGTTTTATTTTTTTAACCGTACATTATTTATGGACGAATGGAAACACATTTATTTTTGATATTGAACACGTCACGCGTCTTACACAGAATGCTATTTATTTTATCACGATCTAAATACTATTATAATATTATATTCGAAATATTTAAAATTCTAGTAAATAATCATAAACTATTGGTTCAATATTCGGTACCGATGCAAGTGATGTACCAATATTTTCAGAAAAATATGAAGCAACATAATCTATGAAATTTAAAATTGAACACAATATTTATGTAATTAAAATACCCCATGAAGCCAGATTATGTAATTACATAAATAATGATTTATAATAATTAAGTAAGTGAAACAATAAATGTACAATTTAATTACAAATAATTAAATAAAAAAAAAATTTTTATAATCAATGATAAATGAAAAGTGCAATATATTTATATTAACTCAAAAAAAAAAAAAAAAAGTAGTTTCCGTAAATAATTATTTGGTACGGGTAATTGTGATTATATTGTGATTTATAATCTTATCAAACTGATAGTCAGAGACGTAAATTGTATTTAAAATTTAGCTGGCTGAGGTCCAAACCCATATCAGCTACTCGTCTACATATAATGACTTGTACCATTCCTCTTCGTTTTATGTCTATGTTACTAGACTGTCGTTTAAATCCATCAAATTAAATTTGTTTTTCCAGTACAAGCCAAAATCATCATTATAAATTGTCGAGAAGACCTAAGTAAATGCCGTCAACGTTCTACAGCAATCGATATTTTACTAAGAGCAACAAAAGCGTAATCTAAAGTTTTGCTTATACAAGTTTTAATTATATTTAGTTGTATAAAATGTGTTTTATAAGTTAAATTAGCGGTCATTCGTGCATATTTTCCTAACTATTTAGTTTGGTAAAACGTATATTCCGTTTCGCATTTTTAATATCTCACAAAATTGCCTTTAACTAAGTTTAAATATTCTATACACTTTTTTTCTAAATGTATTTAATTTCATTTAGTTAATCGTATATTCGATACTAGCTTTATAATTTAGTCATAATTATGTAATAATTTTATAAAAAGTATTATTAAGTACCTACAAGGGTTTTATATTATTTTTAATTTTCATAAAAATAATTTTTCGCCAAAATAAATTTATCTTAATGAATATTCATAAATATATATATTATTTTAGTAGAACAGTTTTACAAATTTTCTTATTCTATAAAATATATAACATTGTATTATATAATTATACAATTTATACGAATTTAATAACGTAAATTCTATTCTTCTGTTTTTTTATGTAATAGTATACGAATAGTCATAAGACCAAACATATATACAAATATATTAATTGTTCAATTTATAATTCAAAACTTGTACGTTGTAACTACGATTATTTATGAATTCCGTACAGGAAACAAATATTTTCTACATTTCGAATACAACATATGATTTTTTCTAAATCAATTACATTTCTGGATAAAAAAAAAATATTAGTAAAATAATATGTTATTCGTTATATTATGTTGTAACTTCAATAACTTAACAAACAACAATGACATTTTCAATTACACTTTACACGATAATAATTTTATTCTCGTGTATATGAGCTTTATAACTTTAATATTCATTATAATATCATATGCGACTATACACGTATATATATATATATATATATTTTATTTTAACTTGTAAGATATTATAAATATATCACAATAGTTTTACCAATTTACCATGTTATGTTCAAGGGGTGGGTAGTCTACATTTCACAAGTTGTATGTGGTTCTCGTCATAAGCTCATGCAGCTCGCGACTTATCACTATAAGACTTAAAACATATATATTAATTCAAAATATATATTTGTATTCATTATAAGAATATTCTTAACAATACAATGTATAAAAAAAAATAATAATAATACAATTTTAAAATTATAATAAATTTTAAGTAGATATTTGAAGAGTAATTTAATTTAAATCGAACAAATATCTTTTTTTTATCTTAATTTTTTATGTAACTCACAAATCTCTAATTGCTGGTGACCACTAGAATATAGAATATATTATAGAATCTCTAATATCAACTGTAGCTTTGTATTGTTAATCATGAATGAACATTAATATATCCAGAACTATATAGATAATCTACATTCTAGAAATTGTATATGAAAAAAAATTAAGTATTAAATTATTATGACTTATATCTAAGTATTGACAGTATGAATAATACGAATATATAATAATAATATTATAATATTATTATAGTCCATTTTATACATTTAGTCCAAATATTATTCTATTACATTTTTTAAACTCTATAAATAATTTAAAATTAAGAAGTCTTAAGTTTTTCAAAATGGAATATGAATGATCATATTTTTAAAAAT
This sequence comes from Eriosoma lanigerum, assembly GCA_013282895.1. Classification (NCBI taxonomy): domain Eukaryota; kingdom Metazoa; phylum Arthropoda; class Insecta; order Hemiptera; family Aphididae; genus Eriosoma; species Eriosoma lanigerum. The sequence continues at coordinate 31,870,178 of CM023357.1, read as the reverse complement.
ATGATTTTATTATATTACAAATGAGTATTGTTAAATAGTCAAATTTACTAAAATGCCCTAGAATTGAAATACTATTTAAACAATTTTGTGTCACGACTGAAATGTGTTCGTTGTTAATTTTAATGATGTATAAATTAATGAGTGTTCTATATAAAACTTAATAAACTTAAATATGACATTCTTAAATTTAAACTTATGTTAATATGTAGATAATATTTTAATAATGAAAAAACCACTGTATATAAATTATAAACATATTGCTTTATAAATTATTAGAATATTAAATTATAAAAATTAATGACATTAGAAATATCATTTCTTCAATAATTTAAAAATATTTCTAATAATCAAAATCTTGATTAAATTAAGAGAACAACACATAAAAATTATCATATAAATATACTCTTTAAAATGGCTAACTTCAGATTTTACATAACTTAAAAATTAAGAATTTTTTTTTTTTTAAGACATTTCTTTTTAATAAGTAATAAAGGTAATATTATAGTTGTCTAAATAATAATTTGAAAAAACTGCATTTAAAAATTTTAATTTTTCGCGGCGATATTGCAATTAGTAAATAGATCTGGGTTACCCTATATATATTTAAATGTATCAATTCAAAAGTTTTATGCTTTGATTATATTTGATCTATTACAATTTTATTTTATATACAGTGGCGCCGGAGCTGGGGGGGGGGGCAGAGGGGGCATTTGACCCCCCCGTTAAATATGTCAGGGAGCAAATTATAATTTTGCCCCCCAGAAAATTTGTCATCATAGTTATACACTTAATACTTAAACATTTTAGAGTTATAGTTTAAATTTAAATTACATTTTTATTATTTTTAATATTTATATAATATAATATGTAATAAAATTAATTTTTAAAAGTTGTATAACAAATAAAATTAAAAAATATAAAACATTAAAATTGTTTTTAATTTTATATTCAAAATTAAATTAGGTAAAGACTATTAGTTTAATCAACAAAGTAGTAATTAAACCTATTTTACAAAAATTAATAAGTATTTGTATTTTATTTTAATATACTATATATCATGATTTTCCTAAAATTTTTTGGGGGGGGGGGGGGGGGGGGGGGGGGGGGGGGGGGGG
>CM023357.1:31537821-31868963 GCA_013282895.1 Eriosoma lanigerum | reverse complement strand
CCTAAAATTTTTGCCCCCCCCCCCCCAACAAGAAAAATAGTTTCTGCGCCTCTGTTTATATATATATATTACTATTTACATGAGAAAATGATATTAAAATCATGTCTATTGATATAGTTTTATGTTCTTCATAAGTATTAAAAAAATTAAAAAGATTCAAATTCATAAGTATCAGGTTAAAATAAATACTCATGTTCGTGAAAATAATGTAAATATTTCTCTAAATTGTACCTATTACGTTTTTGTAATTCTTTGTACTTGCGTTTTTTTTTCTCGTATAATCAAATATTTATTAAATGATATTTATTGATATAGACGTATAATATGCAAAATATTTCAACAGTGATAATAGTACATTTTGTTTTTGGATTCCTCTAATTTGTTTTGATTATTTCCAAGCTGTTAAAACAAAACAAAAACTCGCATTTTTTGTATTACTATAATTCAGAATATAATAAATATTATTACTTTTTGTTTTATAATTAATTATTTTTACACTAACGGCGGTTTATCAATTATTATTATTATTATTATTATAGTGGGATATTTCATTATAATTACGACAGAACTAATAAGTAGACGTACCTATATTATTTGTACAATAGTACGTATGTCTAACTATAATTAAAATTTTTCACATTATGCATAAAATGATTGGCGTGTACATTATTTGTAAAATTGTATACCAAAACATTATTTTATCGTAATGAATTCCGATATTTTAATAACTTGTCGAAACAACGTACTAGCTCTGAAAGATATCGTATAAAAATAATAATAATAATATAATAATAATAATAATACAATGGTATCGTGAAAATATACGGTGAGTCACGGTTGCCAGTTCTGATTAGCGTCGGGGTGGCCACGGCACGCGCAGCTGCTCCGATTTTTGGTTTTTAAATCGCATTATTGGCACATTTGTGTGTGTATTATACATGTGTACTAGCAGTGTTTTCACAAAAGCAAAGTGTGACGTCAAAATAGATTTTTTTTTTTTTTCTTGTGGCTTCACCTAATGTTTTATCCATTAGCAACGAAAACAAACGATCGTGATAGCGGCCCTCTTGTCACGTTGAATGTGTTCTGATAATAAAAAAAAAAAAAATTATAATAAAAGGATGATGGCAAAATACTATAATAGGTACCTATCTACGTAATCCTCTCGGTTGTATCATCGTTGCAATTCATTTAAAACTAAATTATTAAAATATTATACTCGATGGTAAGGAACAAAACATGAATGCATATTTATACTGTATCAATCAAAGCACATCATACTTGTCACGCTTAATCATTTTATGCAAATACATGTCTCGTTCGTAATATTCATCGACTCCTATAAAAACTATTCGAAACAAGTATCTGCAATATTTTTTAAGTACCATCGACTAATTTATGCTTATTTGATAGGGTCTGCGTATAGTACCAATTTAAATATTATATTTTAATACGATTCTCTTACACGAGCAGCTCGATTAATTTCCTCACATTTTGCAACCGATTTTTAATTTCATTCAGAATATACGTTTAAAAAATATCTAATTGTACCTATTAATTTATTCTGTTTTTAATTATAAATATTTCAATAATATGTATGTAATATGCATTATACAATATTATGACTATAAAAAATGTAAAAATATAAATTTTAAATGCAAATACGTAAAATACGTAATAATATATTGTAATAACAAAATGATCAACAATGAATAATGTATAGAGTAAAATATTAAAAGATTCAAAAACTACACAAAATAATATAATAATAAATAAAACATATTTTATATTCGATTTCGAAAGTAAAATATTGTGTTTTATTTTATTGTATTAGGTAAATCATTAAATGTAATTAAAAATAGTAATAATACGATATAATAATATGTATGTTCCTAATTCTAAACATATTGGCGGCTTGAACTTTTTTTTTTTTTTTTTTGACGACGCAACATGTTTTAACAACCCATTTTATTGGAAATTTTGTTCTCATACTCTATATTTAATAATGTTATACAATAAACTCAATTACTAAATAATAACTAAAAACAATAATCATAATTCGTAACACATAATGCCCTAACCTGACCCATCTACCCCCATATGAAATTATGCAACTACGTATAATTCTAACGTTGATCACGACGCCACTGTTCCTAAATACTTACTGTACTTATGTAAATACAGTAGAAAATGATTGAAAATTCATTAATGCATTCAAATTGGCTTAATTTATGGATTTCTTGTTTATTTTGATACATATTGTTGTTTTAAGTTAAAGTAAACAAGATCTTGAGGATTTAACTTATACGCTAAACTATACGCGTAAAAATGACTATTACTATTTTAGGGTCACGATTTGCAATTTCTGATAGTAAATATCGTTTACGATCACAGATGTTTCATAGTGAAACGATTAAGTTAATTTCAAATATTTGTTTTTTAGAATTTCAGATAGTTGAAAGATAAATCGAATCGAAGACTCCAAGTGTTTAGGTTTTTCAAAAATACAAGAAATTGATAACGATAACAGTAATAATAAAAATCACTATATTATAGTTCATATCCGGTGCGATGAATTCAAAGTCACAGCCGAATGGCTTTTGGAGGGCGGCGGCGTCAGTGCTATTACCGTATATTATTGTTCAGACTAGAAAATCAGAATTATGTCGCGGGGTAGGATTTGACAGGTGCTGTTAGGTTCAACGGTCCGGAACGCCCTTTTTTCTTTTTTTTTTTTTTTTTATGTGTTCATGTTTAAACGTTGACTTATATATTATTATAGTACCGATGAGACTAGTCTATTCGAATATGCGATAAAAGCTTAGAACGGAAATTTTACGCAGGGCTTTTGTTTGCTTCCGAATCTATCATTTCGCAAACAACCCGCATAATAACGCGGCAGACAACTGTTCTTAAAATAATAAATTCGATTGGAAAAAATAAGTTTAACTCACCCACCTCATTGTACCAACTCAAAACAAAAGCTTTTATTATGGTATGTATTGCATTATGTAGAATATGACAAACAAATTTTAAATTCAAATTTTTAATAACGTTCAACAATAATATTAATAACATTAATGAATTCTCGGAATAAAAATTAAATTGGTGATTTGTTTTTTTTAATTTTTAGTTTAATAAAAATTAAATAAATGTATACAACAACAACAAAACATTTAATTTATTCATTTTCACAAGTCATTTATTATGATTTTATTCATAATTTTATAAAAGTCAAACAGCTACATCAAAGATAATATTATTGTCTTCTTTCAATATATAAACATAAATCGTATTATTATAAATTATAAATTTTTATGGAATGGTGTAGGTTCCCGTAATAAAGTTTGTTAATGCTAAAATTAAATGCTTGTAAGTTACACGTGTATGAATTACCTTAATTTACACATACCAAACTATCGGTTATATGCAATATACATAAATACACATGGACATAAATTGTATTAAATAATCTGCTGATTCGTTCGAGATGAAAATATGAACTACTTAACAAATATAACATATTGGTTTAATTTAATTTCTTGGGAAATTCAATAACTTTCAGAATAATGTATTTTAAAGTTGTAAAAGTTTTAAATGAATTTTATTCATTTCTCAATAATTATTGTATAATGAATATATTGATATTGACATTTTCTATAATCGTGGATTTAAATGTCAAGTTTTTACAATTGATTTTTTGTATAAAACTATTTACGACGCTGCCATATAGTTAAGTGCAAAGTGTATAACGACTAATTTCGTGCATGGAAGATAATAATAATAATAATTATAAACAAACAACTATAGGATTTGTTATGAATTCGTGACTGACTTCAAACCCATATTACGCACGTACTTCAAAATAATAACGTTCACAGAAAGTACTAATGAGAGTTACTCTGTTCAGTAATAACATTAGAAACGTAAAATATCATTTTGTGTTTTTATTATAATTTATAAATTTGTATCGGACGTATAATATGTGACCTAGAAACATATCAACGCGTATACTTAATGAATATTCCTATTGTTAATCGACGTAGTTAATAAACTTAATAATATATATAAATTATATAAAAATAAAATATTAAATGACCTATTTTTCGTACGATTAACTATAGTTTGTTATCTTCTAAAATAATTACTTTTAGCACTTATAAATTAAGTACAAATTAATTTGTGACAGATATAATAATTTAATACAATATAAACATATTTACGTTTATACGCTTATATTATTCATTGCTAATCTTCTTTAAAGCTAAAAGCAATTTCGAGCTTCAAATAAAAAATGCTATAAATAATAAACAATCTTAAAATTAGGTATTGTTCCATAAATCATCGTAAAAATTAAAATTAAATAAAGAAAAACAAGCATATTACCTAAAACCTATAATTATATATAAGGTATTTTACACCTAAATATAACACATTTGATAACTACGTATATGTAGGTATGTGTATATGCATATGTACGTTTATGAATCAACATAAATAAAAATAATAATATGTATCACTATTCACTACTAATTAAATAATAAATTAAAGTAACATATTATGAAACTCACACTGCAATGCGCCATGTAAAATATAAATAATACATTTTTAATTTATTGGATGTAATAATATCCAAAATGGAAAAAAAAACCGAAAGTGTGATAGGTATTTAAAAAAATTGGTATGAATAAAATATAAGTATTATTAGATATTTTGCCGGCTCTGCAAGGAAAATTGAGGAATCATATATAGTATTAAGTTTTTGGGTAATCTTGTGACTAATATAGGTCCGGATAAATATATTCTAACTTAAAATATAATGTTAATATTCTTTAAAAAAAGTTTACAAGTATTTGAGAATATAATAAAAATTAGAAAAATAATGAATAAAAATTCTGAGCGCGTCAAGAAATGTATTGTTTTTCCAATGATGTTATTTTTCTGTCGAATAAATAATATGATTTTTGAATTTATTCTGGATACATTATTATCAGAAAACTTACAATTTGTTAAAATATTGCAATATTCTATACATTTTTAGTAATATTTAAAATTTAATAATTGAAGTTAAATAAAACAAATAACAGTGTAGCAACTATAAGGAGAAAAATATATAATAATAGATTGTTAATTAATAATAATTTAAAATTTAAATTAATTTTATTGCATACGTTTAATTGTGAAAATAAAATTGTTTAATATGTAAATGTGTAAATATGTAAATGTAAATATGTTTTATTGTAAATAAAACATTTTTATTAGTTTGCTCAATTGCCACGATTTTATCATTTAGTATTTTAAATCCGAATAATAATTTTTAAGCCGTTTGGATTTTGTTTGCATATGTTAATATTGGTGAGGACTGGTGATTATTAATTTAATGCACATCAACAATAGGTACCTATATCAATTATTTTCGAACATCACAAGAGACTCAAAATTAAATGGTAATATCATTTTTATAAATATTGTTTTTTATTAAGTTTGTTCAAGTTAATATACGTTATATCAACAATAATTTTGTGTTAATTAATAATAGGTCATGTTATAAACAAGTAGGCATAAAAAACGATTAAAAACAAGAGACAATATTAATTTTAGCTATTAATAACCTTAACATAGTGTTGCAATGCTTCATAGTAAAAACGAATACTGTTTCAAGTTTATAAAAATAGTATTATCGTCTTTATCATGATGAACGTATTATATTTTAATAACATATAACTGTCCGCTTTCTGATACGGTTATAGGCTAGGTATTATTTTCGGCCGATTTTTAAACGATAGTTTAATGAACAAGAAGAGGTACGATGAAAAAATAATCTTATGGTCGAGTCATAATTTTTTGATTCAACCGATAAGTAAATAAACGATAATCCTACTTGTAATGCCCCGTTGACGCGCTAATGACTGGCCGGGTGCGCATAAACTATATATATATATATATATATATACTTATAGTATTCATACTATACGATGTATATGCGATACATAGTCGCGACTATATACATTTTAAAATTAATATAATAAAAAAATAGAACGCGTATATATACGTTTAACAAAGGGAGAGTGATCTTTGAAATGAAAAATCCCCGAAGGGTCCAGTTAATAATTTACCAACCCTTTTCTTTTCAATGAAACCCGTTTTGTTCCGGTTGTTTGTGGAGCCCCAAAATCTATACACACATATATTATTATCATACACAATACGGATGCAATTTTTTTTTTTGTGTTTGTTTGTTTTATATTTATTTTTTTATTTTTATTTTTTTTGTACCTCCGCTCGATAAGGATTTGACGTGAAAAAACACGGCAAAACTCGGAAATACGACAGAAACTTTTAATATTGTTACCATTAAATAATTAAACATTATATTATGTAAAACGCGTAAAACTCATTAAAACATAATTAAATAACGTATTATTATATTTTATAACTTTTTAACAATGTCTACAAAGATCTGTCCCTATATACGGTTAGATCTGAAATAAATAAAGGTATATCATTTGAATAACACATTTTTGAAACGTTCTATAAAATATTTTTAATTTGATCGTTATTAAGGTACTACATCAATAACATATAGACGCTGAGACAACAATAATTTTAGCTATAAAAAATATTTACTGTAAATGATATTATACGACCTAATCATTCAAAATCTTTTACTTCCTGATTTTTTATGTCCATATAGTTATATTTTACTAAATATTTTTTTTTCTTATAATACAATATTAAAAACCAGTTAACTTAGCAAAATGTTGACTAATACTATTATAGTCGTAGGTTAATTTTCGTTTTTCCTTAGAAAAAAATATTCCATTGAAACAGTTTCTTACATGGCCACATCCTGAAAGAAACATAGTACATAATATAATATGTATATCGTATATTTATTGTAACGGTGGTTTAAGACAGATGTGTTTTTTTTTTTTTTTTTTTTTAATTGTAATAATGCTACTAATGGCAAAATGTTCACATGGTATGAAAACACTTTGGATTGGACAGCATTGTAAGTATAATATAATTATTGTAGAGTAGTACTTACAATGGTGTACGTCATTTATCATTTCAGGTGAGTAACATACGGGATGATCTAAATATATAAAACTAATGGTGATAACATTGAAAACCTAATCTTACCATTTTAAAAAATATATTTTGATCACTCTGTATACATAAATTGCGTTGAACATTAAAGTAAAGATAATGTTCATTATATTCATATTAATCATTTTTTAAACAAAATAATAACTATTAATAGTATACCTATACAGTATACATATTATGTTATAATAATTTAAGTAATAGATGTAATAAGGTAAAAAAAAACCTATATCACAAACAGACTACATGTTCTGTCTGATGGCTTTGAATTTGTTTTCTGGATCAATGACACCGTAAGAAGTCATCAATATAATGAGTATACATTTTTTTTTTTTTTTTTTGAAAATAACATCATCCGGAACACTTTAATAAAGGACTTCATAACACGGGCCGCGGAGCTCATAAACTATTTCGCATTAATTTTAATTAAAGCCGTGTTTTTTATATACTTATAATGTAATATACACGCTTATTAATAATTATGCACCAGTGGGCATCGTCATGGTTTTCCGGACAATACAATATAAAATAGTTTGAACAACACGGTTTATCAGCAGTGGGCTTTTATGTCACTATATAATATTATATATTATTATAATAAAATTCGAATCATACGGGCATAACGGTACGACGAATTTTCTAACATAAAACTGAAAAATACAATGTGCAGCTGTTTGTGTTTGTAGTTTTTTTTATACAAAATTGTTATTTTTGGCATTATATATTAGTAACAAAAAGAACATCTTCTCTTTAACCCAATATCGGCTACATAATATGCTTTGATTTCATCGCAAACGTTTTCAATCCTTATAGTACTTACGCTCTACTCCACTTATTACTGACTGCAGTAAGCCAATAATAGTAACCTATTACCGATTCGTCACAGTCGAAATATCACTATCGTTTGATTTATTGTTTACATTGACGCGTATAAAAAATAGTATCTCAAACAAAACAAACACATTTGTTAACCCTTTTCGATTTTCTTCGGAAAGTTTCGGTACCATGTTATAGGCGCATCTGTTAGTGAATAGTTTATAATGTTATACGGCGAAACGAATCTTTAGTGAAAAAACTACGCAAAATTCGCGATTTACGAATAAAAATATAATCGTGGGCCCAAAAACGGTTACAACTGCAACTACCCCCACACGTGATGACGAGGGTGTTGCACTTGTCCAATAGTAAAACGACGGGACCGCCCATCATCGACAGGGTTTTGCGAGGGTGCGACGATCGACCAGCGCCGCGTGCATAACCAGTCTCTTGGCGACCATGGATCCGAAGTGTCTGTACGGTCTTGACAGTTCCGATTCAGGATTCGAGATGAGTTTCGATTCGGAAAACGAAGCAACGTTCTCATTGGACGATACCATGGGTTCGGAAGGTTTTGCTTCGTCCGTGAGCTTGGCCGACGAAGACCTACATATGAAACCGAAGAAACGCCGCCAAAGAAGAACGAGAGAGCGAAGTCCAACGCAGGTAGGATTAATACCAATTTGAAGTAGAATATAGAATAAAAATTTATGAAACATTATGTTGTATTATATTATTCAACTTGTATATTCACACGATTTAAATTTGTATCATTTATAGCTAATTAAGATCAAAAAGCACCGTCGGATGAAGGCAAACGACAGAGAAAGAAATCGAATGCATATGTTAAACGAGGCTCTAGACAGACTTCGATGTGTTTTACCAACTTACCCGGATGATGCAAAACTGACGAAAATCGAAACTCTTAGGTTCGCGCACAACTACATTTGGGCACTATCTCATACACTTCAAGTCGTTGAGTCCACCGATCAATCGCTGTTAGACCAAGACCAACCTCTATCGCTTACCATGGGTGATGTCACGGTCAGCATTGGTCAACACGGAAATACGGTGAGTGAATAATTATTAAGTTATAATTTTGCTTAACTTTTGTTTCTTAAAAAATATCTACTAAAAAAAATAAATAAAAGTTATGTATAATAGTAAAAAACTTTTTTAAAACAAACTGCAAATTCAAAATTTATTTATATATATAATATATTAATATCGTCTACTATATACATTTAATTATTGTAATAAAATATATAATAAATATTAATAATCAAAACTCTATCTAAAATAAGTTTAAACATTTAATTAAAAATTGAAAAAGTTTCTACTTTTTTTTTGATATCTATTCGATTATTCCAGAAAAATATTGCTATTAAAAATACATATTTTTTATTTGCCTGGTATTTAAACATATATTCGTTTCATTTAAAGTTTTTCAAATATTCATTTAAAATTAAAAACTTATCAGTAAAAAAATATTTATATAAGGGCCTAAAATTTATTATTTTTTGTACTACAAAATACATATGTAATACAATATTTTAGCTAAAATGTATAAAATATAGCTGTTATACAACATAATTATTTTACATACTATCAAAATAAGTCAACATTTTATAAAAATAATCATCAACTTTCACATATTTTTCTTCGACATAATAAAATTTAATATTAATAAACAATTTAAATGTAAAATATGAATATACTTCCTATTTCAAATAATAAAAAATATTGTTAAAAATATAGAAAAGTAAAACAATAATGTACTCAGTTTAAAATTTCGTAGTACACACAATTTTATGCCCTGATATATTTATTTATTATAATATTGTGATAATACGAATATAATATATAGTGTTTTTATAATAATATTCGCGTAATTTAATCTTTAAACAAGTAGTATAAAATATTAAATAATACATATTTATTCTCGTTATGTATTTCCAATATTTCCACAATAATTATTTTAAAATTGAACGTTTTGTAATATTCTAAAAATTTCCTTAAAAATTGTCACTTATTTTATGAAACGTGATTTTACTGCTTTCAGATCACTTCCTCGACAGGAACGTGTGCGTTGGCCCAACAGAAGAAACCATGTATGACGGTCAGCGAGCCGCTAGCGACTTCAACGCCCGTAAAGAAGTCACCTTCCACGCCACACCATCATTCAACGACCAGCAGCTTTCACAACGATTCTGGTTACTTCGAGGAATCACAAAGACTTGACCATCAACTCGGTAACCCCATCACCGATGAGTTCACCAATTATGATAACCGTTTCCGATCGGGCGGATGGCTTCAAAGACCGGACGATACTTTGTCCCAACCTCAGCATCCGATCGACAAGACGTGGTCTCAGTCAACGTACTGCGACCAAATACAATACCAATCGACTTGGCAGCAACATGCCACGTGGCATAATCATGGATCATTGGCATATTCTTCGTCCATTGATCACCATCAAAGGTGCCAGGAGCCAATCATGTTCTACTCTTGAGAATATTTTTTACACTGTATATGCTCATTGCTCATGTAAGGTTTTTTGCCGATACTTAAAACACAGAAACTCTTTACAATTTCATTCGCGTTATTATGGAGTTCCACCAGTAAATTTCATCATCGGTTCTCTAATTATTATTGTTCCTTGTATTTAAATATGTAACGATGACATCCCGAAATTCTGCATCGACCCAAAGAATTTGTTCAATCGTCTACATCTGTCATAAATCATATTACACGCGCTCGGCGTTTATCCGAATAAAATCGACTTATGACTATATAATATTGTTTTCTAGTGATTTTTTTTTCGTATGCTATAAATATATATACTTCGCACTTGTTGTAAACGTGATTATGCCATAATGTAATATTATATATTTTATATATTAAATGATTATTATTATTATTATAATTATTATTTTTAATAAACCACATTTGTTTTCTAAATTAACCGTCGACTACGTACAATGTTGTGATAGGTACGTACCTAGGTAATATAATAATGTACACTATCTATTTGGCGTTTAAGAGGGGTGTGAACGTCGGTTATGCGCACGTTTCGTTCCAGTGTAACGCCTCGGAGAACTTGTAATCCGTCATAAGCCGATTATACACGACACAACAACAGAACCGCGGTCACGAGCTGCACCCCCCGTGTAGAATTCGCGACCAAAACGCATATTATCGTGTCCCCGCGCGATGTTAATAGTTCGCAGCTACCGCGTGATTATAATATATAAGTACGTTCCTAAATCATATTTCAAAAGTGAAAAGACAGAAATTTTAAGTTAGGTGACACGCACGTGTAAGTACAGCTGCTTGAGTAGGTATACCGAAATTACGTCTGCAATAATATAATGTAACAAACGATTTAACACGAACCGGACGGAAATACATACTGTATATAATACAATCAATTATATCAGTAATAAATCGTTCGTCACAGACGCGTGTTGTATCAGAGTAAATATTATATTATCGTCTACGAGTTCTTATTATGTTCGGTATTTATCCGCATCGTTTGTGACGGTATAAACAAAATTAAATCAATTGTTATCAAAAAAGTGGTATCTGTTTTGCTATATTTATACGAAAAGTCGAAGAACGTGTGCATAGAATATTTTACAATTAAAAATATATCTTATATCTCTTCGAATATTATTATTTTTTGGATTGTAGGTTTTTTTAAATTAAAATAATTAACACGAAAATACTTCACATACGGTAAATACAAATTTATAATAAATTAATACGAGTAAGGGCCGGTTCTACCATATATAGATAAAGTATTTGATAACTATCTTAGGGATAATATTAACTAGGAGATTTATCTTGTTGACAAGTACAATTGATTCTACAAATAATATTTAGGCTATGAATTGTAATCCAATAGATAAGTTAACATATTGATAAATTAATTTGGAATTTGGAATTGTTTCTATGATATTTTGTGTTATCAATAACAAAATATGCATAATTGATAGCAAATAGCAATCATAATATAAATTATAATGTTAAATATTAATACTCAATTAATTAGTTATTAGTTATTTGTGTTATTACTTAGAATTTAATATTGTTTACATTTTTCATTATTTTTTTTTATAACAATATAATTTTTTGTAAGTTGTAAGTAAAGATTAAGTTTAATGGCTGAAATAAAAATAGAAGTCCCGTTCGAAAAATTGTACAGGGGAGGAAGTAAATAGATTATTAAGTTTAGTAGAATGCAATAAAAATGTTATAGAAAATAAAGAGACTGATTCAGAGACATGGAAGCAAAAAGATGAGTGTTGGAAAAATATAGAGAAGGAATTTAATTGTAATAGTAGCGAGTTTAGAACAGTGAAAACATTAAAAGATAAGTATAATGGATTGAAGAAACTAGCAAGAAAAAAATATGCTTTGGAACGAAAAGAATTATTTAAAACAGGGGGAGGTAAAAATAAAACTGTACGTATAAGTGATACTTCACAAAGAATTGAAAAATTAATATCTATTTCTATTACTGGAAACCCTAGTCAGTTTGACAATGATGAAGGTGAGATTTAATTTCATAACTATTTACATATAAAATAAATGGTAACATATTAATACTCAATTGTTTTTTTATTTGTAGATCCTAATATCAATGTGCATAGCACTGAAATTATTGATAATGAAAAAAATATAAATAAAAAGTTCTAAAACTGTATTTTTTTTTAATCTAAATCTCATAAAAAAATCCTCATCATCCCAAAAGTTAATATCTTCCATTCGATTACGAATTTTATGTTGTCTTCTAGGTTTAGGTAAATCTGCAATAAAATAATCGTCATCGTCCGATAATAAATCAAAATTACAAAACATTTTAATTTATAAAAACTATACAAAATTAAGATAAATAAAATGTTTTTAAAAATAATTTAATCTTATAATAATCTAATATAAGAAAAAATTGATTATCCTTTAGATAAATATTTATCTAGCAGTAAAACTGTTTGACAAGTTGTCAATAAGTTTAACAACAACTTTAGGGATACCAAGACATTGTAGAACAGCATTTGTTAATTTATTCTATGGATAACTATGATTTATCCAAAGGTGGTAGAACCGGCCCTAAATAGACTACGTATTAACTGCTTTAATCTTAATAATAAGAATACAGACAAATTTAATGATAATTGTAGGTACTATACATCTATAAACTATTGAATATTTCATAAATAATTTTAAACTAATATGAAAAATTTGATTTATAGGTTAATTGTAAATATTGTAGCAAAATGTATTGATTTCTATATTAAGAAAAATATTATTACTATCTATTGAAAAACAGCAATTAATTATTTTCTTATTTATAATAATATTGCACTTTTTCTTCACTTAATAAACCTAACCGACTCGAGTACTTTGTAAATGTAGTTATGAAATCTCGAAAATTTATAGAGTTGTAATTATGTCTTAAACACTATAGGTATGTATATTGATGCATAGGCCTAAATACTACTTTACTTTAATATATCCATGTTTTAAATCAATTTCAAACCTAACAACGAATACATCTTTCACTTTAAATAAATAATTAGCAGAGAAATTAAAACTGAATGAATATATAGGTAGTAAAAAAAACATAATTATGTTTAATATTTTAATTTAATATTATTATCATTAACTTATACTATACAATTAAATTTAAATTTAAAAATAATAATTAATGGTCTCTTGTTGTGAATTTAACTATGGATTTTAATATCGTGGAAGTGTTAGAAGATATATGCTCCCCTTAAAATAATTAAAGTCCAACGAATTTATTAAAAAATCAATATATTACAAATGTATCTTTTTGCCCAATATCCCTCGAAAAAAATTCTAGTGCACTTAAAATATTATATACCCAACAAAACATCACACGAGTACAAAAAAAAAAAAACAGTAATTTTATGTGGACACACAACATAATACATTATCGTCAAGCAAAATAATAATATGATAATATATTAAAATATATATTTGGAGACGCGTTAACTGATCACATAAAAATGTTTTAAAAATCTGCATGAATTAATTTTTGTTCGTCTATTATATTATTATTTTTCGACGTAGGTACCTAAGTATATTATATTGAAATATTATGTATAGGTACTATATAATATATACAATGCATTTAATATCGTCGTATGAGGTATGACAATGTGCAAGCTGTTGCTCTCCATTTAGATTCACTCAACGTTGTCTCCGCGGGTAATATATACGACTGTCGCCGGGTAAGGCTTCAGGTATATATAGGTATTAGGTATAGGAAACACAATATTATTTTAATAATGGTCTGCAAAATACGATCTCGGGGAAACGCACGCGGAAACCGATCGCGCGCGCGCGCGTAGGACATGACGATCGTTATTGTTCTCGGGTAGTTCTCCAGTAACGCGCATAATATCTGCGACGTGATCTGTCCGGGCGAACACAATAATAATAATAATAATATATAATATTATAATAATATGCGAGTATTATACGCGACGTCGTTAAAATAATCCGATGCCGATCCGATCGCATACCCTTAATACTATTATATGTTATGTACGGACTTTGATATGTTTTGTCGTTTCGGGATCGTCGGAGATCAATGAGAAATCGGAAACCGAGAAGAAAAACATCGGTACCTGTTTATACAATAAATATCGGCGGCCATTGTCGCCAGAGTCGAGTGTCGTGTGTGTTTATGTACACAAACGTAATAATAATAATAATAATAATAATAATATCATTACCTGGCATTCAAGTCTCCGACGACGCATGGTCGACACGTACCGCGCGCGATCCGCGAGTACAACAGGTACACCTATCTCGACCGCGACGATAATGATACGGGAAAAAAGAATTCGTATAACACAATATTCGTTCGCGGAAGACGGACTGTCATTTTAAATACGTTTTTCAATACTTTATTTAGTAAATATATTATACTATAATGCATCGATATTATATTTACATTTCTCTGCGAGTGTTGTGCGTGCTGCAGCGAAAATCAATGCGTCGACGGTCGTCACGCTTGGTCGGACACGGTCCCGCGCGCACTTATAACAAACGATGATAATAATAATGCATATCCGAGCAGGAAGGAAAACCAATACGCGTTTAATATAATATGATATATTATTATTATTATTTAAAGTGTTTTCGTATGTTTCGGATCAATGTTTTTTTTTTTTTTTTCTCTCCCGACCAGATGTGTATACTGTATAGGTTATACGTACCTATATATAGGTACCTTATACACATTTTATTATATTTATTATTAAACAAGATACATTGTGTTTGGTTTTCAGATAACTAACCCGAATTCGGGTAAATGCATAATAATATCCCATACGCGTATTATACCTTCTTGCAAAACTCTTCGCCGTCCGCCTTTGTTGTATGTTTTGCGGTCTTTCGATCGGCAATCTCTTGACGACCGTCTGATATGCGCGTATCCGACCGCAACACTTGTAGACTGTAGCATTTTATTATTATTATTATTATTATTATAGTTAGTTATATATTATAAAATATATATATATATAGTGTATTTCCACTTATGAAAAACAAAAAGTTCCTAAAAGGGTATCCTTTCAGCGGGATTCAGACGCAATTCACGGTCTAGCGGTCGTGGTTACGTGGAGCATGGTTAATAACACTATTGTATTGTCGGTTTTGAATTACGAAATTCAATCGATTATGAACTTAACAGATTATATTATATCCGCGGTACGTTATTCACTCAAGAACGTTATATAAAACCAAACTCTTTTAATAGTTATTACAATGTCCAAATACGATATCACGTTTCGATATTAATTACTTATTTAATTTAAGTAATATTTTAAATAAAAATAGTGAAAATCCAAATTCGTCGTAGACAAATACAATAATACTAACTGATATCCCTGTTTTTGTGTACCTACCTATATTATAATATAATATAAATATATAATTTTACAGTAGTTCAGAACTGAACTAGAAGAGCAGAACCGAATAGAAGAGTTGTAACTTGCAAATGTGAAAAAATATTATAATTTATAATAAATAATGCATTTTAAAAATTATATATAAATATTTGATTTCCCACTTACCATTGCACTGAGTACAAATTGAAATCAAAACACTCATATTATTTATTTATTTAATTGTGTTATTGTTACGTGCGGGATATACACGCGAATGTGCAATGATGCACTGATGTCGTTTATTTTTGCTCTATTTTCATTTATATTATTCATGGGGACGACCACAAGCCACCCAGTCAAGAGCCAGTTTTTCAATGATAATACGTACGAAATCGAATACGAAAACATCTGTCTCCGTTTACAACATCGCCCCAACGAGAAATATGGAATATTCGGAACTGCTATTATTATTGTTATATTATTGGACCGCGGTAGATAATTCGACCGGTGAGCTTTTATCGTATTATACCGCAGTCGTTTCATTTTCTTTCCTGGCAACAAAATATAATATATGGACAGACAGAGAGCACTGTAGTGCGGGCTACTGAACTAACCGGAAGTTGTTCGAGTCGTCTCTGTTCCGGACTTAAAGTCTCTTCTATACTCGTATATTATTGTGTGTAATTTTTTTTTTTTTTTTAGACTATATTCTCTTTATTTTTTCATTCATCGTTCGGTCAATACGGGGGTGAAAACAGTTAATTGCCGTTAGCTATCGGCTTTTGGCCAACAGTTGGCGATGGAGGGCCTTGGGGGACTCCTACGCTAACAATGGGTGGTCTTTCCAGTACGAGCCCTGATATATTATATGTACGTATATCATACTCGTTGTGTGTTTGTGCTGGTGGCGGCGGAGTAGAGAAAGAGAAAGAGAAAGAGAAAGAGTGAAGTCTGGGGGCACACACGCCACTTCAAAACGAAACCGTTCCGGGGCGCTGGGTTTGAATAATAATAATAATAATAATAATCGCCCGCTCGCTCGTCCAATGTTTTGGCCGGAGGGCGAAAATCGGGTTTAACTGAAACGAACGAAACAAACACACACACACACACATCGTAGTCATGTTGGTACTATTGTACCTATAGTGAATAATAATAATATCGTGCGGAAAGAACGGAAAAATCCTATCCCCGCGAAACTTTCATACCGCCGGCAGCAGCAGGTGTCCGAATAGAACACCATTCCCTCTACGACCGATTTCCAAACCGCCCCGGGTACACGGCGACAACCCGCAGCACACCGCCGATCGTATATAATAATAATATATCGGTAATTATACTCTCATTGTGCGTATACGGCGTTTTTCAGTCGATTTTATAATATTATACGCATTGTGTTTACCTATAATAAAAATCGTAATAATAATATAATATTGTTTTATATAGGTGTCCGTTTACCGATTGCGGCACGCGACAATTTGCCCGTTAGGAAACGGTGTATTTATATTTTCTTTTATATTATTTTATCCCTTTCGACATTATTCGATTATGATAAATTAATATTAACGTAGGTACACATATTATTATTACTACTATCCGTTGTACGTTCGTCATCGATATTTTACACACTCGGCGCAACCTGCGTCCAATGCGACTGTCTGGCACGCGTATACTTAATTTTGATATTCAGCATTTTCCTGTATAGCAGCATGAGAGATTTAGTGGTTTTGACTTTTTTCTTTTTCAATTGTCATATTTATATCTTACAAATTATGGTTCAAACAATACATTTTTTTACAGCGTTGATATTATATTTAAATTTATGTTCGAATATTCAAAATGGTCTAATGTAATTTTAAATATTTGTTTAATAGGGTTATTAAATTTAATCAATTTAGGGTAATTTTATTGTACTTTGATCTTAATAAATGGAACAAGCCAATAGCATAAATTGAAAAAAATGTGTCTATATGTCTTAACTCTTAATTATCGAGTCAGCATAATATAACAAAATTAATATAATCAGTTATCTAGTAAAAAGTAACGGAATTTTGGTTGTCATGATTTAAAATGTATTTATTATTAATTCATATAACCTATAATAATTATGTTTAACAACTGCTACATAGGTAATTACAAATTTACATTTTTCGTGTTAATAATTAATTACCTACTTATTTGAACTCGATTTAATATACATTAATTAAATTATTTCTGTTATTTACGTATTTTCGTATTTATTTATTATACAATGTTATAATTTTAAACATTAACATCTTACCATAACATATCTGTTATGATATATGTATGTAAAACAAAACATCAAGTATAATACTGTTAAATATACATATATACTAACACAATATATTTAAATAAACAATAAATACATAATGTGTAAATATAAAAAATTTCCTATTTGGTAACCATAAATTAAATAATTTATATATAATGTATTATAACGATGATACATATATTATACGTTGACGTTTCGTGGAAATTGGAATAAAAATTAAAGATTAGGT
This sequence comes from Eriosoma lanigerum, assembly GCA_013282895.1. Taxonomy (NCBI): domain Eukaryota; kingdom Metazoa; phylum Arthropoda; class Insecta; order Hemiptera; family Aphididae; genus Eriosoma; species Eriosoma lanigerum. The sequence goes on along the minus strand of CM023357.1, from coordinate 31,850,593 downwards.
GAAATATATTAAATATTATGTACGAAAAAAAGTTTCGATAAAAGTTATGATGAAATTCCACAACAGCATACATAGTGACCTAAATATTTTATGCAATTGCGCAAAAATTTTATGGTCATCTTACAAAATGGTCTTCTAATCGCACGTTGTTTTTGTCATTTGTCCGTCTTTGTTGTCTTCGTATTGGTGCTCGAGTGAAGTAAGTCACAGCTTTCCGATCCTACGTCAATACATACAGTTATCATTAATATTAGTTCACGAATTGGTTCTACGATTACGTATTCTGTTTCGCTCTGTTTGTCTAGCAAAATTTTTCATCGCTCATCGATTCTTTGGAAGTCGTCAAAAGGGATCCCGCTGTGTCTTGTTCCTTTGCAACGTCTGATGAAATTCCCGCGTCCGAGTCCTTAAAATCTTCGCTATCGGTTTCCGTATTACTAATCGACAACGAAAAATCAACGTCGATCGTCTCCTTTGAATTTGTACTCGACGCCGTAGTACTCATGTCTTCTTGTCACTGTCTACTCAAGACCACGCTCTTTCCACCATTTCAGTTCGTTTCGCTTATAAATTCATCCGACAAAGCTTCGACGACACTAGATTTCTGTAAATTCGTCGCTATTGTAGTTAATATATTCACCGATTGTTTCGCTTCGGTCGATGTCATTATCGATGACGGCTCAGACGGTGTTGGATTCGCCGAAGTTCGGAAATTTATGTTCGATTGTGTCCTCCGAAGTGCTATTTTTGAAATGTGGGATGAAGATGATTTATAATTTAAGATGATTATTATTGTTTTTGTAATGTTAATTCCAACATTGATATAATATTACAGAGAAATTCCTGCAACAGTGGTGATGCAAAAAACCATCTTTTGCAGTTATAGGAACGTTTAGACAACGTAATTGCAACGTAAATTGTAATATTCCATGTTTCACTGAAACAGCTATGAAACGTTGCTGAAATATTTTCTTGCACAGTGAGTAATTATTAAGAAACATACTTCTATAAAATATTTATTAACATTCATAAAGTTTAATAAATTAATTACTGAAGTATAATTAACATATTATTTTGTTGATATGGGAATCGTTGAAGTATGATATTACATTTCGTTGACCAATTTCGTTTGCGTAACCTAAAAATAAATTCTAACACGATCGACTTTGAAATCGTTTGTAATCGACTAGTAGAACTACTTTTTAGACTAAATCTGTATCAATTAAACACGGTTGTGTTAACTCTTTCGAATGTATAATACTATAGTCAATTGATCGTATTTACTTTTTATCTATTCCAATCGAGTTTTATTATTTATAGTTTGTTAATAGGTAATAAGTAGTATCATTGACTATAGTCTATACTAACCTGGTTAGAAATACAATATTGAACATTTTTTTTTTTTTTTAATATTCAAAAGTCACAAATATTTTATGTCAAAAATTTCAATCATAGTATTATATTATTTGTTATATTGTGTATCAATAATATAATTACTGTTATATCGCTTATTTTTAAAATACGGTTATTTAATTTATAATACTTTTCATTAGCCTTGAAATAATTTTCGTTTGATGCTGCTTTTGAATGTAAAAAATCTCAAAAATGTTTCATTATAATAATTATTTTTATAATATTGAGTACAAATGTACAGTTACTATTTCCTACCAACTATAATAATTATTATTATAAAGCGTACAAATATATGGATTCGTATTTTAAGAAAATACAGTATTAAAAAAGTAATTTAAAATCTAATATTATAAATAATTGTATAAAACAATTGATTTTATTGTAAATATTACGATTTTCGAGTATATTTAATATTAATTTATCTATTATTTAAAAAGAAAATAGTGTGTTATACCTTATACCATATTAAAATTATAGCATTACAAAGATTATCATATTTCTCTCACATAAAACAATTTAACAAAATATAATTTGTGTATCCTAAATTATACATTTAGCACAGTGGAATAGTTAAAATTAGGAATGAATAACATTTAAATTTTAAAATGTTCATTATTCATAAAATTATAATAATCTACTGGAATAATTAATGAATTGTACATTTTATATCGTATATAATTATTACTCTCAGTAAAATTACCAACAAGTTTAAATATTTTTAAAAGAAGTATTATTTTCTTTCTTTTGATTAGACTTCCAAGTAATATGAAATTAATCATTTTTTTTTTTTTTTTTTTTTAATGTATCCGATTTATTTTGAATACAATTCAAAATATTTAAATTATGACATTGTTAAATTGTTAATATATTTATATAATAAAATTTTGGAATTATTTGATTCTAATTGGATTTATTGATTATCTTAATTCAAATACATATAAAATAATAATACTTAATAATTCTTAAATTAAATTGAGTAATAATTAAAATATTATCTTATTTGTATGAAAATCTCTAAACTACAATATATAATTTGTTTTTCTAAAAAAAAAAAAAATGTTAATTTAAGCGTTAACATGATCAGGGTCATCACATTGTTGTTGAATCCGTGTTGATTTATCCTTCCAGTTTAACGTTTTACTAGTAATAAATTGTATGTCATAAAACTCACACAGGTTTAATTTATATTATGAAAAGGATAAAAATAACAAAATGCCTAGCTTAATTTATTATCTTCATTTAATATAATAACAAGTAAAAAAAAAAAATATACTTGTTTTACTTGCTTCATGTTTTTGTAAAATAAATACACAAATACAATTCTACTCAGTAAAATGAATAGTAATAATAATGATAATAATAAACTTGCGAAAAAAGAACCTCTCCTTTAGATGTCAAACTAGTAACATTTTTATTTATTATTAACTATAAATATTATTGAATTATTTTAAAACTATAATTAACTATAATTGTATGTATATAATTAAAAAGTTATAACATTATAAGCATATACATATACGCTTTATTAATAATAAATAAATAATTAGTTACATTAATTGTATTTGAATTAAAACTAGAGAATTCAATATTTTATATTATGATAAAAAATATTTCAATGACTGAGCTCATTTTTAATTATAATGTATGATTATGTTTATGTGTATGACCAATGTAAATGGCCAAACCATAATAATAATATATTTCCAAAGCACCTATAGTATTAAGAAGTATAAAATGTATTGTCTAAGATCGAAATATATTATAAATATTTCAAATAATTATTCCGACAGCCAAACAAAGAACTAAGAAGATTAATTTAGTTGAACAAAATTCAATCTCTGTAACTATAGCCTGTAATATCTACGCGTCTCGTCGGATATAGCCGCGTAACAAATAAAATTTCATGATTTCAGATTGTATGTCGGACAACAACGTGATATATTTTGTCGACAAACGTCGAAAATTAGGTTGTTCCGGTACGAGTACGTTCGACCGTTGTTCCGATAATCTTATATTGACCTGTCTATTTTAATCTATAATATGTGTACTCCAACGACGCGCAACGCAGGAGTTTGATTGACAACCGTAAGGAAACACGAAACGAAGAAACTGATATTATTTTTTCTCTTGCCCCAATGAGTAAAACGTTTTCAAGACCAAACAAAGTCGTGTTTATTATCATGGATTTACAACAATGTTTAATATTTTTTTTTTGTTTATGTTTTCCACGTGCCGGTCATACGCATTCAAACAACAGTGACGTAGGTAAGACACATTTTATAACATAATATTATTGTACCTGCAATTTTGCACACACACACGCGCGCGCGCGCGAGCGATTTATATAATATAATACGCAAATATAATTTTTTTTTTCCAGACGAATCGATAAACTCGATCCAATAACTCGTCGTGCCCTCGTATTATTTTATGATATTTTCGTGTATTCCACATAATTCGATACTTTTCTATTCTTTCTGTTCTTGTTTTATGTTTTATTTTTCAAACGGTAATCCGATCCGCGTACGCGTTTACCAGTCCCGGACAGTCAAACAAGGCCGCAGGATAAATGTAATCCCTTATAATATTATATAATATTTGGGGCCCATTCGACGCAGCGCGGTCCGTCAGCTTACCTTCCCCTCGACGGGTATAATGGTAGCCGTCATGCCACCGTTGTGAACCGTCGATCACGTTCGTCGACGCTGGTTAGACGTTTGATTGGCGTCCGCGACCAATCTAGACCGATAATCCAGTTAATTTACATTTTTTTTTCGACGCGCTACGACGCCGAAATCCAATAGGGAACTAATGACGTCCGCGGTTTGATAGTTTAATGTATTATAATATTTTTATCACATTTATTATTTATAAGTACAGGAAATATTTTATAGCTGCTCATCGTTTTACGGTGTACGAACAATAACTGTGCAAATTGTCCGCGTGAAGTCGAACCGGATAATGTTATCATTACGTTGGACATTACACGCCTGTAAAACATGATCGATTTATTATTAATCGGGTTAACAAAAAATATAATATATATATTTATAATTGTAAAAACAATTTTATACACATTCCAATAATAATAACAATAATTAATCATTCATTACTATACGATTTATGTAACGATATTGATTTGAACAACGGTAAAGTAATTTTAAAAATATAAGATATAAAAGTAAAATTGATAATTAGCCAAAAATAAATGGCAAACACCTACATGAAAAACAACTTTTAATAGATATAAATACTGTTACAAAAGTTACAAACTTTAGTCCCACACAAGTTTGTTAATAATAAATTATTTTTTCAAGTTCGTATTAAAATAGTTTACATTTAATTATATAAACTGAGATTATATATGGAAAAAAATGTCCAATCACTTGCAATAAAAAAAAAATATATATAATAATATTATGGTTGTATGGATGTGTTATTATATTATATGGATGTATGGTTAAATTGTGTTTGACGAAATATTTTATATATTTTATTCATCGTATACAATTGTAAATTAATAGAGTACTATATTCTACAGATATAATATAATAATACGTCAAAAATACAAATTCAACACATTTGTTTTATAAAATTATAAACTATTAATTAGAAGGTAAATCTAGTTATTTTAATTAAAAAAAAAAAAGAATGCAAAATATCAAATAAACTATATTTTTCAATTCCTTCTACATTAATACGTCATTTTTTTTTATTATATTTTCACTTTTGGATACAAAAAATGAAAACGAGATCCCATTTATCTATTTATCTATTATACGTGGTCCGGTAGCGTTTACCCTCGCAATGAGTTTTTAGGAAATATCGCGAAAAAAAACAATAATAATAAAAAAAATAAAAAAAACGGTAAAAATCTTCCAGTACATTGATTCTAATGTCTGCACCGTTTGTATATATAATCGAACGTCGATCGATTTTTTTTTTTTTTTCATAAAATATAAAAAGAGGGTAAAAACCAAAAAACACGGTATAATATATGCGTATGTGATGTAGGTGTCTGCGTAATACTAAACTGCTCTGATCTTGTTCTTTATAATATATTGTAAATCGATACGCACGTGTAAAATTATAATAGAGGGACGTTAAAAAAAAAAATATGTCACCAGAAAAACAGTTGAATAGGTTCGTCAAAATTGGCGTTTTTTTTTTTTTTCGCACATTATATATTAGTATCTCACTACTATAATATGTATAATATGAATAGTGTGTATTATAAACGATGAACCTCGGTAAATATGTTTATTCTCAGCAGATGGATAATAGGTACCTACTATACCTATCTACCATGTACGCACGCGTTCGAGCGTCGTACCGGTCCGTGACGAGGATTATCGCGAATAAAAGTGTAATTTATAAAAAAAAGTTGAACCTATTTTTTTATTACTATTATTATTATTATTATTATAATGACACCCGGTCGCGACAATATAGGCTATATAAGCATGGACACGCGATCGTTAATTGATCACACGCGAGGAGTGCGACGCTACTTATTACGTATTATAAGCGCTATTATATTATATATTAACCACCCTGGTAAAAACGGTATAACAGTTAGGTAGGTAACGCTACGTTAATAATTTATTTTTTTAATAGTACATAATATTTTTTAATATTGAATTTAATATTATAATTATTTATACATTTCTATATCAAATATTTGTGTTATATACGTGAAATAAACGAAAATAACGATCAATGACAATTAAAGTAGGTATTTAACTAAATTAATGTTAATGATTATTATATAGTGATATTTAGAAGAATTAATATTATTTTTATTTTTTTATTTAATTCATTAGTGAATTTAATTGAACACTGACATTTTGGAAAACCTGAGTATTACGTGTCTATAATAATATGATTTTAAACCTTATAAACTAATTTATGCATTTACTATAATTACGTTTTAAAATCTGTCAATAGTATCAATTAATCTTGAAATGGGTTGTAGGTATAGCATTGATTTTAAAACTTAAAAATTTTAATCTACTCATTAGTAAGGCTAGGTTCGTGACCATTAACCAATAACCATAATATTATAATGATGAAATCGCCAATTGTTAATAATTATAGATGATATTGTATGTAGGTACTCGTATTCGGGTATAATATTATAATATCGTATTGTATATAATAGTAACAAAGGCGTTTTTTAACCGTGGACACGTGCTACCAATAATACGCTAACCACTTCCGATAACTTTGCGCGCCCGTCGATAATTAAATGGCGTTTACCGCCGCGGCTGTCAGGGCACGTGGCTCGGCGTCGACGGTCGCGTGTCGGTCGCGTAAACAAGTCGACAAGTGGCACACATTTACAATCATCATTTGGAGCACTAATATCGAGTATTATAGATTAAAGAAGACAATATAAAATATATCGTCACTATAATATGTAAAAAATTATAATAATATAGAAAAAAAATCGCTTTAAAAAATGGTCTGTCGAGCACTTATGTTCATTGCACGCGTCGACACTTTCCATCGTCTTTTTTGCCAACTGGGATCGTTCTTTTTTAGTGTAAGTACTACGTATAACACAATAATACATTGTCATAGGTACTCAACTCAGACAATATAATCAACATTAGATATACGCGTCATTCAAATTCAATTTAATATCGCGTACGTATAAGCTACTACGTTAGTTGTAAAAATAATCGTTTTTCACACGTTCTACCGGCCAATATTAATCCCAATGGTTTCACTCAGAGGCGTGATCAGGATTTTTTTATAACAAGGGGAGAGCGGCTGGTTGAACTTAATTTTTCCGGAAATTTTTCCATTTTATTTATCGACGATATGCGATATTGCGATATTGCGATAATTATTATTTTATTGACGTTAAGTTAAATAATAATTATACTTTTATAAGATACAAAATATTTTATATTTAATTTTCAATATACACAATAACAATTATTAATTACACTTCCTCCGTTACAGTGGTTCACTAAAATTTAAAACTAAATATGTATATAATTATGTATTTAAAATGTATAAATAATGCAGAATTGTAGTAATAAAATGATAGCTTTAAAAAATATACTATTAAAAGAAAAACCATGATCATAAAACATGAAACATGCATCACTACAACAATTGCAAACGTAGTTTGATGATTCCCTGAAAGAGCAACACAAATAACTAAATAAAACGGAAGGAGACGCATCCAGTGTGCGACTTTTCATTGTTCCATCACGTCACGTCTCAAACCGTCTTTGAGCCGTATAGGAACGTGACGTAACGGTTCGTATATAGTGTGCGTGCTGCTTTACTATATTGACGACGAGTATGATTGCATCGAGAATGATAGTATGTATAGCAGAGAAAGAGATTTATACTACATCGCATCGTCTGTATTTTGCCTTCCTTACGATAATAGGTCAATAGGTCGATAAACAAAGTTCAGAAATGGTTACTAATAGAAGAAAAGAACATGTTGAACGACTTATTTAAATACGGATTTTTGGGAGAAGAAAATTCAAATACTATTCTAAAAAACACAGTATCCACTATTGTTCCCTCTAAAAAACCAAAGAACTACTGTAGCGACCGCAATTAATCTATTACCTTCCATATACAACCGACAAAATATGGGCCAAATCCAAAAATTGTATGGTCAAAAGAATAGATTACTGACAGAAAAGAGCACTGCAATAAAGAAACTTACTTCCACAGCACGACTTTAAGGGAAAATCTTTACAAACGACCAACAAACCACAATTAACCGTCTCTGAACGACGAAAGATTGTTCAAAAGCAAATCATTGATGCATATAAAGCAATCGAACCAAACACGTCGATGACCGGTCATAAATCAACGACATATATTAATCGAGAGGCTAAACGAATGGAGACTGAACATATCAATACGTTGACAAAACAATTTTTAAATGTTAAGTCTACCATACCGAAATATCGGTAAATAGTTAGACAGTTAGACTGAATATAAATGTAAGCTTACAGAGTTGTTTGGATTATTATAATAGTTTCTATTATAATAACCAAATCATCTCTATCAATTATTGTATTATATAAAAATATTTTTCTTTGTCAAAAAAGTTCCCGAGCTAATTTTTACTTAGTGATAACAACAGGATTACGAAATAGCCATTAATTTCACTTACTATCACCAAGTATTAACTTAATTATAATAGTTTTTGTTCAATCTGCTCAACTAATTTAAAATACGTAAATTAGCCTGCCGATTTTCCAAAAGTATTATAAATTACACGAGCACTAAAATAAAAATGATAAGAATTAAGTTAGGACTTGATATGATGACCTAGAAATATACAATGACTACTTTTGTAGTTATGGTATTACTACTAAGCGCGTTTATAAATTTTTCCGGAAATTTTTTAACAGACTATTTTGTACATTAATTTAATTTAAAAGAATTATTATTATACAACGGTTTTAATTATTTTTAAAACACATAATATTTCAATTTTGATTTACTATAAAATATAAATATACAGTATATAATATGTCAGTGTCCGAGTTTGCTCTCATCATTAACCGTTTACATATCATATATCTAATATTTTGGAATAAAATATAAATTTTATATCTTACATTTTCCCGAGCTTAATTCACGTAATTAATTAATTATTTTTATTTGGTATACATAGATTCAGTACTGTTAACATTAAAAGTATGGTAAAAATTTTAATTAATAATGAAACAACTTTTACTTGGGTTTATAATGTAAAATTCACAAAATATTAAATAGATAAAATGTTTTTGAAGATGTCGAATTCGTTGGAACATACAACTAATGTATAGTTTTTCTTATTCCAATATATGGAAAATATTTTAAAATATTTAAAACAAATTTATGACATGAACATGTTATATAGAACAAATATTATTTTTTAAAAGTCAAGTCTGAAGATAACTTTAAAATATGTATTTTGAGAAATTGTTAATAAATAATATACCTCCAATGTATAACATAATTATTATTATAAATAAAAATCTTTATCCCATTTTTTATGTTTTATTTATTTATTTATATTAAATTAAAGTTATACAACGCCAAAACGGTAATTTGTGCTTGTGCAAACTTAGCACACTCTAACTTAGCGCACGCCTATGTATAGGTACAATAATTGGCTTGATATTTAAAAGCTATTAATTCTATACAATTTTAACTGTTGACGTTATTTCGATAGAAAATATGTTTGAACAAGTTATAATCAATATCATCTACTGTTAAATTTTTCTATTTGGGTTACCACGCGCTACGATTGCAAGTCATCGACGATTTTGTCCATTGTGGAATGTTCACCTTTCCTTACACAATACCGTGTTCATATTTCTTTACGTTCAGATAATAATAATAATAATAATAAAATGAAAATGGTTATATCTTGCATACGTCGACAATACATTCAAATTAGTTTCTTTGCGATTCCACTAAATGATTAATGAACGGTGCCCTTGTGTACAGTATAAAACGTCCGGAAAATTTTATATTAAATATTAGACTGCAGTTTCATAAATTACGCATGTGTTTAGAGATTGTGTTGAGATTTACGTCATTGAAAATTGCGCACGATATTACATACGAATTAATTTGTCGGGAAATAACTCACTTCAAATTCGTAGTTTGTACCATCCGGTGACGTTTAATGTTTATATTTTACTAAACACACGCGAAATGTATGTTTTTATATGGAAAAACTGCGTTTACTCTCCACGCGGAATAATAATATATTATGTTACCCTGTCAAGAACAATATATTTAAAATATTTCCCTTTTTACAGTAGGTATCAGTGTTGACACTGATTCCATAAATTGCGCAAATGTATTTTTAAATCTTATCTTTAAAATGCGTATCATTAAAAAAAAAAAAATGCGTATAGAACCTGTACTATTTTCGTCGTCGAAATTGTTTTATCTTTCGAACGCAGTGCTCAGAAAATCATATTATTTTGTTACGTCCTGCGCTTATTATTAGCAGGTGAGATGATGATTTCGACGGAGGATGTAAATCGTGTACCTGATTTTTCATTTTTCAAATATTATCGTTTATTTAAAAAAAAAAAAATGTCTTAACGCTACCACTCGAAACGTTCGATTTATATATTTATATATTATTGAATTTAATATAATACTATACCCTTATCGGTAAGTTTTTGGACAAAATCTGTTTATTGCTTTCACCGATAATTAGTGGTACCTATATGTGGTATAATATACGTCTATATTTTGTTTCTCTCGTTACTCTCGTCTGTTTGGCAAATGTAACTTCGTCATAAATCTTGCTGCGACAACACATATAAACGACACATAATCACGACGTTCGTATATAATATAATATTATTATTACAATAATATATGTAGTGATTATTACTCCGACTGTATTTTCATTTACGCATATTTATGTGTGCATATTATACATATTAATATAAGGGGCAAATAATAAACCGGCATCGAATAAAACAAAATGTATAATATGGAACTATATGAGGGAGTGAGTCGGTGGTGCCCCGGACACAACGCGATACGTCATGGTGTTAAGTACACAAGGGGTGTGGGGGAGCTAAAACGAAAAAGAGAGAAAACCATTCACCCCTTACATTTTTCGCGATAGTAATAATAATAATAATAATAATAATAATAATAATAATCGTAATAATCGTAATAATAATAGAAATAATAAATGTGCAGGTCCCGCGAATCGATGATTTGTTTGGTATATACTTATGTGTATGTGTGTGTGTGTGTGTGTGTGTCTATGTATTATTATGTATATTGTAATAATCGAGGATGCAAGCTGTGCTGAACTCGCGAAACCAAACAAATAAACCGCGTCGGCCAATCCGTCAGATCTTATTCGAGTTCGATCGCATTATTACGACAATATATTACATGACGTATTATTAAATTAGTAATATCATAATCGTTATCACAAAAATAAAAAGAGTAGGATTAGTTAAAAATACTGTTAAAATATATTATATAACATATCCACTAAACTAATGAATGGCCATCATAAATTCATGATTAACTTGTATATCAAACATTAATATAGGTCCGTTTTTATAACGTATTACGTTCTATTTGACGTTCAACTATGATTTCCACAGTAAAATGTATTTTGTTTATATTGTATTTTGAAAACTTACAAAAATAAAACACTTTCTTTGTAAAACCATTAAATAACTGTGGATGTAAGTTAGGTATTTCTGACAGAAATCTTCTTTTGTTTGTTTTCTTATTAATTTTACTTTTGTTTCTGAAAGTTTTACAATATTGTTTTGTTTTCGTAGCTACCGGTAAATGATTTTAAATTTAAGAACGCCTTCATTTGAGGTTTAGTTATTTAGGCTATAATAATAAAAACGCCAATCAAATTATACAAAAACCGAGATTACGCTTATAGTTTACTTTTTCACAATTATTTTTAATTTTATAATTTAATATACAAATACCTATAAATATTAAACAAATCTATAATAATTTTTAATGTACTAAAAACACGCATCTTAGTTAAAAATCAGCGATCAAATAAAATAAAATAAAATAAAACATATTTATTAATAATAAAACAATTAATTCTGCTGTAAGTTATAATAATTTGAAAATTTCAGCTAATCTTCTAAAACAATCTATGTATAACAGATTATAATTTAATAAAAAACATGATTCATAAATTGAATCAATAGTCTATAAATAAAATTGTGTTTTAAGTACATACATGTGAATTATGATTCGTTCTTTGAGCAACCCTTCAGTAGTTGTACTTAGAACCGTCAACAAAAGAAATACTAACTCATTTTAAATTTAGATACGGGCACCCCGGGGCAACAACACTCATAAGTCCGAGTGTCAAATCAAAAATACTAGTATTGTAAATGAAATCATTATTCGCGTTCTTTAAACATTCCGATGAAAAATAATGCTAGCTCAATAATTAAATAAGTTCAAAAAATTGTTATGAATTTTCGATAACTTATGTACCTAAATCTTCACTATTTCATAATAATTTCTGTATTGAAGAAGCACATTATAATATTGAGTACATATTATATTGAAGATTTTATTGTCAAATAAAATATGTTATTATTGTTTATTTATATACCAGAATAAAGAAGAACAACTAAAAATGAGATATTAAAAAATAATTTATTAATTAGCTATGAATTCAGCGTAAGTAGAAGCATTAATAATCGAATAGACTATATATTATATAAATTATCTGTTCAATAATCAATGGTAGAAGGTATAACTCGACGTTTATCGTTCGTGTGATACAATAAAAATCGAATATTCAATCATAATATTCGAAAATCAATGAATTTGTTAAATAGACAAACAAAATAGCATTTAGTGTATAGTTTTTGTATAAAATAATAGGCAATTGATTAAAAGTCATGAAATTTATTCATTGAATAATATTAATCGTCATATTATAATATTACTTTTACCTACTACAATACGTGTAAAATGTAACTTCGCATAGTTATAGGTCGTTATTTCACATCATGAGAACATAATTAATTTAGATACTAAAACTTAACTGAATTATAATTTCAAAAAATATATTTAAACAAATTTAAATTAATTTATATTTAATACTTCAAAACAATAGTGGATCTAGAAATCATTTATGGGGGATAAATTTTCGAACATATTAATTTACTTAAAAAGTTAAAAGTATTTGTATAGGTAATGAAATTGTAGTATATTTAATTTGGACAATAAAAAACGTTTTACATTTTTTATATTTTATTACACTACCATATATTTAGCAACAATAAAATTGATATACAAGATGGAATGTCGGTACATTGACATACGGCTCGTCATAAGTTAAATTATATGTTTGTAACATGCATAATAACAAAATAATTATATGAAATATATAAATATAATATTTTATAATATATAAAATAATTGCTCTTATAAAATAATGTATTAAATTTCGGATAAAAATTTAATCAATGTTGAAAATATTAGATTTTGAACATTTGATACTCAGAAATAATTGACTTATTTCTGTTGTTTACCCTTAGTTATTGACCCTTAGTCAACAATATTATATAATATTTTTTTATGTAAGTACTATTTCCAGGTAGTAATTATTATGATAATTTATAGTACCTAGTATATAAATACTTAACATGATTGTATTATCGATGATTACTTTGAATAATTAAAGCTTTTAACATTTATGTATTAAATAACAGGAATATAGTGTAATTAAATTATGGCAATATTATATTAATATGTTATTATTCTTCGTATATCGTAGTATAATAATATACATTTTAATATCCATGTCGCATAACAAAAACTAAAATATTTTGACGTGTATACTTATTGAATTGATAAATCAGCGAAGCGTGTACATTAAAACAGATTCAAGGTCATTTAAATCTTCACAACATGTCAACATGAACAATATACAGAATACATGAATTCATCAATGATCATTATTTTATTTTATAATTTTTTTTGATAATTTTTTTTAAACATTTAAATTATTTTAATTTTAAATACATGTTATTATACTAATTAATTAAGTTTTTATGCAATTTGGTGAAAATGAATTTTTTACTTAAGGAAAGAGTACCAAATGGGTCATTTGTATATTTTATGTATTAGCTATTAGGTATAATAAGTACTATTATTTTCGTAGTTGTTGATATCAATTTTACCACGACACATATTATCTATACTTGTAAAGAATGTGAAAATGAAGCGTTCTTTAATATAAGTCTATACTTAAAAGTATAATGATAATTTATAATTATCAGAATAGAAAATGAAAAAAAAACTTAATAATTAAAAATAAAATAGTTGAAATTGAGAAATTTATTTAAAATATATAAGTAGTTTTTTCTAGTGAAACCATTTACTACCATTATAACATATTAAAAATTAATTTAGTTTTTAATTATTGTTTAATATATCATATTATAAATATATTATTTTATTTGGTGCATTGTATATAAAAAAAAAACTAATAAAAAAATAGTTTACATACTTGTTGTAAAAAAAAGAACTATATAGTAAATCGATTTCTATAATTCATATTTCGCGCTAATCTAACCTATCATTAGAAGCATCAAAATTGTGCAATAAATTTCAATAATATCTGTATCCATTATTGTCTCAAATAACCAATCTGTCATCTTAAAATATATATTATGAAATATAAACTAACATGATGTTACACGTTTTAGTAAGTTAATGTAATATTGAAGTAGACAGGTAGACTATCAGTAATAAAAAAATATAATAAAAATATAAAATAGGTAGTACGGTACTATGTTATATATTTACATCAAAATGTATACAACTTTATATTATTATGTCATTCAACGGTATTGATAATAATAAGTACAATAAAATATGAATAATATTACGAAAGTACCTATGTATTGGTTAAACATAAACAAAATATAATATAAAAATTAAAGCTATAAGAATAACCCAATAAAAACATATAACTTCTCACATCTGTAATCAATATAAAGGTAGAACAAAACAATTTTTCTCTCTCGTGTTCTGTGAAATTCCAACTTCGTTAAAAAACCCATGTACAATATTTTAAAACATAATGTGACATTAAATTATTTTATTCAACATCCATCCAACCAGATAATAAATAAATTGGGATATTTTCGATATTGATATTATGCAGCTGATAAGATATAAACCTAAATCTTTGATTGGAATTTCTTTGTTTTTGTACTAACTCAATAACTTTGCATCACAACTTTGAAACAATCTCTAAACCAAAAATGGCACTTATTATATTAGAAGATAGTTATATAAGATAGAGTTAAGCAGACAATTCGACTATAGTTAAAATATTTATATTTTATACAATATTATATTAAAATAAACAATGTATCTCGTAAAATCGTGTTAAACACCTACTCCAATACCGACACATATAATAAGAGCTATACTATGAGGTAGAATTCTCGATATTTGTATTCGTTATTTAGAATAATTTTGCGGGACTATAGGGGTATTGTATTTTTAAAATTTTTACCTCTCGCATCATCGGATTTAATAAACTCTCGTTTTTTAATGCAACGTGTTAAAATATTTGCCACGTGATGTAGTAACGTAACGTTTTAACTTTACGGATATCGCTTCGACGGAAAAGGCGTCGTCGTTATCACAAAGTCGACAAATCGAAAATTTATTCTTTCCTACAACGCAAGTGGGTACATAATAATGTTCGGTAACAGAAAATCGTACACGCGAAAAAAAAAAACACACTTAAAAACAAACGACGACGTGTCCGGATGAGATTTACGCGCATTTCCATGGCAACTATATTACGCGCCGATTATTGCGACCACCGGTCCGTGTCCGTTTCACGGATTATTATGTCGGGTGCTATATTTTTTTTTTTTTAAAAATCCGAAACGAATTCTCCCCCTTTTGATCGCGCCCAGTCTTTCGACTACCCAGGCCCGGTTATTCGTATAATATCTATAAACTACCACGATAAACGGCCGGGCCTCGGTCGCAGGTACAAAATATCATAATGACTATTGTGACTACGGTCACGAACGGCAACACCGCGCCCCCTCGCCGTCGCGACAATTTGAAATTCATTCTGTGGGCAGACTTTCGTCCGATTTGACGATTATCATCGCGATCGTATACTGTGACTACATTATTATTATTATTATTATTATTATTATTAATATTACTTTCAACGGAACTGTTTGTATCATTTTTTTTTTCCTTTTGTACCTATACACTTTTCGCCTAGGACGGAATCGCATTTGTATATTTATATTGCATCGTCCAAAGGGTTGGGCGCGATGTAAAACGATAACGATAACGAACAAAAAAAACCGACATACGTAATCCCCCGGTAAAGGCTTGTAATCCTTTAAAAGGCCAAAATCCCTATTGTGTCACGAAAATGACAAGATCGCGTTTCATGCATCAGTAAAACATCATTAGACGCGTACGTGTTAATGTGCCAGGCATTGTAACGGGTAAAATGTCGCTGCAATCGATTATTCTACTTTTGAACAGAATATATCAATGGGTTTAATTATTTTATTTATCATGTTTTCAATTATTATTATCATCAAATATAAATCGCATTACTGTGTCAGATATCAAATGTTTCATTAGAAAAAAATCCCAACAATGACCTTATAACATCATATTGTAAATCGTTTGTAGGTAGCAAGTTTTAACTAGGAATTATAAGAATATTATATATTTTTAATCACGTGTATGATGGGTACTACAAAGCGATACAGTTACATTTACGGGATGAGAAAGATATATTATCGCCTTTAGTCTTTTTTTTTTTGTTTACATTATTAAACGACTTATGATAATATTATTTTGTTTTTAACTACAGACTACGGTTATCACTTTATGTAATTTGAATATCATATTTTAAATGTCGTTTAAAAATAAGTTTAAACATCTGTTGTCTTTAGAAAATCATAAATACGTTACTCACTAGATTTAAATTGTTCGTTACATATTATGTATTATGTTGCATGGATATTTAGTAAGTAGACGTAGACCTACTTTACCGAAAAGAATATAAAAACCTAAATCGAATATTGGCCGAAATTAGTTACAACATTTTTATCCGTTATCGGTTATTTAATTTATATTTTTTTAAAACACATTTGTCACTTGTATAAAAGCGCATTATTTTGTCGGTTTATTGTTTAGTCTTATACGTTATATATTTTGATCCAATCTCGTAGTAATAAGCAGCAGATAGTATAATATGACATGTATATTATAATTATGGTTGGTTTAAATATTTGTTTGAGTATAAAAATATTTATATAATAATGACTTTTTTTAGATAATTAGTGCGTTTATAATTACAACTTTTTAGCACACTATAATATTGTTACCAGTGCATAACCGTAGAACAATATGGTTTCAATTACACGGTATTTAATTGTATTAACATATTATACCATACCTCCATACGGGCGTATAAATAAATAAATAATTAAATTATTTTACGTTTAATGTGTAATTCGATAAGTACGGTGGCAGTGCGCTGGTAATAATATAATTGTTTAACGTTTTCGTGTATGCTCGAGACCGTAAATAAAATATATCCGACCACATCGCACACCCGCGAATGAGCGAAAATAGCCTATTCCGGCTCAGAGCGTCGATGATGTATTATTATTATCGTCATCGATGTACACGAATCCATTAAAGAATTGCTGCAGAATCTCCCCTCAGATCATGTGTAATGGTATAGTATAAAATATGCGTATGTATATTACTATTAAAATCGCATCGATCGTATATAGTGGATTTTTGTAAATCGGCATAATCGAACCAAAGGGCCAATCTCATCGATTTTATCGAATTTCATCCTACCCTCCGGGCAATTTATTAAACTGCAGTAATTTTTTTCCCCATCCCCGCAACGACGAAGGGTCCACGATGACGTGGATTGTACAGTATACAATCGTCACCAGATCGGCCAGACGTAGACTCATATTTACAATCGAGATTATACGTAATAATATATTATTATTTTGTGTTATATATTTATTTATTTATTTTTTTTTTTTTTTGTTCTCTCTTGCTCGCCATATCAATCTTTTGTCACCGGTTTCCGTGAAATCCCATAAAACTCAATCCCTCCGGCTCAATCGGTATAGAGTTTTGTCGACAAACACCTCGGCACGGGTCCGACGAAAACATACAATAATTTTATAAACGCGGAAAATAAGCGAAAAATGTTATACTGGGGAGTATAATAAATAATATCTCATACCGTACTGAGCTAGCGATTTCAAGCTCAATTTTACACGCTGTTTACGGCAATTGCAAAGCCATTTATTATTTCGAGGCCGTGTTGGTATATACGTAAAACGTACTTAATTCGTATTTTACGAGCGAGAAAATTTGCGTGTCGATTCGAACGCATGACTCGGATTCACCACACGTGTTTGTATACACATAATGTTATAATATAAAATACGTCGGAATATTTACCATATAAATAATATACTATCGATTCATTTATTATCTCAAATAGTATAAGTAAATCATATTATTTTAATTGGCATATAACAATAATATTGTAGCATAATGTTTTATGATTAAAAATATAATATATTTCGTGAACAAATTATGTAAATATAGTATTAGATATGTCCGTATTCAGTGGGAGGGTTTTCGTGTTTAAACCCCCACCCCCATGATAATTTTACGACATATTTAATAATATATATTTTAAGAAACAGCAAGATTTTCATTTTAATACACATAATTAACATCTTCATAAAAACAGTCATGGTATTAGATATAAATTAACAATAATAATTATCATGTTTCGATTCTAGCGATGGATATAATATACAGAGTGTCTCAGATCTATTTCCTAATAAATATTTGTAATGATAATAGAAATATAATTAATAAATATAGGACAATAGATATATATAACATTGTTAATTTGTATTTTATTGTGACGTAATTACTATCATTATCAAATGGGTGATCATTCGATATCCAAGTATTTTGGTTATTATTTTAAATTTGTATTACAATTTACAAATATTGCAAAATGTTTTTAAATGTATTATTACTGTTTAACTAATTATTATTTTAAAATATAATTTTCGTACTTAAATTAATATTTTAAATTAATTTCCCATATTACTCAAAAAAATTAGCTACATAGAAGTGTCCGATTGAAATTACATCTTAACATAAAAATATTATTGGTACTGATCGATTGTCTTTTATCATCATAAAAATATTTTTATTTTTATAATTGTAGAAATTTCGTTATTTATAAAATGTATTATATATAATACTACAATATGATAGATCAAGTTATATCCAAAAATAATTTAATAAAATTATTGAATTAACAATGTTTAACTTTAAAATTATATACTTGATAAACGAAAATTGTAAATTGATGTAGGTAATTAAATTATGTATTATATAATAACGAGCGTAAAATCCAATATAATTAATTTTAGATTTTGTGTAAGTTAACTTGATTACCTACATTATCTAATAAAGAACTTATATTTTACTCTGAAAGATATTATAAGGATAATTTGCATTGGTCTGTCCATAATTTTGTAAGAATTATATTATTATATTAACTTCATGAAAAATGTAAATAGTTATTATAATACATTGCTAAAACGAGACAATTATTAAATTATTTTATCAATATTTATTTTAAAAAAGTAATAATTTTATAATGTATTATATTCTATTATACGAATATTATTATATGTTTTTACACTTTTTATAATTATTCATAAGTTATAAATCACGTTTATGTGTAACGCCGTACCAAATAGATAACTTATATTACACAACAGTACAATTGTTGCAAAGTAATTCTTTTTTAACTATATAAATAAATAAAAATTATCTTAAAATAATAATAATAATAATAGTACGAACTGACCAAATAGTTAAAACGTAAAACTACTATCGTAACATTCGAGCTTATCGACTAGCGAATTTTTCGATGTTTTAACATTCGGTTTCGGTCGGGAAAATACAAAACAAAATCGTAATGATATTGTAGTATTCGCGTAGTATTTCGGATTCAGTATAAAAATCGTCGACGACACGTCGCATTTGAAACGAAGCAAAACAAAAATCAATACGAAAAACCATATTATAATGTTTTACGTTAAAATAAAAAATTTAAATAATAATAATAATAATACGCGATACGAAATGTAAAATGTGAAGACAACGTGACCGTATCGAAATCGACAGCAAACAAACTACAACACAATAACATAACATTGTTTGTGTAGCGCATATTACCGACGGTATATTGTTAACAGTTATAAGTTGCGGTTTGCGATTATAAATCGGTTCAATAACAATTAGCTGATGATCAGTCATCGTCGGTCGCGATAATTATATACAAATTGTGTGCATAAACATTGTTCGGGTGGTGAAAAATCGTATCGTATTTATTAATAGACTTATTCATATTCAACCGTTTATATAGTAAATTCGGTCAAATTATTATTCTCGTCGTCATATTATTCGGCACGCGGCGTATTCCTATGGCGTTCCTAGTCGGCGAACGTGTCGTTACGGTAATACTGTTGCTCTCGTACGGTACGTACCTCCCCACAGTGCCGCTAGTGCGACTGGCGATTGTAATTTTCGCCCATTGTTTTTTTTTTTTCCTAAAAAGTGGCGTCATTTGGGGAGGGGGGCACACATACATTTGCCGTAGTTTATAATTATCCAAATCCTAAGTCGGCAGATTTCAAAAATTAAAACCCCTTAATACAACCCCTTAATTGATTATCGCTTTCAATAAAATAAAATACACACTAAAAAAAAAAATCAGCCTTAAAAACATCTCAAAAACAGTCGGCAAATTTATGGGTCTGCCTTAATGTAGTAAAAACTGAAATGACGCCACTGTTCCGAAATAAATAGGTAAGTAAGACGGGTTTCACTATCCCCCAAAAGTTTTCTGTTTTCTTTTAGCTAATTCAGTCACAATTTGTGTTATACAAAATTTTATGCATATTTACACATTTTCTGTTTTATACTGATCTACAATATTATTATTCGTGTATTGTTATAATATATATTATTTTTGCGCGTGTTATGAGGTGTTTTGATATTAAAAAAATATTCGCCAATGATATTGTTTTTTATATATTTTATTATTTTTGTTTGTCAATAATTTTGTCCATAAAATAAAAAATAAAACTTTTGATGTGACGAGTTGTAGTATATTTCATTATAAGAAAAAAAATCAAATAACCCAACTGGCTATTGATTTATACTTCTTCATTATATTATTATCTTAATTTATTACGGTGTTATTTTATATACGATAATATATGAATTAACAATGGTCTGTATGTTATCGTTTATTAACACAATTTAGATATACAGTGTATTATAATTATGTAATAAATTAATCAATAACAACATCCGCAAATTACTACACAATATTAATTGACCAAACTTATATGGATGCAATTATTTAAGTTTATCAATATAACACAAAACACTACAATAATAATTATAAGGTACAAACAAAGTTTATGATACAAATAGGAAATTAATTTTGCGAATAGGTTTTAAATCATAAAATCTATATTCTTATCCAACGTTGGAAAATTATATCTATAGACTCTAAATAATACTTAATATTAATATATTTACTAAATCATGTTACAATCCCTTCGGTTGTCGCTGTTGTCTGTTCAATTCAATCAATTTTAGCTTGCAGCTATTCTTTTCTTAACCTAAAGTATAATTATTATTTTTTGTTCCTACTCATTTTGACGTCTATAGTATTACATAATGATTAATGAAATTGTTGATTATTAATATGAGAAAATTCGAAATGTTATTTTGAAAAAAAGTTGTATAATATAAATATAATATCTGTCGTATTGTTTTACAAATGTTTTTCTATTACAATACCCAAATATGTTTTTACATGTCCAATCGTGATTTTATTTAGTGGAGCTGTTATAAAATTAAGAATATTGTAGTTTTGCTGATAATACTATTAGATTCTGAGTGAAACGAAAAATGTATTAGTTTTACTATGTGTTTTTTTGTTATAATTGAAACTTGAAAGCACGATTTTGGTTTGATTACCACAAGTAGGGTATGCTTTCGGTAGAGAATTTTGTGTAATTGATACTTCATTTTGTTATATTATGATATTATATAACTCATTTTTCAAATTTCTCAAATGTTTTTCTTTGAAATAAGAAATACTGACGAAAAATGATTAAAAAACTGCATATTTCACAGATTCTGTAATTTTTAATGTAGAGACTTAAAAATTATTCTGAATATTCATATGGATATTCTACACAAGAAATATAAAACTTTGAAATTTTTCCAAAAAATTAATTTCATTTTGTTGTGGTTCTATTAAGATAATATAAATAGTAAAATTAAAGTGTTCAGATAATTTATGGTGCTTTATTTGTCTTTATATAAACAATTATTGTATTGTTAAATATTCCTTATAATAGTAGTTTTAACTTTTTAAGTTTCCAACATGACGTTATTAGTTTATTATTATAATATACCTATACGGTGTTCGTTTGATCCACAGGAATTCAAATTGTCCAGTTCACGTTTGTCCTACACAAGAAAACATCTGCCACCGCTACCACAGGTATCAAATAATATTATTTAGATGTTGTAACTTTACTTTATCCGTAATTATCATAATTTTAATGAATATTATTATTGATTCGTTTATCCATAACACTTTGTTTATTTTGGTTTAATTATTTGTTGTGGTTATCTACAAATAATAAACAAAGCAGTTTTATCTTGTGCTGGATGCTGTTGTTGTAGTTGCATGGACAAAAACTGGCAGGCGTCGAAAAAAAGTCAGCTGCATCGATACCGTCACAACGATTTCATACACAGAATTCAAAAAAAGAGTAAGTAGAATTTAAAGTAGTGCATTAATAAGAGATTTTATTTACAGTAATATTAATTAAATAATTAATTAACGAGTTTTATTCAAAAATTAATTTATAGCTAGTTTTAATATTTTATCATTTACGTTTAATTATATTCAAATATAATCATGTTAATTTTTAAAAGTAGTTTTTTTTTTGCCTATGTAAGAAGGTATAAAATATAAATTATTTTAATTAACTCAAATTATTTAAATATGTTCTTATTATGTTAGTTTTATTTTAAATAACGTACCTGTATTTGGATAAAATTCAGAGTTGTTCTGTTTCTGAAATTATCTATTAAGCTGATGTGTTCGCCATCTGACATTAAACGAAATATTAGTTTATAATGATCAAGTCAATTAATCTATAATATTTTTATATAATTTACTCTTTAGTGCATGTATAATTATATCATGGAAACTAAGTTATTTAAATATTAATATTCAGGCTACAATATTATAGAGTATAATTATATTTGTGGTGACTTACAATGTGGTCATTAGGGAGTTATAGGACATAGGTTATATTATTTTATAATGAAAAGAAACTGGTGTTTATAGCATAACGATATTATATTATCAAGAATATTATATCATTCTTATCTTACTAATATTCGTTAATTAATAACACAAGTATTAGTATTATTAATGTTTTAATTAATTATTGTTATTATGGAACATTCAATTAGTATAAAACTTTTTGATCCGCCGGACACTTGTATTATTACTGTGTCCGATTTATAGATACTTAATAATTTATTATATTATTAAAAATGTATATTCGCACAAACACGTCCTATATTTTGGGTACTATAATTATAACACGTCGACAGACGTGAATCCGAATCCTATTTTGAGACAATTTTCAATACTAAATGTAGTTTACGTGTAATGTGTGACAAAGATTTATTCACAAAAAACATAATATAAAACACAATATAATAATATAATACGAAAATATAAACTACTATTAAAAAAACTTTAAAATATATAATATATACCTATTTAATAACGGGCCTTGTAATTATCGGCGAGTAGTTCTGACCGCCGCAATCATCGGGTAATTTCGTAGTAGGTTGTACAATTCTTTATGCATATAAAATTATAAAATTATAAAATATACGACTTCTAAATTATATACATCGGTCTTAACGTAATGCCATATATTATTATTGCCTATTTGTGATAATGCCAGCCAGAGGCATTGTGGTTAACAGTTTTTAGCGAGGCTGTTCTTTCAATATTTTAGATGGGTGGTATGTGCGATTATAAGTATATTGGTATATTTATAAGAATATAAGTATATTGGCCGTTGGTCTTAACCAGTAGTTTAAAAAATAAATAAATGTCGACGTACATGCCAGAAAAGCCATTTTATAATAGGCAAAATACGAGGTAGAAGATTTCGACTAAAATTCTGCCCTTAGAATTTAGAAAACATAAGATAGATTCTCTGCGGACAACGTTTATCCCGCGATATGCATAATTTAACTATAATAATATGTGTAAATCTACATACTATTTAGTAGTTTTATAATTGAATTGCAACTAAAACATTCATCGGCGGTCTTATTGGATTCTTTATGTTTGTGATTAACCGGAAATTCGGATCATGGTATAATATTATAAATTAAATAGGAGTGTTTAATATTTTATATTGTATCGAGTGAATATTTTAACAGTATACTGTATTAAATTTTTACACCTTTTTGTAACATTATATTTACTTGCAGTGTTTTACAATCAACATGATAATTATATCTCTACGAAAGTAGTGATAAATTTAAATGACTTTTGAAAACGATTTTCCGTATTTATAGAATATAAAATGAAGGGAAAATAAAATCTCTTAAACTATGTCAACATTTCAACAGTCCCTTAGGTCCGATAGAAATATAATCGAGATGCTAGTCGTGATTATATAATGTAAAAGAATATATTTATACCTTGTATAAATATTAATAAATATAAATATAAGTATAAATATAAATTTTAATATATTTATACCTTCTTAAAAAAAAAAACAAAAGTAAAAAAAGACAATAATCATGATTATTTTTTTTTTTACATTTCAGTTTGCAAACAATTTTTCAAATATATCAAATTTCGACTGGGTATCAACGAAGTCAATATCGATAGCCCGTGTAATTTCTGAAACGACTGAAATCACAATGTAATAACATTCATTTTCGTCGAAGAACTATACAAATTTCATTTGTACGACTGTATACGAGTTAATGAAATTTTCAACGATTCCGCATGTTAAAAAGCGTACAATGTACTCTTCTGTTGTAAAAAAACAATACAATATAATAATAATATTAAAATTAAAATTAATCATGCATACGTCGCCACAGAAATAGTTAGTAAAATTGTAATTCTATTACAAGATATTCGATTAAAATAAAATTCAAAACTGTGAAAGATGTTTTATGTCTGTCGAAATAAACTATTTTAATATATTATACTCACTGCTTTTTACTGACAAATTTATTTAAAGCTGACGAGTTTTAAAAACATTTTACATATATGCATTTCATAATACTCATATTTTAAATTCTGAGTGAAGCTAAGAATTTATTTGTTCTAAAATAATGGTTTTTTATGTATGAAAGATCGATTTCGGGTAGAAATAATGATCCGATTACCACGAATAAAGTAGGCTTTCGGTAAAAAATTACATCTCGTTAGTATTTTGTTTAACTTAGTTATCGAATTTCCCAAAAGTTTTTCCTTGGGAAAAGAAAAACTACCAAAAAATGGCGGAAAATGGCAAAATTCACGTAAATTATAATTTTGACGAAATTGATTTTAGATTTTCATGATAACTAATGAAATTTTGAACGTAAGGACTTGTAAATTTTTTAAATATTCTCATAGGTAGTTTTCACACGTGGTAAAATTTTGGAACGGTTTATCTGTTAATCAGTATAATGTATTGTATTATATTTATATTGAGCTTCGCTCAGAATCGTATTTTTGAATGCAATATTATTGTATTCAAATCTTAATTATAATAAACCACTAATTTCTCCAAGAAAGCGAGGACTAAATGGACGAAGGACGAACGTCCGGATTCGACCTTCCTGCGTTACAAAATTTATATACAATACGTTAATATTTCTACACGGTACAATAAATTATTACGAATGACATCACAAGTTAAATCAAACAATTTCGAATCATATTGATTATATTAGTTAAACATTTGTCATAAAACTATTATTTTCCCATTGCACGTATTTTTTTTTTTATACGATTCGATTAAAATAAATGCCTATTATCCAGATTCCAGAGAACACGTATTGTGAGTTAAATATGTGTTTAATGTATTAGAAAATTGAATGTTATTGCTCTATTTTTCAATAATAGATATATGATTATAAGTTATCAGTGTTATATTGTATATAACTAACTAACTAACAATACTGTGAAAAATACTAATAATAACACTACCAATAGTCATTTCAGTTTATATTGTTTATAACCAAGCATCGGATATTGATGACCTATAAAACGTTTAGAAATAACTTTAAAAATAGGTACAAATAAAATTAAACAAATCACCAAGTTTTATGAAACTTTTTATTTAATGACATATTTATATATAAAAATATCAAATAAACAATTTATTTACCTTTATAAAATTACAAATAACATTCTTATTCCAATTTTTTATTTTATTTTTTTTATATTAGTATATAAACCAAGATAATATTCGTAGTATTAATATTAATAGGTAAGGTTAACTCTTTAAATTGTTACTCTGAACATCAAGCGTATTCTTAATATTATCTAAATTAAATGATGGTTGATTATGGAAGAACGCATTTTTATACCTTGAAAAACTATAAATCAATCGATGCAAATTTGAAATAAGCAAAATGAGATTTAATTAAATCGTTTGGAAAACAATTTCATAATGTTTCTTCACAATTTAATATTATTAAAACTGTTGATAAAGTTTTGAATCCTACATTTTTATCCAGAATCGATTATAGTTTTGCTTAATTCTAAGCAGGGACGGATTGGAATTTCGGACCAGTCCGGGAAAATACCTTTTTACCAGCCCACTATTCGTTGGGGGATTGGGGGCAACTGGCAAGTGTACTATACTGAAGATAATAATTTTTTTTAGTCTTATAAAGGGATGGTACCTAAATATTTATTGGCATTTTATGGTGTGTTCATTGTTCCTACAAAAATGATTACCTATATTATACTATATTAGTGAGGTTTGCATAGGCAGATATAAGATACCTATAATTATTACCAGATGTAATTTATAAATAAAAATCACTTTTCCTACTTTAAATACATAGGTACTATTTGAAAAATACTACAATACTACTATTTACTTACATATTAAAACACATATCTTATCAGTATCAATAAACAATATTAATATAAAAGAAACTGATTACTACTGTAATCAGTGTTATTATAAAATCAACCTTTAACAATAAAATGTAATAATAAAAATAATAATAATGGAATAAAAGTAGTATTACCTACATATAAATATTAAATAATAAAATGGTAGTAATTTTTTGAAAAATTTTTATTTGAATAAATGATGACTGGTTTAATTTACAATAAAAGATTTTTTTTAAAAGAGAACTCTCTTTTTGTAATCCTTCAATAATTTTATCTGAATCTAATAGTGTTAATTTCTGTTTTTCGATGGCCATTAACATGAATGCTTCTAGTTTTAGATCCGAAAGTTGACTACGAAGTCTTGATTTAATATTTTTTAAGAAAGAAAAAGATCTTTCACAGGATACTTGGGTTGATGGTAGAGTAAGTACATATTTGTATGCCAAAAATAAATTAGCATATGCATCGCAATATAAATTTTATTTTTGTAAAATGTTATAGCAACAAACAACACAGTTTTAGCAACTCTTACAAGTCATATTTTGTGATTCAGGATTAATTTTAGATTCATTATCATCTTCTTCGTCTTGTGTTAACTCCAAAGAGTATGAAGTAACAAATGATTCAGTAAGAATTTTCTTTAGTTTATCCCAATTTTTTGCAAAATGTATTAACTCATTCTTTAGTCCGTTGTAAGTTATATTTGAATTCAAACTCTTAAACTTATCACACAAAGTAGTCAATGCTTGACCATTTTGAATTATATATGAAAAATAACTTGGTGACAAACATGATAAATCATTATACAATTTTCTGTGTTTTATAAATCTTTTTTTAATACTCTCAACAACTATATATAATATTCTTTTATGAACTTTTATTTTAAACTTCTTTAAAGGATCTTCATGTACCACATTATTACTAATCTCACCTGGTAACATTTTTTTCTTTCTGGTTCTTATATTAGGTAATATTTCATTTACAGTTATAGGACTATCGCCATTAAATTATAAATCTAACTTATAGTCTAACCTAACCTAACCTAACAAATGACTCTGTAGATAATTTTATCCATTCCATATTTCTTTGAACTTTTTTTAAATGTTATATTATTATAATATTATAGACTGTTATTAGAGTTATTACGTAATAATGTAATATCATTGATTATAGAATGAATAATTTATAATAATTATTTACGTCTACGGTTTACTATTTACTATTTAGTACGCGGCGTCGCGGCCCATCGGGAATTTCCCGATTTCCCTATGGCCCAATCCGTCCCTGATTCTAAGTATTATAAAGTATAACACTTTACGGTAATAGAATACAAATTGGAATCAACCGTATCGAATGTACAGCAGCCGATTGAGAATTAAAATAAATACAGTAAAACTGTTTGTAAAAGTCGTTTTACGTAAATTTTACGAATAAATAAACGTTTGACACAATGTCGATTGATGCACCTATCAATAATTTCTTTAGGAAATTGTTAGTTGATCTAAATAAAAAACGCGCGTAATTGTAGGTGTAGTGTTATATATGACAAAATATGTACGCGTAAATGTGTAATAATAAATTAATAACGTGCATTATTACACATTAAAATATAAACTCGTACGCGACTTTCACATGGCAATTTAAATGTTTAACAATATAATATTGTAATCTCTCGGTTTTATAAAACGATAATTAAATATCTGAACGGACTGAACGGCAATAATGATAATTTATTGACAACTTTGTTGCGTTCAAAATGTAAACACCAGTAATTATTAAAGCGTATGTTTATACTATTAAATGACATTATTTACGAGGAATCCGCACCCATAATATTCGTATTATACATAATATATTATACTGTACAAACAACGATAAAATATTGAACTATAATAATAATTTATCATGAATTACGTTAATTAATAATAATATTATTATTCTTGTGGTATATGGAAACGCAGCTGCGGAATACAAAATATAATAACTAATAAGTAATAACCGCTTTCTGTCATGGTTACAGTATAGTATATAAATGTATACCATTTGATTTCGTTATTCGTTTATTAAATTTTTGGAAAGTTATACGTAACCATACCGTTACCGAAAACAATAAGGTACTTACTACCTAGGTACTCGATTAGTAAGGTGACGTCGTGACGTTATTACGATGTATTCATTGTATTTTTTTATTATTATTATTATTTTTTATTGTTTTTATTATTAATATTAATGAATAATAAGGCTGAATTTTATTATTTCCAAAATTATCAATCTTAGTTGAAACCTTAGTTTTAAGTATAATACATATATCAAGACGAGCCTTATATTTATATTTTTTTTTCGACCAGGATTTATTGAGAAATTTAAATTTATAATTTTTTATTCCAATTACCTACGTTCAAGAAAAAGAAATTCAAAATAAAAAAAATAGCAAACTCATATCGATTTTGTATAATATTATGTATTAACATAAGTATAAACGTTAAGTATATAAAGTTTTGGAAGGAAAATAAATATTGGAATGTTTCGTAACAAGAAATTATTTTTATGAAATCCTTCCAGCAATCGCTAAAAATCCTAATATGATTACGGTCGCTTTACGTAGTGTTGTTTAGTAAATTATATCATATGTATTACTCATATATTATTAATTTTATTGTACGTTCGGTGCTCATATACGAAATCTGCGATTAAAACGGCACTTGCAACAGGTGTCAATGTTATGATACAAACTGGAATTTATTATTGCGTTATTCCGTATGTTTCGAAATTATTATAAATAAGAAACCACAATTTCGCGTAGGTACCTATCTGGTTTTTGTACACGCAATTAAGCATTAAATTTTGTGTTCTTCTATACGAACGATGGACGGGTTTATTGTGAGGAACCAATACGCCGCCGCCCGACAACGTATCTTAATAATAATAATAATATAATCGGGACAAGTACAAAAACAACACGAGTGAAAAACCGTAACTCTCTTCGGATATTTCATATATTTTTATGGACCGCCTTCTTATTATACACTCGCGGTTAAATGCATTTATTGTATTTGATAGCGTATAAATCTAATGTAATATTTGTAATTTATATATATATATATATATATATAGGTACGCATATATACTTTCTATGGTTAACTCGTAATATTTAGATGTCGGTTGTAGAATTCACGAGATGCGCGTTCTTATCTAGTCGTAGCGATGGCGCGTAAAATATTGTATAAAAAAATTTGCTCGTTACCATTGTCCTCGACGATTTGTGTAATTGAGTTCTAAATAAAGTTGAACGTAATAACATTGTATTAATGTATACAACATAATATGATAATGTCTACCTATACCTACGTTAAAAATAATAAATTATTATATGACCTTAGGTGGGTAATTTTGTTTTAACAAAACTACTATCGTCAAATATTTAAAAATAATATAAATATTAAAATACAAAATATTATAAATAATATTATATACAGAGTGATCAAAACTTTATTTTACAGGAAAATAGTAATTGTTATTCCCATTTGGTATTCAAAATATTTGCCCTTGAAAAATTATTTTTAAAAAACTTTAGGTATTATTAAACTCCAAATAGCTTTAAATTATATTGAACTTTATAATGATTAAAAAATATAATATGAAAATAATTTATATTATATATGTTTCTCTTTTTCTAATATAAAAACGAAAAATCACGCTGTATATTGTAGTAAGTACCTTACACGTTCATGGTTATTGGTTATAATTACTAACATGCTTTTAAAAAAGAAATTATAGTGTTGGAGTATTAAAATTTTAAATACGATTTAATAATCATAATTCATTAGGTGCCTATACATAAATTAATGCAATAATTTTTTTAAGAAATCGACGAGTACACGTTGTATACGACTTTGTTCCTTTTAATTTGCATTTAATAAATATTGTAGTTATAAAGATATAAGTCATAACGTAATAATAATGTGTAAAAACTAAAAAGTTTAAATGAGAAATTTGTAAAAAAAAGAAATATTAAGAATTCATATTTCATCAATATAATAGAAACTTAAATACCCATAAATTTTCCATTTATTTATTTATTTTTATTCAATTATTCACGTAGAATATTAAGACCTTAATAAAAAAAAAGTTTAAATAAATACAAGAAAAATTAATATTTAAAAAATAATGTGTGTTACCATTTACATTTCTATAGTTGTATTGCACATGTGTGAATTGGACGGGAGAAAAAATTGTTATCAAACTAAAAAACAACTTCATTTGACTATACATTCAGGTTCCCAGATTCAAAAAAAAAAAATATAATATTTTCACCTTGTACACGTTTGCAGTAATATAGATACTAGGACAGTAGGACACCCTTTAAGAATATATATTATTTATATTTAAATTGTGTAAAGAAGTTGACAAAAATATTTTTATAAAATATAATAATGTAATACAATTAACTATTATTGAAATTGTGAGTAATTCATTTTTAAATCTCACAATAACACAAAAATGTCTTATTTGGCTATAAATTCCTGGAACTACACGGTTTGTCTGTATTAAGTGTTCAACTACAATCCGACAACGATAAATGATCCTAAAAAACTTCTTATGGTAATTCATATAATGGCATAATTAAGGAATCAGAAAATGGATCTCCTAAAGCCTGTTTTTGATATATAAATTTATATTTGTTATAGCTATAAGTACTTGATAATATTATAATAAATATTTGCTATGATTGTAAAACAATTTCTATAATATCCTTTTCTGCCCAAAAAAAATCCTTAATTATGCCACTTAATTCATATAATCAATTATGAAATTAAACTTTAACCTTAACTAAGTATAAATACACATTTTTTTACGGTTGAAATAATAACATTGTAAATAAATTGTTTTTCAATATTCCAATTTAATGTAACAATTATATTTCTTTTGAGACTTTGAGTAGACAGAAAATATAATTTTTTAATGTCTATTTTTTTTAAACTCAAACACTCTTAAATCTTATATAAATGACAAAGTATATCATATAAAAATACTCATGTAAAACACTACAAAATAATGTGTAAGGAACGCAATTACTATATGGACCATACGCGACTTCCCATTATTATTTGAGAATTATTTGTTCAACAAATAATGATTTAAGTAATATTCGATGTTTTTCGCATTAGATAACAACGACAATTGAAATCTCTTTTAATTGTTTAATACTATTTACAATACTTTTGGCGATATATTTGTGATTTTAGTATTTACTTATTCTCAACAACACTGCAAGTGATGACCTTCTTTATCGGATTTAGATACATAACTTTTATATAATATGCTTTCGGTAAATAATTACATTTAATTAGTACTTTATTTAGCTCATTTTTCGAATTCTCGCATTTTTTTTTTTTGTTAGACGATAAATTATTAAATATGATGGAAAAATAACAAAATTCATGAAAACTGTAATTTTAACGATGTCTATTTTAAATATTTCATGATAGCTATATGAATAATGAACGTAAAAACTTGAAAACTATGTGGCTATTAATATATAGGTATCTTACATAAAAGAAACATTATATTGATTTTATGCCTAAATATAGAAATTTGAAATTTTTCGAATATAATATGTAACAAATTATCTTAATATTATAATAAATTTTCAACTTTAAAATAATTAACATAACATACTAAATACCATAATATATTTACATATAATATGTATTTGGATCTATATATTTACTAGAGAGGTATTAAAAATACATTTTAAAGGTCACTCAAGTTCTGAGTTTTTATTTAAAATTAATTTGTATTTTTTAAATATTTAATTCAATTCAAACATATTTTTAGAATACAATAAAAATAAGCAATTTATAAAAATAAATTATGAATTAATATGGATTTGTTTGAGTTGTGGAATTTTTGATGGTGGTTCTCGACTACTTGTAAAATTTTATATATATATATATATATATATAAATATGCATGGAATATAATTATTATACTTTGGTACATTTAAAAAAAAAAAAATAGAATACGTAATTTTCAAACGGTTTTAACAGTTATTTGAAAGAGAAAAAACAAAAACCATTGATATACTGTATAATTTATATATATATATATATAAACGTATATTAATTTGTATATATTATGTATACACAAATACATCTTGCAATCCATTACTAATGACTTAAGATACACTTAAAATGTTGAAATCGTATCGATGCTATTATGCTAGGATGTTCCAACTAACCGAATGGAAGATAATATCATTAAAAAAAGTTTTAATTATGAATCTTAGTAGGTATATCCAATAAAATAAATACAAAATGATTGTATATAATTTCAATAAATAATTTGTATAAACATTGTTAAATTACTGCCATATTACTATAAATAATAACATAGATTTAACTTTATGATAATCATACATTCATACGATGTAATAATAATGTTTTATAGTAGTCCTTATAAAAAATTGAAATAAGATATAAATATAATTGTTCGTGTTTATTGACATGATTAATATATAATATTATGATTTATAATATTGAAACAATTCCTTCAACACAAGAAACTCATAAAGGATTTATTATATATAATTGTTATGATATTAATCATTACGCGCCTGTCGCTGAATCATATTAATAACCATATTTGAATAATAATAAACAAAAATTAATTCAAATAATTATTTAACCAATTACTGTGATGCTGTGGTGGAAGTTGTTCGTTCATCCCTTCGGTTCTAGGTACTCCATCCTCAGAATAGAACAACATTAGTAATAATTTTAAAGGATGTCACAAGATGATTAAAATATTGTATTACAAAAATAATTGAGACAACACTAAAAAATGTATGTAAGTAATTTCCTCCGTTTTTATGACATAAAATTCTAATCATGCTGTATAGTATTATTATTAAGATTTGAAATCAATGATAAAACATCTCATTAACAGTTTATTTGCAGTAAAATCTATATTTAATATTCACAATCTAAATTTCGTTTAATATAATATATTTCTCAATATTAAGTGTATTTATAAAATGTTTAATTGCAACTTTTGTTAATGTCTATTCATATTATCAGTATAAATAATAAGGTAACTTACCTATTATTATAATATTATCACCATATTATAGTTTTTAATAGTGATTATTAAAATATTATTCGGCTTTACTTCATTGTTGCTTATATTTATCAATATACATATAGGTATGTACCAATATATTTTATCAGTTGCATATTTATACATTTTTTTTTTCTGGAGGGGGGAATTTAATTATAAAATAATATTAAGATAATATTAATATTAAAAATTAAATTAAGAATTTGACTCATTATAATATTAACTTGATATAATAACATTACTGTGGAAGGTCGATACCCCCTACACCCCCTAAAATACGCCTCTATTTTTTATAAATTCAAGGTAGAAGGCAGTACAACAATTTTTTGATGGGGTTTTGATTTATTTTAACTAAAGAAATTAAAACATATAAAAGGTAAACGAAAATAGTTTTTAAATTTTGGTGGCAAGAGGTTGAACCCTAAATCCCCCCTAGCTACAGCCTTGTTTATAAATATATTTGTTTGGATATATAAATAATTTTTAATAACTTTTTAACTTATAACTTAAGGCAACCGATTAAATTGTATGATAACTGCAAACCAGAAATAAATAGATTATCGTGATTAGTTACTACTACCTATATTCTAAGAGTTAATTTCTTTCTCTATAATCTCTACAGTTAATTTATTAAATGTACTTTTTTCTCAATATAATTATTTGAAATATAAAGTATACAATAATTAGATTATGATATTTATCGGTTAACATCATCTAGCATGAAGAATAAGTATAATAGTATATATAATTATAATATAATTTAATATTTTACGTTGATTAAACAATTAACATTTTTGTAACGAAGTTTATATAATATAATTTAATTTGAAAATCAATCTTACAAAGTTACAAACATCTTCTAAAATAATTAATATTATATTACTATGGATACCCAATATTGAAATTCTGAATTAGTCTTTGATATAAAAAGTGTAGGAAATCAATTATTCAACGTAACATTTTATTATTGGTAGGTAAATTATTAAATTATAAGTAGGTACAATGTAAAATAATATTTAATTGTTTGGTAAACAAAAAATGCAATTTAATCTTTGATTTGACTTGTAATTATTTGACATATTAATGTCAAATATTAGTTATACCTATCCTTATATCAACAATAATATAACAATTTCTGAAGAAAATGTTGTACAGACATACCACATACACTATAAAATATTACACTAGAAAATATAATTTATTATTTATATTTATTTTTGATTAATTACATTGAATTGTATTTGAACTCATTAATTTATTAATTTAGGGCCTAACAAATTACCAATATTTATATAAATATAAATTTGAATTAAGATTTTCTCTTTAATATAAATTCGCATTTTAAATAACGTTTTTCAAATATATATCCCATACAATCTATTTCATTACAACCAATAACAAGCTGTCGTAGCTTAAGTTTAATTTTTATAAAAAAAATGTTGAACTATAATTATAATTAATGACATAACTGGGTCCATAATAAACTACCTATATATAGTTCTTTTAATATAAAATATATTCATTTCCCAATTAAAGCGTTCTATTATAAATTTTTAAATATTTTATACTTTTATATATATACTATATGGTACAATTATTTAAAAATTATAATATATAATAATACGTCCGTATAGTCATGATTTTTAATATTTCAAGTATTAAATATATAATATATCATAAAATACAAATTAATTAATTTATATAGAATACATATATTATGTATAATATTTATATAACATAGTAACTTACAATTTATTTAACAATTTTATAAAGAACACTTTATGGTACTTTATGGCACTTAGTTTCAGCTAAAAATCAATCCAGTTTAACAAGATCGTTTAATTTTATGATCACATTGAGCTAGAAGGTGTAGATACACTTTTTTTTTAATTGAATATTAATATGACTTATGGATAATAAAATTGATTAAATCTCGTCAAATTAGTAGTTGCATTTTTTTAAACGTTTTCATCATAACTATTTCCGAAATCAGGTTTAATAATACATGTTTAATTTATGCTTAGGCCAGTCGCACACTTAGAGTAGTGTGGCAGTGGCGTTTTTATGGTACACCATTTGTGGCAAAAAAAAATTGTAAAACACATATTTTATTCTTATATGAATGCGCACACATGTTGCGGTCGCTGGTGGTGTTTTCGTTGTGGTGACCGTCATAAATAAAAAAAAATTTATTATTTATAAATAGAATTTCGCATATTTTTTTCTTAATTTTTGTAAATGTGGGTGTACATACATTCTTGATAATAAATTGATAACAGTATTATATGATAACCATTTCTCTTAATCCTAGCTATGACTTAACCTAGCCTAGGTATTATAAAAAAAAGTTATACGTAGTAGTTTGTTTACATTTGTCTGTTTTGTGATTTTGACCATTGAAGTAAGTATAGCTCTATAATATATTATTTGTTTTACTTAATATTGTTATAATAATTAATTTCAATTAAATTTTGTAATATTATTATCTAGTGCTTAGATTATGTCGTCGATCAAAAAATGATGTGTCAAAAAAGCGGAAACAGTATAGAAATGTATATATAAATATTTATCGCATTTAGGTACGCCACGCTGATGCGCCATTGCACACGGTCACGCGTGTTTCATGACGCATTCGTCACTGTGTTTTTACTACTCTAAATATGCGCCCGAGCACATATAGCCTTAATTATGTCGATATTTATAAAAATGACTAATTTATATGATTAATTAAATTTACAACAAAAAAAAAATAATAATAATACAAAAAGTATTTGTTTACCTTGGTTATCGGCTATGTTACAATATGCGCTCTACCGAAATGCGGAACGTTGCAGCCACAAATACTATGCGAAATAATACACATTAAAATAATTTAATTAAAAAATCTATTTATTTTTTACTAAAATTTGTTATTATACTTATAAATATACTTAGTGTGAAATACCGTGTTTAATTGTAAATCAAAATTTTAAGTCAGAAATCGACTAATATAACGTTATGAAACGAAATTTAAGACCTACAGTTTACATACCAAATCTGACACTAACTAAAAAATAACACACATAACAAAAATTAATAAATATAACTTTAAATGAAACTTTAAAAAATAGTTTACATATAAATATTAAATTTAAATTATTTATAATATTATATCTAATATACTTATAGTATGAGTACTATGCTATATATAAATACAATTTATATTTTAATTAGAGCGAACCGTGTTTAACAAAGTTTTTTGAAATTTTAGTAATTTTAGAATTAAATACCTATTACTTATTACTTTGTTGATAATTGTTTATGTGTATTGTATGTACAAAAAATATACCATAAAATATAATAAGCTTTACAACTTTGGCCACCGAAAAACAAGCTACTAATAATATATTTTTAGTACATAATATCTTCTATCAGGAAATCTGGATAATTTTCATTAAATATTCGCAAATACTATTCTATTTTAATACTATTCGCACTACTATTGTTTAGTCGTTAGTGGTCTACTCAGATTATTCCATTAACCATTATAATTTATGATTTTAACAAGACAAGCTTACATGGTTGTCCCAGATTGTCAGATCTATTTACTAATTCCAATATCTCCGAGAAAATTAAAATTTTTTTAATTTTAGATTATTTTTGTATTCAAATTCCTCTAACTTAACCAATTTTTAACTTTTTTAGTTGATTTTACTACAAAATATTATAAAAAAATTAAAGAAAAATAATTTGTGGTCAAAATAGTAGGTTGTCTTTTAAAAAAAGTGATTCTGAGCATGAACGAAATTAATTAATTTAAAATTATTTTAATTATTTAAATACATGTATAATTAGATTTGTTGAGTAATTAAAAATAACTATTCAAATACAATGATTCTGCGTAAAGATATAAGTGTGTAATCATGTATCTAATTTAGGTTTTTTATCAGTTAAAATGTTTAATAATTTCAAATATTCAAGTAGCTCTAACTCAACCAATTTTTATTTATGAGGTTAATTCTACTACTAAAAATTATGAAAAGAATGGTAGGCTCAGTGATGTATTGGAGAGTATACGGCGTATACTCATAACAATATTTGTATAAAAGTACGTATATGCAATAAAAATAATAATTTTATAAGTATACGATAGGTATATGGCCATAATATTTTATAATTTATAAATTTGTTATACAAATTATGACAATAAATGTATATAAATTTAATATTAAGTGGATTTTATTAATGAAAATAAATGTATAAGGTATTATGTTTCTATTAGTTAATTTATAAATTATGTACCGACTTAAAATTAATAAAATTTAAAACAAAAAAAATGTTTATTTAATAAATTGTAGAGTTCTAGTTATGATTTATTTATAGTTATTAAATATAATCATTAAGGATAAAAACAAATTGTTTGACTAAAAATTTAAAAAAAATTAATGTCATAATAATCATTTCAAGTAATTTTTTCTTTTTCGATGTAATTTTGAGAAAAATATGGCATATACTCAAGACATTATTTACCAATACATTTCTGGGTAGATTACCATTTTTTAAAACTTGTAATAAAAATACAATACAATCTTAAGTTGGTATTTATATAAAATAGATTTGTAGTTTACGTAGGAATAAAATGGCTGATAAGAAAAAAAAAACATGCAAATGAAACAACTTCCGGACCTAATGCGATCATCATAACGATGAGAGTGCGTCCACGTAATTTAATAAATTAAATTTTATCTGTGGAATTCAGATAATAAGTCGTGTAAAAGTATTGTCGACCGAACGTTAGTAAAAATTACGGTTTTTTTTTTTTATTATTTATTTATTTATAAAAACAAAGTTTTATCGTAAAACTCTTCTTGTAGATTTGAAACGCGACAATTGTATTATTGTTTAGATCAACGCGTGCACAACCATGTCATTTGTGTGGTTTTTAATTGGAGCTTTTTTTTTTTTATCCCTCGACAGCCCACCGACAGATCGGACCGATTTTTCATTTCTGGAATCGGCGGCCGCCCGACAACCGGTTGACAACCGTATATCTAACGAGAGAGACGCGAACGTTACACGTTGTGTTGCAATAACGACGAAAAACCGCTCACGATATAAACTCGCTAATAGTCTCCTGAGAATGTGATCCGAATGTTAAAAAGATTGTTTTTATTTATTTTTTTCTCTCTGCCTATAACATATTTACTCCGTCGTATTATTATTTATTTACTTTTGTTTTGTTTTTTTTTTTTTTTTGATAACCTTTAGGTCCGCGAATTGTTTCGTGCGTCTTTTTTTGCACTGTTCCTCGTCTCCTGCTAATGAGCCGCTTCGGAATAGAATTCATAATTAATTTTCAACTTCTCGTGGCGATCTGATTATATTACGACGGCCGTCCTCGCGCTATCACTAATTGGATAGACCTTCGCCGACGATATATTATTACGCACACGCCGGTAATTGGGTGGAAATAATTCAGCCGTACGTTGTTTATTTATTTATTTTTTTTAACATATTTTTTTTTTCTCCATCGTGTGTTTAACCGTCTTCGTATTACTATTTGAACTCTACTACTGTACGACCACGACCGCGTTCCCCCGTCGGAATCATTATTCTCTCCGGACAGTATATTATCGCGAGCATATATTATTTTACGCGTTCGACAGTGAATTTTACGTTTCGGTGAATTTTACAAACGACACAAACACGGTACAGACAATCGTAAGAGTGGAAACTCGTCGGCAATAGTAATACGGCTTTGAGGAACACACACTGTCCAGGATAAGTCACAAATGCGACATACGAATAGGCTTTGGATGTCTCGAACAAAATTTAATTCAATAGTACCAATTGTCCAGGGTCGTAGCCGAGGGATGGTGGGTTATCAGGTCACAATTCCCCCAATGAGTTTTTCAAAAATTCTTAAAAAAAAATGATAAATTAAAATGCTTTTCATGTGATTGAAAAAACTTCAACACTGATAGTGGTATTTTTGTTTGTTTTTTACCAAAATCATCAAAAAAATCAAAAATCTATCATCAAAAAAATTTAATATTTTCTATATGATTTACAAGTTTTGGGCCGGTACTCACTAGCTATTATTATTATATCTATTAAAATTTCTTTGGTCCCGGGTAGAAAGGGATAAAGTCAATTTTTAACAATTACAATAATTGTAGTTTATTACAATATTATTGTAGAAAATGTTAGTTATCTTCATTTATTTTAATTAAAACTACAGGCAACTATCCTAAAAAATTATAAGCTAATTATGTTTACCGTCATACATACAATATTGTATGTCCATGAAGTTATTTTTATATATTTAAGTAGAATTGTTCGAGATATCACAGTCGATAACGAAGATTGTATATTATTATAGCACATAACTAAATATTAATATTATTATTTTTATGTTTAGACATTAGTCAAACATAGAGTACTATAATATCTATATAGTACTTCTAACCAGTGTTGGGACTTATCTAGATAATTATTTTTTATCTTTTATCTTTATTTAAGTAAATAAATATAGGTTATCTAGGTATATATTTTAGCTAAAAATTTCATTTATCTAGGTAAATTCATAAGATACATTTTTTTGTGTAAATTAACCAGATTTTTTCGAAAATGTTTAATTTTTATTTTCATTATCTCAGGCACAATTTATACGTAAAATAACATCCCGGGCTAAAAATATAAGACGTTATTCTGAAAAAACTATACATTATTCCAATTAAATACTAATTACTTATTAGTAATTAATATTCTGTGTAAAATATATTAATTAATTTCTATAAAGAGCCTATATTAGTACAGGCATGTCGCGACTGATGTTATTTCCCAGAACGTAATAAATATTTTTAAATTATAATTAAAATACGAATAATCTAGAAACAGACGACAAGTTATAATCACGCCGTCCGCCAAACAAAATTCCGTAGAATATAATATTATTATTATTTATTTATTGAGAAATTTCTTAAATTCCATCTAATTTTTATTAATAAATATAATCCAGCCGTTTATTATTTCCATATTGGCTAAACGATCATCTAAAATCAATATAAATAATAAATAATATATAATTCATATTGACATAATATCCAGATATTCATGACAATTTATAAGTCTTATAAGCAAATACGTGAGATGCTATTAATCTATTTCGGGTTTTATATTTTGTAATTATCTAAAAAACAATTTTAATATGTACATGTCATATAATAATAATAAACATTACTTCGTACCTTTAAATACACAATACTCATAAATATCTTTTCAATGTTGTTAATTAATAATTTTATAGTCCACGACACGATAAGTAACTGGTGACTCCTGCCACCCACCCTTCATAGAACCGGCATGAGTTCTCTAATGTGTTATTATTTTAGGATTTATTCTTGGAAATATTATTTTTAAAGTAAACAATCAAAAATATAAGCATATTATACAGGCATGTACTTACACATGTTATTTTAATTTTAATTTCCATAATTATCTGTAATTTATCTAGATAAAATATTTTTATCTTTTATCTATATCTTAGATAAAATTTAGTGTTGTTATCTTTATCTTTATTCAGATGATTTTTTTGTTATCTGTTCCTAACACTTCCCCTAGCATCTAAAGTGCCTTATTCAAACATATATTTTTATATACGAAAATAATACAGTCTTGAGTCTTATTGATAATAAATGTATCAATTGTTAGTTGTACAACTGATTATAGAATAGACTATTCTATTGTCTATTCTATAATCAATGCTAGACCACTAGGGTATAATATAAGACAACAACAGGCGGGCGTCGTCGTTATAGTTACTCGGTGGCAAAACGTGATAATAATTTTTGATTCTATTGCTTAACTATTGTTGGTTAAAAAATTAAAACGAAGAAACTAAATACTTATGAAAAATAATGTAAACTTATTTCGGATTATTTTATAGTAGAACATTGATTAATTATACATGTATAATTAATCAATGAGTACAGAATAAAATTACCGTAATTAATAGACTGATGAAAAAGAAATTAATCGCGATCTAAAACCAAAAAATACACAGCCAGAACATATTTCAGTAAATTTTGACTTAAATAGTGTAAATACATTTGATATTATAATTTTATTGACAAATCGTATGCATTTAATAGTAAAGATGATAAATTAGAAATTTTGAATACAATTTTAGGACCAGAAAGTAATTATATATTTCCTAAAATATATAATAGTTATATTTAATTTAAAATTTCAACATCAGTATATATAATTAAATAAATGTAGGTAAGCTTACCAACAAAGTTTGGCAACCCCCCCCCCCCACTATGGTAAAATTCTGGTTACGTATCTACTAGTACCTATAATTGTGTCAAGAATACGAGATCTATAATTTATATAAATAAACTTTCTCAGTGGCATACGCAAGATTTCTAAAAGAAGGGCTGTAAAAATTAGCAAGCATAAAGTGATGATTTTAAAGAAACACAATCTGATAAGT
This sequence comes from Eriosoma lanigerum, assembly GCA_013282895.1. Classification (NCBI taxonomy): domain Eukaryota; kingdom Metazoa; phylum Arthropoda; class Insecta; order Hemiptera; family Aphididae; genus Eriosoma; species Eriosoma lanigerum. The sequence goes on along the minus strand of CM023357.1, from coordinate 31,807,736 downwards.
CAATAGTTATTTAAATGTCCTAAAATTTAACAAATTATTAACATTAATTAATGAGAAAAACAGGAATAAGCCGTCAATTGACCATTACGATTTTATATGCTATAGGTAGGTATTTCTATTATTTAGGTATATATTATGTATATGTAATGGGTATTGGGGGTATTGGGTATTGTAAGGGGTATACCCCCAATGGGTACATTATTAAACTAGTATTCCATTAAATATAATATAAGTATAATCTTATTATTTAGCATTATATTTACCATACATAATATATGTAAATATTTGTGTCCATGAATTTTAGAAAACAAAATTATAAAAGACAAACTGCGTTAAAATGTAATAAATATTAATCATTATGTAAACCACTCGTGGTATAAATAATTATCTATAATGAAGAAAAGAAAAGAAATACTATTTTACAAATTGATCGATTCTTATTTCTTAATTTCATCACAGAAAAAGTAATATTAACTATTTATTATCGATTAATATTTTATGCGCGTTTTCAGTTTTAATACATTACAAAATTGTTTTATACGCTATAAATATATTATGTTATTTACACATTATGAATTTTATATTTAATAAAACTATTATCATTTATATTATATGTAATACGAGCATAAGTTTTCCACTCGGTCATTTACAATAGGTTATTTTAAAAATGGTCTATGTACAATGTGACGGTTGTTAGTACTAATACTTTCATTCGTTGTAATTGTGTATTATTATTATTACTTATTAGTATATACTAATTAAAAACGTAATAATATGTAAGCATGATTTAATACAATGATGAATTGATATGATTTAAATGGACACAGACCATGGTCATGGTAGAGAAAAATAAATTATACATATTTTGAATTTTCATTGTATTCGTTTAACTGAGTAAAAAATACAAAAACACGTTTGTACCGAACGTAAAAGTTGTTTTTACGAACAGGTAAATATAAAATAGTTTTGAATAGGCATATGCACTACCACTATCTATTATATCTATTAAAATTCATAATAATATACCTTAAGGTAGGTATTTTTAAACATGCTTATAAATAATTACATTTTTAATAATATACCAAATACATTAATATTGATATTATAATAATTACCATTTTAATTTTGAATACATCTTTTAATAAGTCATTTTATTACTATGTATATATTTATTAACAACATTACGAAAAAACATAATATTATTTTAGATTTAGACAGATTATTGTATATAAAAAAAAAAAGATTATATAACAACATTTAATTTAATATAAAATTTATCTACATTATTCAGAATTAGACTGATATTATACGTTTGCATATTTTGTATTCGAAAACATTATTTATATTGAAATATATTAATGCTTAATATAAATAAATATTATGTTAATTATACTTTTATAATCAAAAGTTGGTTTACGATTTTAAGTAGGTATTTCAATGGCGGTTGAAAAAAATATTTATTTAATATTAAAAATAGTCCTGTTAGAGAAATAAATAAGTTGATAAAACCAGATACATTAAATAATAATAATATTTTTTGATGGACTCTAAACATTAAACAGGTGTTAAGCTTAGGAAATAATTATTTATACTTTCTAATTAAAAAAAAAAAAAACTTGCAGTTGACGCAATGCATTTTGTGCGATGTATGTTACACTTAAAACTTGATTATGATAAAAATATAAAATCGTTAAACACCAAAATGGTCCAAGTCAAAGATTAATAAATTCAATAAAATAAACGAATGGGCAAGAAGATTGATAATCTAATATACGCAATCATGCAGCACGGTTAGATCGAAGACGCATTGATCATTAATCATTAATCATTTATCGTATATATTTATCGTATTGCACACGGGGCAAGTGCATACTCTAAAACGTATCTATAATATGTTTACGCCGTCTGCAGCGTATGATATGTGTAATATATTTTTCGACCCAAACGGCCAAACGTTTCCATTTTGTTTTATTGAAAATATATATGTTTACCCGTTAGATAATAATATGATATACTTAATTTCTATTCTGTTCTTTTTATTATTTTTTTCTTCTAACTGCGGTAACCACTTCGGTAACGCGATCGACCAATGTAGGTTGCGATTTTTCACTGATCGCCGTTTCTTGGTTCCGCCCATAGAACCGGTTGCGTTCGCGGGAACCAGAGGGGAGATCGGCCTAAGTCCATGTGCGGCTTTTCGCGCACGTTATTCAGTACACGCGCTTCGGTCCGTCCGTTTTAGAATTACGCGCATTCGGGTAAACGCGATCCGCGGGTATCGAAAACGACAAAACGATGTCGATCGTGACGGGGTGCGCGTAGTGTACGCGAATCCATATGCGATTGTTCGTGATAGATCGTGATCGATGTGCGGTAAATGTGCATAAATAATAAGTGCTTGCGATTGTTACTTTAATAATAGTGTTTACAACGTTTGTTTTTACGATAGTTTCGACGTGAATAGTGCGATAATCTTATCGGTAGCACTGCCGGCGAAGACCTCAAAGGTGAGTCCGATGGGCGTTAAAGTCTCTCGTTTTCCGGCGCGAGTTCCGCCGTTATAATATTACGTTTGCACAATACTACATTGTCGTGGATAGAAATAACTGGAAATATAAAGTGTTTAAAAGTTTAAACATAAATATCAATCGGTAGTTTTGTTATTTATAGCGTTCAATCGACATATTATAATATAGTTGTATTAAAGAGTAAAATTAATTTCCATTCCATTCCTTAATTCTGTGAAATAAAGGGTTAGGGATGATTATATAATTTTATATATATAATTATATAATTTTTATGGGTTCGATGATCATAATAATTATACATATCATGATTTCATAATACTATCTGAGAGAAGAAAATCGATTTAAATGATAAATTGAATGAAAATTCACAAAAAATAATTATTTATACAAACATTTTACATTTTTAATATTGACGAATCGCCAAATACCCTGCATATTCTTATAGTCGCATATGGTTATTGAGAGAATCACGGCTGTTTATGGGCCGAAGATTCGTTAATGATGATGGTTTGACGGTTATCTTAAAAGTTTAATGAGTATGAGATTTTGTTTCTGTTCTTATATAGAGATATTCAATACGGACTTGATTATTATATATAAATGTAATTTGTTTATTTTATGGACAAACAACGATGGGCTTTGATTTGTTAATATATTATTATTATTTATTGATTAGTATTCATTTCAAATTTGTATTATCTTAAAATATTACGACGTGTTCACATTTTATATCATTAAGTATATTATTATTAGATATTCAAATAAGTAAAATTAGTAGGTAGATAAATATAGGTTTGATAAATATTGACGAAAAATAAAAATAATGTATATATTATTAAGTTTAATTTATTACTAAATAGTAAATACTAATGAAACTATTAAAATTTAAATATTTTTGTATTTAAAAAAGCTTATTTACATGGTATGATAAATATTGAAATTGTGATATATTTTAATGTTATTTTATTTATATATCTAAAATTTAATCAATAAAAGTTTATACATTTTTATTAGATTCATAACTATAACTACGTGAACTACAGCGTGTTTATACAACGTATAATGTGTTTTTATTGTTGATAGTTTATTGTTATAATTACATATCGTAGATACTTTGAACGCTTAATAAAAAAGTAATTTCCAATTATGGACATTTTGTACGGTAAAAAAGAAATTATTATTATTATCGATATAAGTTTGAATTACACACAATATCATTGTAAATAAAATGATTAGTCACTTATTCGCTTTATGTATATATCGATCTATTCATACATTGGAGCTGAACAGTATCAGAACTCAAGAAATATATTGTGCTTTAGAGTCTTGGTTTTCAACACAAGCATTCTCTTGTAATTATCAAGACGAGAAAAAATCGCACATAACATTTTCTATTCTGGGTTTCCGAAAAACGTGATTTCATGACATTACGTGGATACCCACCAATATACGAATAACCGCGAATACTTGTATTGTTTTTTTTAATATTTTGAGTTCATCACTGATCAGTAAAAAAATAATGAGTGGTAGTCAAACATACAACGTTACACATATATAGCTACTATTATAATTATATTTTTTAGTTATGTAGCTATTAATCTGCAGTTATTTGTGTAATGAAATAATGTATTATATAGACACGTATATCTGCATACAAAAAAAAAATCATTGTTTTCAAGAACACATCAAACTAATTAACCACAAAAGTGTTCATAGACATTCAAAAAAAATTCTGCGAATTTTGTTTTATCATCTATATGTGATTTATAAAGGGTTGAAAACTCTCCTTCGCTTGATCGTTTTTTTCAAACTGGATGTACACATAATTAATTGGTAACTTTTTTACTTTGATTTTCTTCTTCGTCTTCAAGTTATTACAATTATTGCAAGTTCACGATCGAAAAATTGGCCATTGTGATAGTATAGAACAATTTATGAAAGTTATAAATGTACAGTGCACTATACACACCACGTGTTCGTCACGTACTCAATAACTATAACTTTGGGAAATAATAAAATTAAATATAATTTCAACATGCAAGTATAGTTTAGATTTGTGTGACATTGTTCGGACTCGGAAAATTGTACACAAACTCGTTTTAGACTCGGCACAGATATAATATTTGAATAGATCTTATATCTTAAATGTTTAACTTTTACAAATTACTATAATTATGTACAATTATACTACACATCTTGATAAGAATGGACGCAAAATAGCATGTAACGATGTAACTATTTCGCTTTTGCCAATAACATGGGTACATATACTCGTAGTTTCCTATTATTATTAATATAAAATCAATTCATCTATAATTTTATTACTACCTGAGGGTTGAGATAGGATAAACTGTCCGCGGTTTTTATTTTTACCATATTATCGTACAAAATTTATTTTTTTTATTATTTAGGTAATAGGTATCTAATAAAAATTTAAACTATAATAATATATTATACCTTATACAGAAATTAAAATAGGATAAATATTAACAGATATTTTGCGACTTTTCTTCAGTCATCAATAGTGAATATTATTGATATAAGTCAATATGAATCATTCTATTATTTGGTTTTAGATATTTAAATTAAATAATTATTTGACACTTTAGTTTGAAGTCTACTATAATGACTCGTGTCAATTTAGTAGAATCAAGTTTGAACAATAGTAACCTATCCATCAAGTTACTCAACAATTAATAAAATAATGTAATAGTAATATGATATATATTAATCTATATTTTAATAATAGTCATATTATTTATTTGCCGAGTTTGTATAATATATTTCTTTCTTATTGTTTCAAATATATTGTATACAAATTAAATAATTTATAGCATGAGAGTAATAGGTGATATCCAATAACATTTATTTGATGTTATTGAAAAAATTGAACACCATCCGCTTGATTGTTCATTCTTAAACTTACAAGACGTTATAAAATAAAATTATGTTTGAATTTAATTTTGTTTGTAAATTATGCCATTAAAATAAGTTATTGATCGGAACAATAAATAAACCATTAGGTACCAATAAATTTGGCTATCATTGCTTCAATAATAAACATGATTATTCTATTCAATTAGAAAATCTAAAATAGATATATTGATTCAATAATCAATTACATAACACACATTGATATGCATATTTTACTGCGTACGCAAAGACACATTACGTCTGAAATAAATTACGCAATTGCCTAAAACCACAATTCCCTAAAAATGATTAAAAATACTTTATTAATAATCAAATTATTTTGATAACCTCTACAAATTCGTAAGAAACAAGAAAGTAACAAAAACTAATCACCACACTATGTGCACAACGACTGCAAAATCGGAAACGCCGATTTTGTATCCTATTGAAATTTCACCTGAACAAATAGTAATAACAAATAACATATTCATCGAAAAACGATCTTCCTATATGATCGAGCGTGAAGAATATTATTATAATATACTCCAAGGCCGCCTTACAAATTATGGTACCCAGTCAGTCATAATTATATCCGCACATAAATATATTATATGCATGTGTACCAAGTCTAAAAACAGAACACTAATAATCAAAACTACAATCCACGTAACCAATATTATCCCATTAAAATAAATTTACTCGAATATCACGCAAAAGTAGAAAAGGTTAAATAAAATATTAACAAGTTACGTGCCAAACAAAAACATTAAACAATCCCTTGACTTTTTATTCAATATCCAAGACAAAATATAGTTATTTTAGGTTAGGCTATTCTTCGACATAATGAAATACACCCACACATTTAAGCCAATACGTTGTCAGTGTCGGCCACTAAAAAAAAAATTGATAATAGATATATAATAACGAGACACGATGTCAGCGAATCAAAGATTTCCGAGTATAGTTAGAATGTTAGATCACTTTAAAATAATCTCGCCACAGAAAGAACCTTTAATCTCGCCGATAGTCGTGCCGCCTAAATACAAATTCCCGTTAACTAATAGCCCTAAATTGACATAAATATAACCCACAGTTACGGTAAGTCCAAATAGTACGATTCGTACGTCCAATTAATATAAGCTGTGCTATATTTACTTTATTTTGATACGTTTTGTGTGTGTGTGTGTGTGTGTGTGTGTGTGTGTGTGTGTGCTTTGGGCACACGCTATACTCTTCAAGTAATATAACGTCATAAATGTTTATAAAATATTACGAAATTATTTAATATAAATACCAGTTAATTTTTTTAATTCAAATTTAATGCGAATGAATTTTTAAAACTTGTTATTACAATATTAATATTAATTTTAAATCTACGGATTTTTACATGTATCAGTATATGTTTCATCGGCTTCCGGATACACAAGATGATTCCATAAGTTTTGTGAAGGATGGATCTACAAGGGTAAAGTGTTGCAATTTTAGCTTAATTTTCAATCAATTTTCTCTGATCGCTTTATCAGCAAACAAATGCTTACATTAAAAACGATTTAAATTAAATAATTAATAATTTAATATACATAGAATACTGAACAATACAAACCGTGTATAAGTAGGTAGTATAATAACTAATTAGTAATTATGTTTTTCATTATTTGAGCTGAATCAAATATGACTGTGATAAATAAGTTTCTATATTTATCCCTTAAACGTATATACATTACACTTATTACATAATTTGGTCACTTTTGAATTAACGAAGGTAATAACAACAATAAAAACTCGCAATTTTTTTATATTTTTTTTTTTTATTATTATTATATTAAGTTTATATCTACATCGATGTTATTACATATTATGACGTGTTAATACTATTATTATCGTATAAACATAGATAGATACGAACATTTTTATATTAGGTTATTGTTGAATGGAAACCCGTTTAGACGACGCATGTGTATCAAAACACGCATATTGCGTATCTATTATATAGGTATATATTTTTTATTAACGGACGAAAAAATAGTATATTGTAGCACGCGCCATAGCCGACCCAGTAATAAACATAATACAATATAGGTATAATAGAAAGGCGATTTTCTACTATTATTGTTTTTATTTATAATATTTTTTTTACGAATTTCGTGCAGCCCAGTACCTATCCGCCTACATAATGTTAAAATATTAAATATATTATTATTATGCCTACATACAATAATAATAACAACATAATACTTTTTTTTTCTCCATTCCGCGAATACGATCCAACGGTACATATTATAATAATATTATGTTAATTCCATCGCACACGATCGTGGCACGGCCGTCGCTGCTTGCCGGCCTATCCTATAATATTATTTACACACCGCATAAAAGTGTATAACATACCTGTATATTATTATTTATACCAAACAGGACCGAGACAAGTCGACATCGCGAGAAAGAAACAAACGTTGGCAATATATATATTATATTGGTGGGTTGAAGGTGGAGAGGAAGTCGCGCCGTGGGAATGCGTGACCGGCGAAAGTGCACGCGATCGAGTGAAGTTTTTAGATTTTTTTTTTTTATCCTCCGTTTATCTTTATTTTTAATATATAATATAATAATAATATATAGTTATACAAATAATATAATGTTTGTACGGATTCCTGCAACTGGGAAAAAGTCGACACGACGATGACAAACGACGCCGGATATGGGGAAAATGCGCATCGGAAACCGGTTGTTCGGACACGAAGTCGCGAAACGAGTGTCCTAACATGACAGTTTCCCTAGTTTGGGTTGCATACCTAATCACAATCGACGATTATTATTATTATTATTATTATAGTGATAATAATTAACGAAAATCGTTTCATCTTGTCGATAGTAGCGTTAAATTCCACTGCTATCAATATCTAGTTTAAGTTTGGCTCTAGAATATCTAGAAAGTTATAAGTTACGTTGTTTGCAAATCGCTTGCTTACTAACGGCAACATTTTTACAACGAAACAATATAATATTATTTTATACGTATATTATAATATTTATAATTGTTACAACGACGTTACTTTACCAAATTTCGTTCAAACCGTAATATTATAATATTATGACGTGTAAACACTACAGGTCATTTATTACCATTATGACACTATAATGATAATATGATTATTTAGTTAATGTTAAGTATTTTGCATCATCATGTTAAAATTATGATTCTATGGGTTTCAATATCATATATAATTATGTATACGACATGTGTATTATACTTGTACATGAAACTCTGTGGATTAACTGTACAATCTGTGATAGTGCAATGAATATAATTTTAAATTTCAACAACATTGGAAATTGATAACGATTATGTTTACGAAAAGTGATTATAAAAAAAAAGTAGATTTTATTCTCAAAACTCCTTAGATAGCTATGAAAAACGAAAAATGTGTAACTAAAATATATATTACATTGTTATATATATATATATATCTTAACCCACTAAATTACTTCATTTACTTTCAACGGATGTACGTTTATAATGTTTGTGCTAAACCTTTGATCTCGGATATTTTTGGGCATTAAATATCTACCGACGTCGTCGTAGAGTTCGTTCCGGGATCAACAACTTTTCTGGGTGTCTCTAGAGTTCACGACCGAACGATAAAAATTATTAGAATCCATTACCTACGTATTTATCGTTTTTATGATTTTGTGATTAATTTTCATGTTTATATAATTGCAATCGAAAATTCCTTAATTACTGTTCACTGATACCCATTATTTTTTTATCAAAACTTTTAAAAAAAAACTATCTATACTCATACGTCTAAGTATAATCATACTAAAAGTATGAAACTTTTAAAAGTTGAAAACTTTATTATTTTTATACAATCAACCCATAGTTTTCAAATATAATATAATAATTTATATTTATGTAGTATAAAACACTGAATGCGTTATCGTAACAGTTAAAAATACTAATTATTATCTTGTTGGATACTGTAATTATTGTTGCTTTAGTGAGTTACTTGATCGGAGTGACCAAACAGAATGGTATTATGATGTTTGACATTTGCATAATAAAACGGATGGCGGAAACGCGAGCGAATACAGTCTTACAACGAGGTCGCACGAGAAACGAAACTGCTGTTGCACGTCGACGACATATTATTATTATGAGTGTGGTTTGCAATAGGATTTTCGTTTAAGTTGTTTTTTATTTTTTTGTTGCTAAAAAACGTATTCGAAACGAGTTGTCTTCCAGAAATTTAGAAAGTTGAATGTCTAAACACGAGATAAAAATAAACGTTTCTGTTTGAATTTTTGCCCTGTTTCGCGGGTATAAACGTACGTACAACACGAACGTGTTAATATTACATTGACGTGCAATCGCCGATAATAATGTTATTGGACCGGTTTTTGGGCAAACCAAACGATTTGTGTATGTGTGTGTGTTTGTGTGTCCAACGACGAGTGATCGTAAAAAATAATAATAGTAATAAAAACATAAAACTTTTAAAATGTATAAATATTATGTAAATACAGTGACTACGTGCAATATAATATACCTACTACGAAATAAAACACACTCGTGTGAAATTTTGACGGTTTCTGTTCCGAAGGAAAAAGACGCGCGAACGTTCGAATTTTATTATTTCCGTTCGTTTGTGTTCGGTTCGACTAATAAATTTTCTCTTATAATTATTTTACAATATACGAGTACCTACAGATCGTTCTGTTGGCAAAAATTATATTTTATATGAATATAAAAATTATAATATGGTTTAGATGAAATTATTGCGATAAAATTATTATACTTCATTGAATACTACTTATTACATAATATCATGATAGAAAATTTCTCGCGAGACACCGAACACCTACGCTCAGAAGGTTAGTGATCATAAATCACATTTATATAATGTTTTTTAAAATGTTTACATTAATGCTATGTACAAAAATATCGCGTGTGTTCAACGAAAACACATTATTATTTCGATTTCGAGTTTCGCAAGTATGTGGAACACGTCTGTCTGTTTAGATCAACATCTAATATTATTATTATCATGTACCCAGATTATATGATTTTAATCGATTTCGAATATTGGTAGCACGCTGTAGTTTTTATTTTACTATTGTTAACCCGGTGTATGTCTATTGTATACTCGTCTGTGTCAAACGCAAAATTAATTTGTACTGTTGTGTTGTTGGGTCCATTTAAATATATTATTTGTTATTCAAAAAGTACAATGTTTTAAAACGGGTTGTGTGCACGACACCATTCGTACAGAAAATCTGAAAATCACGTACTATTAATTATTTTTATCATCTTATCTATGGCTATTAGGTACTATTATGATGATTTTAGTAAAAAGTAATGTTAGTACTTTTTATTATAAAATAACTATTTCACTCATACTAGTTGCTGTCAAAAATAATATAAAATTATCTCCTACATTGTTTATATTTATTATTATTAATTCTGACGTTATAAAGATAATGTATGATCGAAATATTACGCCACCAAACACTTAAAACCCCGTTATCAAAACAGAATAAATATGTATAATTAAATTAACCATATAATTAAAATACCAAGAAAACATTTGAATATAAACATCGATCACTCATCATTTAAGTGTTAATTTAAGTTTGAATTATTTTAATACAGACAATATTTTATTTCTACTTATTAAATCATAATTAATATGATATTAAATTAATAATGTTGAAAAATATACGCTATAATATGTTTTAAAACTATAAAGCATTATATAATATATTCTTTAACAAAGTTAACTTACAACCACTCAAAAATATTTTATAGTTATAACCAAAATGTTTACTTTAAATTTTGGAGATATAAAACAAATAAATACTAAGACGAAAAGAAAACTAAATCAAATAATTTGAAATAATTACAATTTTAGAAAAGAAAATAATTACATAATATTCTGAAATGTATTATTGTATTAATTTTTAATAAACATGTTTCAAAATTATTTAGCTATGCAAATAGCTATTTTTGTGTATATATATTATTTATAAAGTAAATAGCCAATAGAAATAAAACATAAATTACAAATTAATATCAAATATATACTATATACAATTTTACTAACTATATTATAACTACCTATTTTAATACTTCAATAATACGAAAAATTAGATACGTAGTATAATATGAGTATGTTTTATTAGGTATATTAAAAATGAAATTATAATCAAAATTCATAAAATAGATATAAATGTTTTTATTTTTTTAATTATAGTAATTCAACGAAAAATGGAATTTTTATTTTGTTTACTATGTATATCAATTGGTAACAATTTCCATAGTTCATTTAGGTACTATATTTTATTAAGCTACCTACTTAGTTTATTTTAATTAATTTATATAATTAAGCAACCCTTTAATAACTGAGTTACTTGTACCTAAATTTCACTAAAATTATTAGAATATCATATAACAAATTAATATGTTTTACCATAGAAATAATTAGTTACCTAATTATAAAATAACATGTAATTTCATATATTTTGTATAGGTAACACTGTTATAATACAGTATAAATATATAATAAATATATAGTACCTACCTAAACAGTGTCCCAGATCTACTTACTAACCGCTCGCAATATCTCCGTGGAAAATTACAGTTTTTGAATGCAGTTTTTTTAAAATTTATTAGTAAGGCAACAGACGACCTACATTACTTTTTTAAAAAAAAACATCTCATAAAAAAACTTTTTTAAGTTATGTAAAATTTAAACATTTTGATGTTTCGACCTCCTAATTTAATCAAGGTGTTGAGTTTTAGAATTTTTTTTCATTTATTAGAGAAAATATATTTCTGATGTCCGCGCGTATTTGTAATAATTTAATAGATATTTATAAGTATTTAATAGGTATTATATTAATCTGCAAAATTTGTTGTTCATTATTAACTTATCATAATATTGAATATTAATAATATGAATTTGACATTCCACGATATTATAATAGATTAAATAATTAGAATAAATGATATCAAAAATATAATTTTTCAAATAAAATAAAAGTTTTTTAAAATTATTTACTAGAATTTTAAAAATGAAAAAAATAATAGAGATAATATATTATTATATACTATTATTATAGTCAATTGTCTAAATAATTATATAAAGAACTTAATTTCAAAATCTTTATTTTTTACGGATATATTATACAGTTAGTAAATAGATCTGGGACACTTTGTATATATTATTTTTAATTTAATTAAACTCCAAGAATAAATAACATAATATTTTACATTTATCTTGTTTGTCATATCTTTTATAATCTGCACATTACAATTATTAATTGTGTTTTTTTAATATTTTTATACATAAAATTTCATACTGAATGGAAAATAATGATTATATATAGGTACACGAATAATTTATTGTGAAAGTAATAACATGTATTTAAATCTCTTTGAGACCAATGAATTTTTGAACATTTTTCTCTCTTCTAACCAACTGGTATATTCGAGTAGAATGTATATTTTATTATCGAGTTTGGTCATAACTGCACATTCAAATATGATTTCAATGTTAAAAATACCTAATATATATATTATACCGATCTCCCACGTATATATATATATACGTGGGAGATCGGTACGTTATCTAAGTTTTTATTGTTTTTAAATACATTTAGTATAGAGAAGAAATAATTACGATTTTTTTTCATATTATATCTATGTGTCATACTTATTTATATATTCGTTGAATTGTATTATACCTATTATTTAAATTATTTCAAACATAGGTTGCAAATATTTATTAAAAACAAACGAATTATATATTCTATACATTAATCCATAAATATATATTGAATAAGTATAAAATAATTAATACATACTTAATATTATTTTAATAATAATGTTAATATATGTTTTATAATACTATATTAGGTAACAAAATGTAGAAGTTAATCGTTTTTAAGGATACGATAAGACAAATTAGTGCCTATACATAACATATTATTATTAAAATTAATAAAATATTGAATTTTTTATTATTATATATTAAACTTTAGCTATTAAATGTGTTCATTTTTTTTATACAATATTCCTAAATTGTTAGTAAAACTTATATTATTTAAATATCTAATAACATTAAATACATAAAACTAAATAAAATAATTGACAGGTAAATAATATTCAGCATAATACGAATCCAAATAAATACCCTGACCGACTGTAATATCGAATTTCAGTACTTTGATGTACATAAAGGACAAAATAAGTTAAAATGTAAATTGGACAACCGTTTAATTTATTTTCATCTCATAATTAATGTCGATTTATGCAAATCAACATATAGAATGTACATAGATATTATTACAAAATTTTCTTGTGGGACACCAGTGTACGAATACTCAATTTAATACAAATATGTTACGCTAGAAAAACCGATATTTGTGTATTTAAATATGCAATTCATAATATGACCTAAATATATTGTATATAAAACATCGTGTTATTCATCGATATTTCTATTATTTTCTGTTTTCTAAACCATTTTCGAGTGGATGTCAAATAATTTCGCCACTAATTAAAATCACTATTTTTATTATTTGTTTTCCACTGTTGTGTTTTAAAGCTGGATTAATGTATAAAGTATAACGCATATAAATAAAGAACAAAACAAAATTCATGACAATAAAATAATACTGATTGTAAAAAGTTCAATAGATGATTGAATATAGGATTTGTCTCGTATTTATAATTGTTACTACAGGGCAAAATCGCATTGTTTTTGTTCCGTATCCTTCGTTATCCACTATACGTAAGTAGTAAATACACATATATTACACTATTAAGTCCACACGTCATAATGATTTATTAAAGGATTCTTCAAATTCCTGCGGGGTCGAAATGTTGGATATAATATAATATTATTATCTTCCGCGTTCTATACATCGATATAATATTATAATACCTAGAGTTTTCAGGCATCTCGTCGTCATTCACTGTCACAACCACAGTATTTATCTACTCGAAACGCGCAAACATATCATCATTGATCATAATAATAACATTCACTAAACGAAAATTGAAAAATTACTCTATCTCGATTCTTTACTGCTGTTCTTATTTATTAAATTTAGTAAACTCGACAAACAATAATAACAATCATAATTATAATAATATTTTGAAAATGGAAATCATCGTCAACCCATATATTATTATAATATATTCAATATAAAATTTTAATTCCATCTGCTAATATGCTGTTCTTAGAATACACCTGGCAATATTTTAAACGCGTGTCATTAAAAAATATACCTACTAGACAAATGTTCTCGAGTAAATCACATGCAGTTTATTATTTTATACTTATAACAATAATTAAGACGCGTATGTATTACGTGTAAACATTAGTATCTATATACGCTATATAACGTACCTACATAATATTCGTTCTCTGTCTGTCAGAAAATTGATAAAATACTAAAGTTTATTTGTTCCGCGTAATCATTTATAGGTGTATAACTGTATAATTTCACTTACTTTCTCGCCGTATTTTAATAACTTGTCATTCAATTAAAAGCATCGATATAGTCGTGACTTTTGTTTTTAATTATATTCAACATGCAATCCCGGTTTTCTTACCAATCGCGAATATTTATATTAATTTAATTTTCCATCATAATATTACCTCGTAAACGTCTGTTCGTAATCATCAACTGCTACGCTGGTAACTTATTCAAATAGCTCTCGTTGTGTTATCTTTATCTATAACAAAATTATTAACGAGAAAACAAAGAAAAATATGATTAAAATTCGTGACCTATAATATTAAAATGTTGCTCATAACATGCCATCATTTATTCATCACAATTTCTTTTATTAGCTTTTTTACTGACTCGTGATAATGTTTGTTTTATGTAATTTAATTATAAATTCATAACTAACTAGTAATTTCAAATAAAGTTCGGCAACACTGATAATGATTGAAATAATTGTTAAAAATTAAAGACAATATATAATTATCTAATTGCTATTTTAACGTATCGATTATAAAACGAAAAAAAAATATGTAGATATGGCTACTTATAATATTCTATTATATTATGTATACATAAATAATTTTAAAATTTTTATAATAGAAGTCATAAATTATAAGGTATACTTAATTATATTTTCAATGAAATTATTAATAAATGTTTGAAGAAAAAAAATTATTGTACTCTCATAAAAATTTAATAATATATTTTACTATAAATTGAAATTGAAAATCTGAACATAGTACTGTTATAAAATACATATTATATTCAGTTACCTTTTTTATTGAATAATTGTATAATTTACAATAAAATTTAGTAATAAATATGTTATATAGTATTTATTATTGATAAGATAGGTCCCATAATTTATAAATAAATTATTTAACATCCAAACATGAAATATAGCAAAACCACAGTCACGTATAGCTTAAGTTAAAATGTTTAGGATAAATTAAGATTTATCAACATGTATTATCGAATTTAAAAGGAGGAATATTTTCAATTGTCTTTATTGCATGGATTTTTGTAATATGTCATCTCAATATAAAGTTCCAAAGTAATTTTAATGTTTATATTATAATTATACTAAATATAGTGTTAGTTGGTATAATTGTATACAAAACGAGCATCAAAGTCATAAACATATTTTATAATATAATGCTATTATATTATTTCATAAAAATATTTTATTTTATTTTATTGTATTCTTAAAAAAAACTGAAAAGTTTGACAGTATTTTTCTAAAACAAAATGACATTAAACAATTGTTTCTTTTATTCCATCAACTCAAACTTAGATTTTTTTTAGAGACTTTCATGAAGCTGAGCTCCCCTATTTTTTAATATAAAAAAATTAATTTCAAAAAAATGAACAGTAGGCAAAACAATATTATTAATAGCAATATTTTTTTCAGTCATGGGGGGATTAAACCCATTCGACTACCCCCTTCTCCCGTAAACACGCCTTTTCATCAGTTCTAGCCAATTTTATATGAATAAAAGATTGTCCATTGATTATTATTTTAAATTATCAAGCCTGAAAAAGTTAGACGACTACGATCTTTATAAACATAGGCGTAGCATTGGGGTGGCTAGTATGGCTTTAGCCCCTTTAAAATAGCTATAAGCCCCCCCATTTAAAATGCACCAAGTACTTCAGTGATGTACGCAGGATTTCTAAAAGTGGGGAGGGATCTGTACTTTATCAATCATAAAGTGATGATTTTAAAGAAACAAAAGCCAATTGGTTTACAGGTACTTATAAAAGTAACTTATTTATACAGCATAAAATATAATCTATATCTATAATACTATCTATATTAGGAGATTTAGAACCAATTCTAGTAAACAAAATATACCTTTAATGTAGCCAAGGGGCTCCCTCAAGGGGCTTCAGCCTCTTAGCACTCCTCCCCATCCTGTATACGCCACTGAAGTACTTTATATTCTTTTAGTTTTTTCGGTTGGAGAAATGGGGACTATAGCCCCCCACAGATATTCATCACGCTACGTCAATGTTTATAAATAATAGATTTATAAATCTAGACTTCTTAAATAGCGGTTAAAATAAATGTTATATTCATTATTATTAATTTTATTTTAATTTTAATTTTTAGTAAACCAATAATATTTATTTTTACGAAACCAACATGTTTTTATTACCGAAGTAATTACATTATCGCATTCTTGAACTGTAAAAATGTTTACAATTGTTGCAATAATTGTAATATTATTTTAGATACTTAATACAAGACGTAATATTATAATAAAGTACATGTGTTTTTCGAAAATTAAATTACTATTGTTTAATATTATTAAAATACTATTTGTGTAGGTAATGTCTATTTTGTTCAATAATTTAATATTGAATACAGAACTACAAAAGTACTGAATTGTGACAATAACTATATTTGATGTGGAACAAAATTAAATTTTAATTTTATAAAAATAATAACTTATTACTCATACGTTATTACTCATTAACTTTCAGATGGATAACGTAGAGTACGAGAACCATGAAAACAGACTGATGTCCAGTTTACAACAAATGATGAACTCTGAACATTTTGCCGACGTTGTTATATGCTGCGCGGACGGATATAAATTAAAAGCCCACAAAGTTGTACTATCATATTGCAGTCCATATTTGCAAGTAAGATAAAGATCACAATAATATACTATGTTAATTAAAATCAACGATGTATCGTCGGTCTTTTTTCTTTCATTTTCGATACGTTCATATTATTATATCTCAGTTTTATAATGAAATTTAAATTTATCTTTAGCTGACCAAATTATATCTTATATTATAAATTTATTTACATAAAAATATAAATTTAAATTTCACACATGTATAAATGAGTTCACTACCTACTCACAAACGTCTCGAAACGATTATAATCACAATATTACGAATTAAACAACTTGTTGATCACGTCCTGCTGTAACATTAGATATGGAAATTAAAATTATTATTATTATTATTATTATGTTATCTACACATAATAATATATAACTTATAAGTAACGTAGGTACTAGGTAATGTAGGTACTTTGTTTGTATTTATTGAATGCGTAATAAAAAATAAATATTATAATTTAATGAAAAAATAAAGCAACCGAGTTGTAACTATAATTATTTAAGAAATACATTTATCGCAAAATATAATATATTGATTATTAACAATATTTAAAACATTTCAGAAGTCATCTAATCTAATCAATACAGAGCTCTGAGGTCAATCGTTTTGTTTTTTGTTCGGTATCGCTTCGAGACACCCTCAAAGGTATATGACATCTTATCACTTGTCAGAACAAACACTTGATGATATTAGTAAAAAAAAAAATTATGAAATCACAATAATGATTTACCAAATTTCGTTCATAATATAATTAAATTATACAAATTTTTTAAAAGGATTTGTAGCAACTACACAGATATTTAAAATTATTGTATAATTAATGATACTTTATATCTGAGCAAATTTAGGAATTTAAACGTGTCTGGACACGTTTTAAAACCATATTGTGCGTATCATGCTAATAATATGTTCGCAATTCAACAACTATTTTCTCATAATGGGTGACCGTAATAACGTTTATTGTACAGAATGCAAAAACCGTACTGTCAGATATTCAGTTTTGATCGTTCCGTTTGATGTTGGTCAGTTGCGCGCGAGCTATGTCCGCGGGGGGATCAATTATGTTAATATCAATACGAAAAGAAATAATCGTACACATGTGTCCGTATCGTGCGGCCGCGGATTAATTGCAGCGGTGCAAATTATAATACTATAATTTATTATTTTATACTCGTGCATTATATATGTACGTATTTTTTTTTTTTTTTTTTGTATACATATTCGTATCGATGTGAATTCAGATTCCGATGTTGATCCTCGACCAAAAAACCAACACGCAAGCGAATACGATTACCTATAATACAGTTTAAACGAGCTTTAATAAAGAGAAAACACAAATTTTTGACAACAATATATATATATATAGCCAACCGATTATAAAATATCCCGTGATAAACCGATGTCGAATACGACGAGAGATCGATAAAAATTTAATTCGAAACCACGTGACCCGAACACGCCTATAATTATACACCTAATGTAAATACGCAATACGCATACACAATAATAATAATAATATATTATAACAAACAATTATTCTTATTCGTATTATTAACGTTTAAATCGAATTTAAAATCTAAATGTATTAACAATATTATATAATACGAACACTAGTCGTAATCGCCGTGTATCCGCCGTGAATGTTGCAGACGTTGTTTCTCGGCCATCCCGGACCGGACGAAACCGTGACAATCATCCTGCAGGACATCGATCACAAGGACATGGAGCGTGTACTGGAATTCGTATACACCGGCGCGGCCGTCGTGCCGGGACATAGGATGGACGGTTTCGTGACGGCAGCCGGTGCCCTGGGCATTGGACCGCTGCTGGATCCGCGGCGACACCTGGAGATGTCCACTGGAGTGCAGCCACATCCGTGCCACCAGGCCGTGGCCGCGGTTCACGAGCCTCCCCGGCCAACGCCTGCGCGGATCCGACAGGCGCCCAGGACCACAGGGATCCTAACACCTTCACCGTGGACTCAAAACTCCCGGCCACCGTGCGCAGCCCCCAAATACTCGGCTCACAGGACCGTCCACGATTCACTTGCGCTAGTACACGCTACGACAGCCACGACGACCATGCCGATATCCACCACGACCGTGGTAGAGGTAATCTTGTTGCTCTAAAAATTACCATTTTTTTCTGGTACCTATTCAAATCGACACACCTTTTCCTATTTATATTAAACTAATGGACAATTATTGAACAGTGATTTCATTGTTATAATTTCAAATTGTTTACATGCCAAAGCTAGATAGCTAAATGTTTCGGGGCGATCGCTAGGGGGAAAAATTAATTTCACATAGGGATATTTTGCTAAATTTATACCTATATGATACATTCTAGACAAAAAATTATAGTTCGCCCCCCTCCCTCGTTACCATGGGCTGGATCCGCCCCTGTATGGCGTTATATACATATAGGGTAATTGCATAATTATATATACGATTTCCTCATCCATTTGTTAATTCCATTAATATAAATTCCCTCATCTTTCTTCTGTCGTTGATGTTATGAGATATAAAAACCAAAGACTCCCCAAAAACACGCCCCCATCATAAATTCTTGTCATTGAAATTCAGTCATTGCGCTCATTTGCAGCCTAATTTTCATCGTACTAATACCAGTACAATATATCAGGTAAAATTTATACCATACACGATTTTACCAATACAAGTAGATTTATTATAATAATACATAATTGTACTATAATGTACTATATTATTGAGATGTGTATGTTATACTTATATGTTATTGTAAATAATAATAATGTAGTTCATCTACAACGTATGCAACTAATCAAGTTTAACATTTCGTTTTTCAATAAGTGTGATTTTGAATCAAATCAAGCATTTTTCGAAAAATGTTAAATAATGTAATTTTACATAACTGTATGATATGAAATTAAAACAATAAAAAAATGAAGTTGATCATCTTTACATGAGGATAATAATTATACTTCTATTCTTCCTAAACTTTTTTCATTCAAATGCTATATTATAAAATAAATCAAACGAAAAATAATGTAATAGTAAAAGATTATCTCCTATTTTATAAAGTTGTTTTAAACAAAAAATGATTCCGAATAAACTATAAAATAATATATATAGTAAAATATATAAAGTACAAAATGTTTCATTAATATTTAGTTTACATTATTTTTCCCATATACTTACCATGTTTCGTTAATAAACAATACATCAATATTTAAATCTATACAATTGTATAGATATTAAAATTAAAAAGCGGGAAGGTCGATTTTAGACGTTCCTCCTTCATCTCTTCGGTCGTCGGAGAAATCGGTAATTTTAAATCTGCAATAATATTGCATTCGAAAATACTATTCTGATAATTAATAATCATTCAAAATATTATGAAAAACGTTTAGAATAATATTAAAATTATATTTTTTATAATCATGTTACAAATTAACTTACATTTTTATTATGCCTAATACTATTATATTATATAATATAGTATATTAGTATTATACATTAATTGTACAAAATTATGTAGTTCCTTTGTTCGATTCGAAAGAAAGTGGTAAAATTTAGTATCACTATTCACTATTACAAAATACTATTTACATTCATACACTTTTTAAAATGCAAATCGATTTATCGATTCATTTAAAATATTATTCTACACAAACACAAAGTATCAATATATAAGAATTAACTTATCTAATTAAATTATACACTATAAATTGTTTGATAATATTATTCGAATAATTATAGATATTATTATCTTATTATTACTCAAAATAAATGGAGCTTCGTAATGCAAACGTCATCACTATATAAAAAAAAATCTTATTATAATACCATTGTATAGAATTGGCCTTAAGATTATTAAATTCTTACGTGGTCTTTTTCTGAATACATAATTATTATTTACCGTTTACGATAACATTGTGCATAAATATTATTTAA
The DNA here is from genome assembly GCA_013282895.1 of Eriosoma lanigerum. NCBI lineage: Eukaryota > Metazoa > Arthropoda > Insecta > Hemiptera > Aphididae > Eriosoma > Eriosoma lanigerum. Next base: position 31,786,207 of record CM023357.1, on the reverse strand, counting down.
TTTTAGATATTTGGATAGTAGGTATTCGATCTGGTCGTTGATGGATGATATCAAATACGATTGTTTATAAATAATATAATGCTTTGATACTTTCACGATATTTATTAAGATAATTTTTTAATGGATTCAATTAAAATATACCTAATCGTATCTATCAAGAATTAAAAATACAATATTGAACACAATTTTTGTTTTTAAAACATTTCCTTTTTATGCCTACCTAACATAATCATCGAAATAAAATTAAACTTGTACTACAACACGACTACGGTTTTTTGAACTCTCTTACCTATACTTAACATTTTTTAGAAACGTAGCCGTATAATAACCATCATGTTTACCATTATTTTCAACACATGAATTATTTAATCCATACCTACACGCATATAATTGATACGTTCCTATCTCTATCATTAATCTTGTCAATCTTATATAAGACCCGAAAATAAGTTTAATCTATTCTCTCCTCTGCCGCTTTCTATGTATTTATTTTTAAAAAATCATAAAAACCAGTATTTGTTTTAGGTTACAGAAATCCAAAAAGAATCGCTTCCATTACCGTCACTATCTGCAATATCACCACGGTCGGAAGAAGCTACAACCGCTGTGATTCCGTTGACATTATCACTAGACAGTGACAAGGACACGAATCAAAATCAAATAGTTACCAATGATGCTAACAATAATGGGATCCCTGAAAAAGATCGCAACTCGAATCAAACAAAAGCTCATGTTTGTCAAGAATGTGCAAAGACTTTCGTAACTAAAGCATCTCTGAAGGTAAAATTGTAATTATTTATACATTATCATTTATATTTATTCAAATATTTACGGACTTAGCTAGGAAAAAATAATCCTGAGTTGTTAACCAATAGAATGTAGAAATAAATTTGATTATTTAACTTATAACAGATTCTCCTTAGACAAGAAATTAATTAGTGCCTTAGTTAGGTAATGAAACAAGCACTTGAAATTAAGGATCTAATTAAACCTATAGTAAATAAAAATTGAAATCCAATGTATGACCGTGAAATTATTCTATCATTTTGGATTAAATAATAATTCATGAAAATAATTTCATTTTTAATTTTTATTCAAAATCCTCCGTTTAGATTATTTTTATTAGTTAGTAACGTAAAATGCACGTTGATAGAAATGTCTGGTAAATATATTGAAATATCTAAATTATTTAATATAAGAAACTTATAAATAGCTAATTAATTAAAATTAAGTAATGAAAATGGTAAAAGAGTTTTAACAATATAAAATATTAAAACATATAAAAATGTCTATATTGTATTAAAGAGTGAACGGGGTTTTTATTATAAAATGACTTTTGCTTACATTTAAAGTTTTAATATTATACTTTTTGGTCACTAATTACCTACTCGAACAGCAGTAAATAAAAATTGTATGAGAAAATTGAATTCAAGTTTTCAAATTATTATACAATCACTAGCTAAGCAATTCTAACTTGTATCTTGAGCTTGACACAATACCCAATTAAAAGATATTTCTATTACAAACCTGTTGGCTATTATTATAGCTAAGATAAAAGAAAAATATTATAACATCTCTTATAGTTTTTAAAAATAGAAACGAAGTAAAAATAAGTGACTTAAATTGACAGTTTTTGTTTTCTCAGATCCATCAGAGAACTCATACCGGCGAGAAACCGTTCGTGTGTGAATCGTGCGGCAAACAGTTTAGCCAACTTCGGAACTACAAATACCACCGATCCGTGCACGAGGGCACTAGAGAATTTTCGGGCAGCTGCCCGGAATGCGGTAAGCTGTTCAACGACCGCGGTTACCTTAGCTCGCACATGAAGATCCACCGGAACCAAAAGGAATACGAGTGCGAGTACTGCGGCAAGAGCTTCAACCAGCGGGTGGCGTACAACATGCACGTGCGTATACACACTGGTGAAAAGCCGCACTGTTGCCACCATTGCGGCAAATCGTTCACCAGGAAGATGTTGCTCAAACAGCATTTGCGCATACACACGGGCGAAAAGCCGTTTTCGTGCGCGGTGTGCCACAAGCCTTTCGCCGACCGGTCAAACATGACGCTGCACATGAGACTCCACTCGGGCGTCAAGCCATATGCGTGCGCTGTATGCAACAAGTCGTTCACCAAGAAACACCACCTGAAGACGCACATGAATTACCACACGGGCATCAAACCGTACTCGTGCGATAAGTGCGGCATGAGCTTCAGCCAGAGCAGCAACATGAGAACTCACTTGAAAAAATGCGCGGCCTCCGCGTCGACAAGTGCCGTCGCGGTAACGCTAGAGACGACCATTGACGATTAATGGATGTCTTTACCTCTGCATGTGCAGGAACGGACACGAATTTTCCAATTCATTTCTTCCTCTTACTACACTCATTGCGAATAGTTTGGCCACGAATTTCGTCGTCATTTGTAGCAATTACCTTGTTAACGTAATAATGTAATTTATAATATTCATATTGTTGTACTATTTGTTTTGTTATATATTGAACTGATCGAGAAAATAAAAAGTCAATATTGATTTTTTTACTATACGTTTTATTTATTAACTCAAAAATTAATGAGAATACCTATTAAATTTTCATCAATTAAGAAAATAAAAAAATCATCTCAAATGTGTTGATATTAATGTTTTGTTTTGATTCCAAGTTGGACAATAAAAATGCCAAGGATCCTCATAAGGGAGTGCAAAGAAGCCGATATCTTAGTTGATATCAACTTTTTTATAAAAAAAATATATAAGGATTTAATTTCGAAATAAATTCCCATTTTAATATTTTTTAACATTTATATATTTAAAATATACAGGTATACTTAGTATATACTTTGTATATAGGTACAGCGCCGTAGCAAGGGGTAATAGCGCTCCTGGCAATCCAATGTAAAAAATTATGAATTATAATTAAAATTCATTAATTGTATGGCTATGTACTATAATATTATTAAAACCATGCTTTCGTGTCCTAAACTTTCTATGTACGTTAATTAGGTAATGAACATTTTTTTTTATTTATAAATATCATTAAATTTGCGCCTTTTGTAATACTGCGCCCCTGGCAAAAGCCCTCTTGCCAGAGCCTAGCTACGGCCCTGTATAGGTATATAATATAACAGCAAAGTTATAATATAATATTATTATCTATATGTCACAAAACTCATAATAAGTACGTCACATAATAGATTTTATTTTATAATCATCAAATTTGTAAATTACATTATTTAAGTTATATTTCTAAAAATAGGTAAGTATAATAAATTCTAAATATAATTGTTGACGTTAACTTGAACCCCCTCCCTAAAATTTCTATGATTGCTGGCTCCCTTGATCAACGCATTGCAATCGTTGCTTTCGAACAGTCGTCAAAATAATGACTAGGTGAAATTAAAATCGATCATCGATTACGATGCACTACATACTATCTACACTGTGGGATCCAGTAACCACGGTTAACGTCTGCGGAACCATACGTTCTATAATCATTTATAGACATAATTAATCGAATATACATCTCGCTTTAAGATGTAGATATTGTGTAATCAGCAGCGGTGCGTATGGGTGCGTATCCAATTTCCCGCGTTGAAGCCACACGCGTAATTAATAATAATTGTCTTATAAATTCATATTATAATGGCCAGTCAAAACGTCTCTCGTAGAATGTACCTGTCAAGTACATCTCAATTCTGTGATGTGCATTGCAACTCACACATAATATTCAACGCGAAAGCCTCGTATATGCGTCAGTAATGTCAGATCAATACCAATTAAGATTTAAATCAAATATTCTCGTCCATTACCATTTCGCCGAAACTGGTTTGTCAGTACATATTATATTATTATATTATACACCCTTCGTTGTTCGTTCGCACACAACACCTTTTACGCACATTGTAAATCAAAATTATAATATTTTTATTAAACTGTAACTCCGTATTGTTTATGATTGATCGCGGTTTTGAAACAATAATATGCAACCAAACGCTTTAAAAAAAAAAATGTAAAAAAATCGACTGAAATGAGTGACAACAGTTTTAACTTATAGCGATAAAGACTTTATTGAGCAACTATGATTTTTATGTTGATAGATATATACAAAAACTAAATGCTATAATACCGTCGAGATTCACAATTATAACAAAGATTTTTAAATCTTCATAAGTTCATACGCAATTAAAAACGATTTTTAATGCGACAGTCGATCAAACACAATGTCCATGGACCTAGTTCCTCGAGCTCCATATCGTAAATAAGTCACCGTTTTAATACGTCTCTATTTACAAATCAGCAACCATTAACATGGTCCGGATTATCGTGAAATATAATAACCCGTAATTACACGTCAAAATCACCCGGTATTATAATACACAGGAGATTATGCTGATGAGACTCGACCGTCAACCATAAATCTAGTATGCCATAGTAAAAATCAAAAGAAATTGTGTAGGATTTACGAGCAGCGTGAGTACGGCCATAATAACATAAACATAGCTAAAAGGAACGAGGTATTAAAATTATATTATTATACGTTAATTATTAAACGGGTGCATGTATTTACATGGACGGTATCCTGACCGGTTTCGAGAGAACACGTTAAAATATTTGTAAAACGATGAGCCGAAAATTATCTATAATAAATAAAAATAAAACAAATAACGTTTCATTTATTATAAAATTTGTAAATAATATTAATGGAATGGTATACAATAATAATTAATATTTAATAAATTCCAATAAAGTTTTCTCACTCCAATTACATACTATATTTGCATGCGTTTGCGTGAAATCATTATAATCAACTACCGAATTCAGTTTTTCGACACAAACATTATCAGATTTCAATTCTTAATACGTTTTTTTTTCTTCAATTTAAGTTCCTGTGACTATGATGACTATAAACATGTATAAAATATTCTTTATAAATCACGATAAAATAAAACAGTTAAACCGTTATCTTAAATGTCATAAACATTTTTATAATATTTTATAATATCAGGTTTTATTCGTTTATTTTAATCAAAGGTTAGTGACCGTATTGACGTTATTCGATTAGTGTAACACATGAATTTATCAAGAGTGAAAAGTAAAACGCAACTAACGATAGTAATATCAATTAGTAAGAGTACTATAATTAAATCTCAAATTCAGTTAAATATTTCTGTTTATTTTATATTTGTATATTTGTATATTTTCTTAAAATAATGACAAATAAAAAAATATATGAATATATTACTTAAATTTAAATACGTAAATATACCCAGGACGACCACAGAAATTCGTCAAGGAGGCACAAAATATTTTCATTTTTCAAATTTTCAATTTCTAGTTTCATTAACCGATTAGTATTAAATTGCGGTTTGTGAAATTTTTTTTTGATATGATTTGTTTATTTTTGGTATAAGGTTAATCTAGCAATAATTAAAAACTACTTTACTTTGTGTATTTTATATTAAGTATCTACTGATTATGATAATTGGCACAGATAAAAATCAAGGAGACAACTTCCCCTACTTGTCCTTTCTGCGGACGTTCTCGAATATACTTACCTACATTTAAATAATATGTTTAGAAATAAAAAGTTATGTAGATTGTTTATTTTATGATATATACATTTAAAATATTAAAGTTTTTATAAAAAATCAATTTAAATATTTTAAATTATCATCTATTTTTAACTTATAGTTTCATAATTAAAATATATTTTTATAGAATTCAACTATTTTGAACTTTTTTAATTTAATTATACTTGAAATATATAAAATGGTTTATGATTAAAAAGAATATATAAGTAATAAACATATTATAAAATACAATATATTATTTGTAGAAATTGATGATAATTAAACTAAGAAAATACTTAAAAAATATAAAAGATATATGACAAATCATTTTACTTATAAATAGTAAATAAACTTTTTTAAAAAGTTGTAAAATCTTGATATAATTTAGTTAATAGTTATCCCAAAAATTGTTAGCAAGTAAAATATTTTTGAAATTTTCTTATATTCAACAAATATTCTTTGATGGCATTTTTTTTTTTTTTGCAAACTATAATTGAAGAAATATTTTATTTTCATATAAAAAATGTATTATTTAATTCGAAATTATAATATAAACACTACATGTTGATTATATATATAATCTAATTTAATAATACATAATACTACCTTAATTTAATATTATAAGAATGAATTTTGTATTATACTATATAATATTTTCAAATTAAAATTACTTACTAAATTATTCATAAAATGTACAAAATATATTTTATCACAGTAGGTATGATATAAAATTAAGATATTAATAATATATTGCTGTATGTAGTATATTCATACATTAAATTTCTCTACTTTCAATTTGGCTATATTTATAATTAGATTTATGTTTTAAACTAAAATATTCATAGTAGTGAAAATAATATATTATTTTATTTTGGTTATTAGAGAAAGACAAACATAATATAATATACTATGTTATTGAATTCGGTCAATAATATTATTATTAAGAGAAAAAGTAGACATCCTTGAAATGCTTAATACACTAGTAAGACAGTAGGTAGTAGGTACTCACCGAAAAACATATAGGTACGCACCAAATCCAATAATACTCCAATGTGTTATTATAAATATTACATAAAATATTGTTTATGGATTTATCATAATTATAATAATAGTATATATATTTTAATACTTAAATTAAATTACAAGTGCGAATGTTTGTTTTATGTATAAATATAATTTTTTTTTTTTTTACAATGTTAATACTAAAATATAAACATTGTAAATACCAAACCAAAAGGCAAAAATATTAATAACTATTAGTTATTACAATGTATCAATTAAATTTGCATTTTAAGCTTTGAATAATAGGTGACGTTTATTCCAAGTTTTTACATTAAGATAGGTAAAACGTTACTTTTCAATCAATTAAAAAGTCATAAAATAATAATGCTTATGACAGATGTTTTAGGGTTAATAAAATTAATGTAATGTTACTAAATTTTCCATTTCAAAAACTATTTTCTTAACTAGATCGTACTTATATGTGCATATATCTACTAATAAAATATTATTTACACACTATTATAAGAGATAAGCTTCATTGTTGTTGGCTAATTTAGTGGTCAAGTTGTCAATATTTGGCTACTTCAACATTGTCATAAACATAAAAGAATAACTTATATTCTCTGGGGTAAGTATAATAGCCAATATTTTTATTGTTGTTTTCGTAACTTTTCATTTCATTTTAAAATTATGGGAGAAGTGACAACACATTTATTTTTAGATTATACCTAATAAGTATATTTTAATGTATAGCTTCAATTTTGAATTGAAATTAGAAGCATCATAATATTAAACAGTTATTTTTTAGTAAATTAGAAAAAAGTTGAGAAATACAGAAAATATTATACAGATTATAATATTTGATTTAATTAAATTGAATCAAAATAATAAAGTAAAAGTTAATAACAATTGGTAACCTAATCAGTTAATTAAAATAAATGAAATTTTGGATAACAATATGATTTTTTAGTTTAAATATTGTAAAAACATAATTTATTCAAAATCAACTAATTTTTACAAGATAACTAGGTGCATTTAATTTCTTTAATGACACCATACTTCGTTCTTTTGAATATATTACAATGGTACATTTTACATATATTTATACTAATATTAAAATATATATATATATATATATATAAAACAATTTATAAAATTTAATTATTTCAGATCATTAAAGTTATATGATCTATTTTATGCCCTTATATGATATAATTTTATACATATAACAGAAACAGAAAAAATTGAATTAATGTAAAAAAAATTGTCATTTTATAATCAAATTGATTTTACTATATTATACAATTTATGAGTAAAAGAGTTTTTCTATAATATATATTACAATAACAACAGCTTGTCTTAAGAAATTGTTTACTTTGTATAAATGTATAATTATTATTGAATACTTATTTAATTCATAAAAATATATGTCCATCTCTCAAGTTGTATTGAAATTAATAATTATATTTTTTAAGTTCTAAATAAGCTATAGATAAAATCAATTATTATCAAATTTTTATATGCTATTATATAAACATAATCAGTTAATATTATTATAATAACTTTATTTAAAAATTATATTTACTTATCCACGATGTGTATTTAAATTGATAAATCACAATATTCAACTTATTCTAAATTACCTGTATTTAAAAAATATACAAACAAATCCACATAATTAAATTTTTTTTAACTCTCTAGTCACTAGATAGTATATATTAAGGGTATAAAAACAAAAATCAACAGTTTTGTTTTATTTAATGGTTGCAACAAAAGATTTGTACAATTGTGTACTTATTCTAATTTTAAATAATGGATTTATTATGTAAAGTAGAAATAGTTTACAGTTAAAATAATAAAAACAGAAACGTACCGTTGAATATTATAGTACATACTATTATTCTGTCGTCTTCCTGGCAACTATTAATTTGTCATTGACTTCTTACTACGAATTTTTCTATATAAATATACAAAGTATACATTTATTTTAAAATATCAATTCGATTATTTTATAACTTAAAATTAAAATTGATTTTTATTAAAACATTTCCATTTTCGTAGGAAACCATCAGAATTTAATAAAATTACATAAAAAACTATTTTCTTCGGACTTTGTGCATTTTAAGTTCTAACCTAGTTATATTCATACGTCCAACGAATAACGAAAAGCTTAAAAAACAATTGCTTACTAACTTATTTATTATATTTTTAAACATAATTAAATTATATGTGTACAATTAAAGCACATTGATATTTTACTAGTTGTTTATAGTTTTTATTTATTCCACTGTATAACTAGGATAGTCATAAAAATTCCAATTGTTTTAAACCATAAAATAATGTTTGGTAGATACAAATTTGTAGTTACAATAAAATATTATATGATTTTAACAAAATTAATATTTTTGTATGGAACGATATTATTCTGGAGACTCCGATGTCTATGAAATAATAATTTTTACATCGTAACCCGCGTATGTAAAGAAAACCCGTTTGATACATTTATGGCTTATGCAAACCAAGTCCATTTAGAATCACTTAATTAAAACCTATTTCGTTTTTAAATTCAACGCCCAGGGGCAATAGCCGCGCGGTTCTCAACCTAAGATTAAGGTATGTAAATATATAATATCTATATTATATCTATATTATGTATAGAATATGTGCCTATGTTTATGAAAATAAGTAAACACGAATAAACTATAATTTTTAGTTTGACGAATCTGCACCATTAATCAAATCAGTTTATAAAGGAAAATTTTAAATCAAAATTAACAAAGTTTTAGATTTAAATTTGAAGTTAAAATAAAATTTTTCATTTTTAATTTCTAGCGGTTACTTAGAAACGTGGTAACCCTAAAAACTAGACTTGTGCCTTGTGGAATACCACTATTTCAAATTTGTGCTGTCGCTCGAGGATACGCTATGTGCTGTTTTATAATTAACTTTTGCGAAGAAATAGGAACCAGTAATACAACTATAGTAAATAAAGTATAAATAATAACAGTAATAACTAACAACAATTAACACCAAAAATGTTGGCGCTATCTGTCTAATTGGAATCTGAGAACATTTAATTTCGAGTGCTCATATATTCCTTCCTCATCCTGTATTTCATAATTTGTGGTTTTTATCTATTACCGACTTATCTCAGGTAAACAGATTATTAACTTTTATACACATTGATATGGATATGAATTGTATATAAAAACAAAAGAATATTAATAATAATTGATAATTGCTAAGATTATGAATTTGTTTTTCGGCCAAAAGTGCTTGGAGTTCGCCTTACATAATTTTATGGTGTTCATTTTTGAATATTAATTTGAAATTGGAAATATTTAATGCTGCTAATTTAACAAGAAAATACATGCAGGTTGTTGTATGTTTGAAGATGATGAATTAATACTTAAAATCCCCCTACTGGATACCTGTTGTACATCTGAGCCATGATGATGATTATTATAATCTAATACCTATAGTATAAAAATAGTAAGAAGTACAATTTTATTACTAGATAAATGTATTGTATAAACTAAAACTGTTGCATATTTCCTGTTTTCTGTGTTGTTCGGTTCAATAGCAAATATTGCAGCTTAAACATGGGAAAATTCGTTCCATGAGTCTTCTAGCTTTTAACGCTGCACTTTTAATTAATTGATATCAATTTTGTTCTTTAATAAGTTGACATAACTCTAAGCTCTTATTATTTGACCATTTTACTGGTCACGACAATTGATTAATGTGGTTAATTCCAACATATAAGTATAAATATATTGTATTATATTGAATTTCGCTCAGAATCGTATTTTCAAATGCAATATCACATTGCATACAAATCTTAATTATAATAAACCATTAATTTCCCCGACGACCGAAGGGACGAAAGAGCAACGTCTAAAATCGATCTTCCCACTTTTTACCTATATAAACCTTCTTTTTTTGACGTCTGTTTAGTCGTAATTGTTAATTTATTGAGATACCCTGGTACTCTTATTATAGGTGAGCTTTTAAAATATTACTTTTCTCATTTTCTAATATTCATTTGTTTAGGACTTAGGTATAGGTCATCACAAAAATAATTATAGTATGGATATTTAAGATCCTATACCTATATATAATATATTTTAATAATTAAATAAATATTTTTGTTTTTCTTAAATTAATATCATCTACATACAATTATTGTAACATTTCAAATTCAAACAGTTTTATTAAGAAGAATATTGTTACTTGTTCAGTAAAATCTTTAAATCGTTCATTTATTTAATTAAAAATTTTTAACGAAGACAGAGGTAGATAGGTCAACAAATATTTACTTGTTTAACAAAAGTGAATCATATTTTAAGCATTAAATACTAAGTTTATTCAAGTAAACAAAATTGTATTTATTTATAGTATTATTAAATAGTTCATAATACATACTTTTTACGGTAAATATAGTTTATTTTTTTTACATTAATTTAAAATAAAAACAATTTTCAAGTTCCAAATTATATATTTTTTATATACGAATTTAATATAATTACTCATTAATATTAAATTATATAAACATTTAAATCAAATAAATTCAATATAATAAGTAAGAAATTATTTAACACCTATATTATGCTGTTTGTGTATTTAGGCAAGCTTTAAAACTATCATTTTTATCATTATACTATTATGCATTATTTAAATCCAGTTGTTTTAAAAAAAGTTCTTTAAAGTTTAAACAAATAATAATTCACACTACATGGAATGTTACCATCGCATTTCTTGTATTTTATATATAATTATCAAATGTTCAGTTATTTCTACATTTTTAAATAGTTTTATAATGTTTTAATTTATTTTTTTAATACTAAACACATTAGTTACATTTCTAATTTTTCTCAGATAAAATAATCTAAATTATTGTTTTAAATATGTTTATAGTATAGTTATTCTACAGAAATGTACAACGGACAATTTCCGAACTTGGACAAATCACGAAGACGCGAAGTTTATTTTACAAATGTAGTAAACTATTGTATATTATCGTTTTTATGAATTAAAAAATAATAAATAAACTTTATATCAAATTTATAAAAATAGTTTGGTTTTCATTACTTTACCAATCATCAATATAGGCACTTTGCGATTTTCTCGTAAAGTCGTTACAATTATGCTTATACTATGTTATATATAATATTCATTATTATATAAGTACCTATTTGAATTCCGAAGGTTAGTTTTTTCTTTCGAAAAAAACACATCAATATAGCTATTATAAAAACCAACCAATAAAAAACATATTGAAAATTCTATTATTTTTATAATTATTTATAACTTTGCAGTTTAACCTGTTGCAATGTTGCAAATGACATAGTTTGTTGTTCATTTAACATTGTAAAACATTAAACCGTTTATTATAAAACAGGTATGTGTATATAGGCAATCGATAAGCGTAAAAAATACCTATATATCGTAGCTACATTGCGCTGAATATTATACAAGTATACACTGTACAGTGTACATATAACCACTCTATGATATAGACGATATAGTTAATAAACTAGTGGTCAGTAATTATCTGTAATTATCAGTTGGTCTAATAGTACAAGAAATTACAAAATGTTCGCATCGTTTATCTTATACCGTTTCCTATAGGGGACAGAACAATAATTAAACAAACAATTCGTTTATGTCTAAGCGTATATAACACAACACTGTAAATAAGTTATAATGTGTGTTTCTTATTATATATATTAGTTACAATTTGAAAGTTATAAAATAGTTTAGCCAGTAAATGGACGTTTCAGTTTTCACGTCGAGAGAATAAAGAAGTTTTTGACAAAATTTAAACATATAATATTATAAATGTAATGCGCACTGAAATTACTGCGTCGTCGCAATGACGTGACACGAACATAATAATGTCAATAATAATTCTCGACTCCGAAAAACTATTTTTTATTTTTTAAGAAAAATATATTTACAATCTATACACAAGTATAATACGTAAATCTGATAATACTTAATTAACTGTAAATTACATTGGAATTTATAGGAAGGCTCTCAGTAATGCTACCTAACTAGAGAATTTTATTTTTAAACTACGTTTATGTGTATCTGTTTTATTTCTTCGGCAGGTCTCTAATCCATTGTTTTATTAATCTTCTGGGAAGTTACAAGGAAGTATTGTAGATGATAGTTGCTCAACTAGTGGATTGGTATGTGAATTTAATTTGTAGAAAAATTTAGAGTAATGAGACTTGGCTTAATCATTGAGAGTTGGTAAATTAAATTTTTTACGAAAGTTTTTATTAGTAGCATACTATGGAGCAGAGATAATTAGAAGACAAATAAACTGAAACGCTTATAATCGTCTTGGTATTGGAAGGCTTAGCAGTGCTCCATAATTGAATGCCATAAAATTAAACCTAGTGAATAAAAAATTGTTACGGATGAATTAACAAAAAAACGTTTATAGCGATGAGAAACGAAACAGAAGTTTAAGATAAATCAAATTTCATTAAAATATTGTGACGTATTATTGAAAAATATGCACATTATAAAATATTTTGTATCGAATAATGACAGCAAAAATTCCTTCGAAATTATTGAAATTTATATTATGTAGTATTTAAATATAAACTTTTTATGAAAAAAACTATCCTTAACTCCTATTATTCATATTTTTATGGATTTTTATGGTTATTATGATTGGCACATAGTAAGCAGAATATAAAATTTCCCCTATAATTTATTTGACTTTAAAAATCAGAAGGAAATAATGACGTAGGTATTTAAAAAACAATTATTATTTATTATAGAACATAATACTTCAATTACACTTTTATTAATCAAATATAAATTTCGAGTAGTATAATATTATAAGTTTTATAGCTGATATATAAAAAAAATAATGCTCAATTTTGTAGTAGTTCATCATAAAAGTTACACATTATTAACGAGTTCGTATAACGTTACACCTATCTAAGTATCTATCTAAGTACCTTTAAGGAACGTTTAGGTCATTTCGAGAAAATAAATCAAACAAATACCGGTTTGTTAGTGTCATTTAACTACAAGTGGAATGGTCTTATTATATTGAGATTTAAGTGCATAGTTTGCTGGAGTGAATAAATAAATATCTATACTTATTAGTTTATTATTTAAACTAATTACAAATTACAAATACTTAAAAAATATTAAATGTTAAAACTATATTTATTAAAAGTAATAATAATACATCATGTACTGTGTGCGTGTGTGTTGTGTTATATATACATAAAAAACTGATGTTTATAATATGATATTATATGAACTTAATACTTATATAGATATAATGTAGTATATAGTACAAATGTCAAATAGTAAATAGTTTGAAAATTTCTCATTATTATTTCAATCAACTCAAATGAATACACCAAGATTTTTTTAAATACTAATGAATAGATAAATAAACATTGTATAAAGATTTTAGACCTAATTTTAATAAGAATCTATAATCTATTTAATATTTTAATATTTATTTATAATTATAAAGTTATAATTAATCAATAATTCAAATTATTACAATAATCAGAGTAAATAAATTAAATGTTTCTTACTCTGAGTTACTTGTATTACAATGTCACATGTAAGGGGTGCTGAAGAGTAATCCCTTCTCAGATACTTTAGTTACCATCATTTTTTTTTATTATAATAATCAGGGGTGAACACAAAAAAATAATTTGGGTGGGTTTTAAAAAAATATCAATAAATAATATAAATTTAAATCTTTAAATTTTATTAATTATTATATAATAATTTTTTATCAACAATTTCGGGAGAGGTTGAACTTCCAAACCTCCCTTGTGTTCGTCATTGATAATAATATATATATATATATATATATGATATACTATAATTAAATTCATTAATTGTATCCTTAAAGTTAAATGATAGATTTCAGAAAATTATGAAAATTATTAAATTTGTTCAATTCATCTTAAATAATTAAAAAAGATTAATACAATTTATAGATTTATTTATTTAGATCAATTTATTTAAGCTGAAACAAATCAAATAATTTTATAGAGCATTAATAGATAATATAAAAAAAGTTTTGTTTTGTATAATATTAAAATGGAAACAGAAATTGAAGACAATATTGATTTTGTACAATTACAGGTATAGAAAACCACATTCTTACCATCTATAAAAATGTGTATTTTAATAGCAATATGACACTTTCATATACTACCTGCATAATATTATATTAATTATATAATTTTTTTTTGGATTTGTGTATTTGTGTAACAAAATAGTATTATGTGTAACACAAGTGGAGGCTAGATCAAATACGGCTGAAGCTACTATATCGCAAGGCAGAGTGGAATCTGCTATGAGTCTATAGAATATAAACGACCTCGAATAACCCTAGAAAAAAAAATAGGTAAGTATAAATATATAAGTACATTAAAGATTATTTTTGACGTTTAACTTTGCTTCTTACCAAATTTATACTTATACGGGCGCCCTTTCTTGTATAATCATTTATTATGGTATTGATTTCTGGGTTGAAGCTTTTCATGCTCATATCGTTTATTTAGAAACTAACATTGTTATGATTTATATTCTTTAGCGCATGGCTTTATTTTAATGATCTTTAACCTAAAGTTTGCCAAATAATTATATAAAGTCATCAATTTGAATCTGTGCACATATATAAAAAATACGTTAAGAGGTAGCTAAAAAGTGTGTAGGTACATATTATACATGATCATAATTATAGTATAATTTAAATCAAGTTTAATCAATATTACAATATGTTATTTTATACCTTTCTTACCTTTATTATGTAATTACGGACTGTATTGGTTGCGGTAAATTTAACTATTGACACACGAGTTTTCATTTTAAATTTAAATACCTACTATAATAAAGATTTTTGAATCGAAATCATGACAAAACAGGTTACAGTTTAAAGTGTACAGACAACTGACTAGCATTTTTGCTATAGACACGTGTTATCTATTATAAATATGGAAGTAAAGATTATATATATATATATATATAAATAAAAAAAAATTAATAAAGTAAAAAATCACTTAATACACTAAAAGGCTGGTTAAAAGTCAATGAAGAATATACATTTACGGTTGAAAATATCAAAATTAAAAATTTCTTAGAAAGCTCATGGATTTATAATTGAACTGTAAATGACAAGATTTATCCTATAAGTAAATAAAAAATGTTAAAAATCAGAAATATGGTATTTCTTATATATTTTAATAAGTACTAATAAGTTATTTTGTATTATCAAAATTAAAAATGCAGTGATAATATAATTTTACAACAAATTTCGATGACTTTGTTAAAAAAGGTTTTATTAAAAGTTAAAAATTTAATACCTAAATTTGTCTTATAGAACTATTGAAATATTGTATCACTATTAGTATTAGATACGACATACGAGTAATTTTATATAGGTACCAGTTTAATAAATATATAGTTTTTATTTTTATTTTTTTACCGAAACCAAGAAAAATATAAACCTATATAGGTGGGCCGTAAATTTAATTATCTTAATTAATAAAATCAAGCTAGTTATTTTGTTAATTATATGATACCTGCAGAAAAACCTTGCTAAATATAAATCACGGAATTTGATATATATCAAACAGCAAAAATTATTTGACGTGTAATTTTAATGGTCATAATAAAATTACAATAAATTAACTACTTATACTTATGTCATAATATCGACGGTTTGCAGAATAATATTGGTTAAAGCGTCAAAAACCAAATTATTCAGGAGAGCTCAAAAACTGTTTATGTACGATGTAACTTGTTCTAAACTGATTTACTATTATTATTTTTTTTTTTTTTTAATATACTATATATATAAGATTAAATAAGTATTATCTGTAAAAATTATTTTTTGTAAGCTTTAACTTAAGTTTTGTCACTTACGACTTATTTTAAAACAATATTTTTAAAAAAATGCCCTTACGCCAAATTATTACTATTTTAAAACAACACGAAAACACACAAACAGTCAAACGCGATTTAAAAACATAATAACCATGTAAAATAATATAATTTATAAATAATAATTGTTATCAAAATAATAGTTGTAATCGCCATTAAAGTTAATCTTATAAAAACGAGAGAAAACGTATTAATGGTCGTAAACGACAATGATGATAAACAACAATTTCACATTTTCGCAGGATGTCGCTTACACCAATTTAGAGTAGATTACGGCCAAATTATTTACAACACTAAAATTGTTGACGCTTAAAAAAAACACTTAAAAACACTTTGATGTTTAGTCAATAAAATAAATTCTATTCATAATATCAATACCAAAGTGCATTCTATCTATGCGTTTCAGTGTTGTATACGCGAAAATGGCATAAAGTGGTCACTTACGTCAATTAGCCTACAAACCGTCGATATTATTAACATTAAGTATTAACAAGTACATTTCTTATAAAATGACTATGGTATATGAATTGGAAACGGTAAAAACCACAACATTTGATTTCCGTTTTTTTCGAAACTCTTTCATTGATATTGAACTGACAACTTAAAAATACATTATCCTGTTTAAATTGTAATGATTTATATCATTAACGATATATTATTTTAAATCAATATGAAAATATAAATGTTTATCACAAATAAGTACAACTACTATTGGTAAATGGTAAGTACTGAGCATTTTAGGTACACCCATCATTAGCTAAGATGAATGAAAAAATGTAATATTTGTTTTATAAACTCAATTCTCTGTAGTTTTATATTTTTATAGTTATAAACAATGAAATAAAAATAGAAAAAATATATTACGTTTTATTACAATTTGTTTTTACCATAGGAATTAACTATAGGCAGCAATGGTTATTAAAGTTTAGTGCTTTTATTACCTACATTATTAATGTTTTAAAAATAGATTTTCAAGTAATATTATATCACCAAAATAATATATACTGTGAAGAAAATATTACTTGTTAGAAACTCGTTGCCAATTATTATATAATTAAAATAATTAAATTTTAAATGAACTAAAAATATATAAGTGCCTATAATGTATTTCTTCAATCAAACAATATAATAATAATGATATTCGTGTAGTTTTAAATTATTTTCAGATGAATGTAAATATTTAATGCTTTAAACTCTTTAAAACTATAATTATATTCATTTCAGCAATTATTTATTATAATAAATGTATTCATTATATTCTTTTTTTACATTAATTCAAGTACGAATAATATTATAAAGTATTATATTTATATAATATTTATGTATATCATGAAGAATAGAACTAATCATTAATTCTAATAAATAAATATAAAGATATGTGTATTTTTATATTGACATTGTTTTTATTGATAAACAATTACTAATAAAAAATATTTTGTTAATTAGTTAACTAATGTATTGTAATGGTATGTATAATAATTTATAAACAAATTATTCATATTATATATCAATCAAGAAAATATTTGTTTCATATTTTCATGAATTTTACACATTTATTAAACTACCCACCTGAGTTGCTTTATAATTAAAACAATCGTAAAACAAATTTGTAATATCATTTAACCTAATAAACGTTTAAAACATGGAAATAAACAGACGTCTATCATTTACAAGTTATTATTTTCTAACATTATATTGTATATACGTAGGTATAAATATGTTATTATTCAAACATTGTAAACAAAACATCTCTCATGCAGTACACTAAAAAAAAAAAAACAACTGATGTACGATATGCATAACATCAGTGGCGTAGCCAGTGGGGATGTTTTAAGTGTTAAAACACCTCTTCTGCTGTATTTATGCCAAAAATAAATTACAAACACTTAACGGTTTAAATTTTTACAAAACATTTTGTCACATAATTTTTTATTATAAATTATGCAAATTGACAAATAATAATATAATGCAATATTTTTACGAAGGTGGATTACACCACGAAAAAAAATATTATATGTTAAATGTTAAATGTTAATTTTTAGCATATTAAAATTTTAAAATTTTTTTTAAATATCCTTGTTACGCGTCTGTGTAAAATTAAACTGTTAAACCTACAATAAATTATCGTCTGCCGTCAACGTATTCTTATGGATTTGAATCAGAGGCTATTTTTTATTATTACACGCATAAATTTGCTACTGCACATTTGTATTTTGCTACTATACAAAACTAAGTCCTGATTGGAAAATTAAAAAATGAGTTACAATTTAAAGTGTCACTCAATTGAGTATTTGAGTTAATACAAAATTAATTTGTTATGAAAATTTACTACCCATAATAACAAATATAAATATACCTACATAACATGTTATTTAAATTGAATACCGTTAATACTTTGATGACTAAATATTATTAAAATAATCCTATTTATGAATATTGTTACAGCAAGTTTGACAGCATATTCAGAAAGCTATTAGATTTTATGTCACCCAAGAACGATAATCTAAATCATATTAATTATTCATTGTAGACGTAGATACACGAAAAACGTTTATTGTATTATTATTATAAAATATTTATGTCACGTAATTGTTTCGGAAACTTTCAACTATTCTAAAATAATTAAATAATCATTTTTAAGATAAAAACATTAATAAAATAACCGGAAGGGACTTATTATTATATAATATATTAATAAAAACAATAGACAAATTATCGATAATAACTATTGACCAAGAGTCAAAAATTAAAATTGTATAGCTAGTAAAATATAAAACAGTCGATTTATTTTAAATTTGACAGTATTATTGAGTAATGATATTGATGAAATAATTATATGACAATATTATTTGATAATATATTTATTGTTAATGTGCAGGAGAAGAAGTTCCCAAATTTCTACTATTGATATCTATACGTACATCGATACCATAAATAATTATTGGAATAGTTCAAAATATTTTAACAATAAAAGTGCTAGCAACAGTATTGATATTCATCGATGTGTACTCATCTATATTTTATGAAGTTACTAATATAAAGTAAATAATATTTTTGACAAATATAAATACCATTTTATTACAAGAATAATAAATTAATTGAATTAGGTAAATATTTTGAAAACGCTGCTTCTTCCATACATTTGTAATGGTTAATAGTTAATGTTTTTTTTTTTTTTTAATAGACTTTTATGACATTTATTTTAGAACTGCATTTGTACCATATTTATATTATTTAAATTTAAATAAAAGTATTTAATCTTGTTGTTAATTTTATTACAGCATGAGATACATTTTTGGATAAAATAGCCATCCACAATCCTATTAGCAATGATAATTCTATTATTATAAAATATTCAAGCATTTTATTAAAACTACATTACTGTCATATAATATTGTGTATATTATAAAATTGTTAATAAATATTACAATACCTTTATAGTTCATATATTGTATGTTATACCAATATATTTTTTACTGCCTATAAAAAGCAATAGTGAACAACGAACATAGTTACATGTCGCTTGACTAAATTGTTGGTCCCATTGAAAATGATTATAAAAAAATTGCTTTACTAAATAAATATTATCGAGTATTAAAATATACACTACATTAAAACCTTTCGATAAAAACTGTTATTATATTAAATTAACTATATATAATGTTTTAAAAACAATTTAACTTAAAAGTAAAAAGTAAAAGTATTATTTTACATTCTGAGTAAAAAATATGAATAATATATCTACAGTATATAAATGAGAGCTTTTACAAGTTCGTATATAAAAAAAAGAAATCAAATTTGGAAAGTATAGACTCAGCAACTAAAAAATTCCAAAAATAAATTATGTAAAACATTTAAACAAAGATGTTAACCATTTATTAAACATGTTTACAATATAATTTAAAGAACAAATTTAATATTTTATGATGATACTCAATAGAAACGAAATTTGAATAAACTTAATTAATTTTTGTAATTTTTATAATTTTAATAATTTTCATTAAACGCGTAAGCATTATAAATATTTAAATTTTATTTAAACATCCACACCACGGTTTTTTTTAGCCAAAAACTACTCATTCTTATTCCAATGGTCGGACACGATAGAGACACCTATAATAATTTTGGAAAAAAATTTTAGAATTTACATTACATACTATAGAGAATGATCGTTTCGCATTTTTCATTTTATTATTTTATAATATAATGAAAAGTGTTTAGAATTTCCAAAATTTAAAAAATATCCAGCACATATATCTAGTTAACTAGATCTTTCACTCGTACATGTTCTGAATATTTCGAATATTTTTTTTCAAAATTAAAATTGATGAACACGTTGCGACGTTCTGAAGGAATTAGAATCGTTTAATTGAAAAAAAAAACTCGACATTTTTCGTAATATTATTAATTATGTAGATTATGTACATTGTACATCGTACTTATTAGTTATTAATATTATGTATGCGTATTTAATTTGGTATCAAATATAAATAAAATAAATTTATTATCTAAGTATATAAATATAATAAATTAATAATAAATAAAACGTATAATATTGGAGATCAGTCTTTGTTCTCAAAAATAATATAATAATAATAACATATAGTTGTGTATATAATTATATAAGAATGACATAGGAATAATATATGATTTTATAATAATCTTGTTATCGTGATAACAAATTATAAAACAAATATCCAATTAGAGAATTTGTTCTACTGAAAAATTAGATTACGATTATTATTGTTTTTGTTCATTATCTGTTTTATTTTTTGTTCGTTTAAGTTGTATAATAATAATTTTTGTTTCAATTTTTATTAATTTATTATTAAAATTATTTGATAAAATAAAATAAAATAAAATATTAAATGCAAAGTTAAATAAAATAAAGTTGTTTTGTTTATTTATTTACAACGCTAAAGAGACGTAAAGAGACGTTCATTCTCGCGCGGACTACGTCTGACTGCAGTCGCGTTTACGATTTCCATGGAACAGGGCTGTATGCGAACGAACAGTTGGATTTCCGTTCATAGCACCGTTTTTTCCGGCCGCGAACAAAGCGCGTTCGCGTTTCCGACGTACCAGGGCATTATGCACCGTACGAGCATTGCTTAACAAAACATCTCATCCGGCCGGTAGCGCTTGCGCCTCTCGAATTGTGTCACTCGGGTCGATAGTCCGGACCAGGGTACCATCCGGCCGGTAGCGATTATGTTGGCAAATTATAATAATAATATATCACTATGACCGTATTGATAAAATAAAAAATAACATTGTATCGGGCCAGTCGGAACCGTATGTGTGTGGCCGAGACACGCGTGCGTGGGTGGACGTCCGAGAACAATGAAAGCGGCCCGTTCTGCGTCCCAGAGTATCAGGACCTCATGCGCTTCTGTCACAGTCGTCGTACACACTCGTTTTTTAACGTTTGTTAACATTGACGATCTTTTTACAGAAGGTGTCGAAACATATATTTTTTTTATTATTATTGTACGCATCATAAAAACCTAAAAGTATTGGTGCACAAATTATACATTTATATTTATACAGTTTAATTGTATCCAATTTTATTTCTCAGATATTACTTTTATTATTAGATATATTTAATTAGTTGACACATTTTAGATACATATTTTTTATAAAAGGTTATATATATTTTTCAAAATAATCGTAATAAATATTAAAAAAACAAATGTTTGTTATAAAACACCAATCGACAATGAATATTCGTTTAATACCTACATTATGCTATTCAAATTGTAAAATATACACTAAAACATAATAAAATATCAAAATATTATATTGTATAACAAATAATTATTCGTATTATAAATGAAAAAGTGTAATTTCGTAGATACAAAATAATTATTAAGTAAAAATGATATAAATAATAAATGTAATAATTCATACACAGTAATAACATTAAACGTAAAATTATTATTATACACAAAATAATAGTATTTATTATTAATTATTTAATGTAATATTAACAACATTGAGCTATAAAGTTAACCTAACAACATGTTAAAGATTATACAATAATGATAAATAATAAAAGTGTAAAACGGTGCCTATACATAACATGAAGTGTTTACTGGTTAATGATTATTTGTTATACTTTAACTTAAAAACTTTTAACGGAAATACAATCAGAAACAAATACAGAAGCTTATTATAACAGATTTTCTAAAATCTGAAGATCTACAAATCCTTGCTTAATCATATTGCGTAAAAGGTAATTTTATTATTTTTAATATGTAAATAAACTTGATATTAAAGTGGTATAAGAGTAATGGAAATTAAATCCTTATTATTTTTTTAAAATATAATGAATTCTAATCAAAATAATATAAAAGACCTCAGATCGAATTTTATCTATATCACAAATCGTATTCATAAAATGTTGCATATTATTATTCAATTATCATCCGATTGATGGCCGGAATTGCAAATTAAGGATTACTGTCTGCTGTATATATTTGCTCCATATATAAATAATCAAAAATAATGGTAACTATTGATTAATTATGTGTATAGGAGTAACATTTTATAAAATTAGACTTTTTCGCCCCAGTTTTTATAACATTGAAACTCAATACAAATCCATTGTGACATACATATACGAAAAAAATACGACCAAGTTTGGTTTGTTTGTAAAATTAATCGTCTTTCTGTGCTTGGATTAGTATTGGGTACAGTGGCGTATTTACGGATGGGGGAGTAAAACAGGTTTAAATCCCTCTACATGAACAGAAAAAAATAAAAAAATTGTTATTAATAATATTATTTTACCACTTGTTTTAGATTTTAGATTATAATATATACAGAACAGATACAGAACATGTTTAATTTCATTTTTTTTGGAATTATTTTTTTATATTATAAAACGGAGATGGAGAATTCGTTTTAATGAAAGCTTCCAAAAAAATCTAAGACCCTGCCCCCCCTTATAAATTGCTAAATACACCTCTGGTTGAGCAGTTTTTTAAAGTCGTTTTGAATAATTTGATATAATATATATTATTTAATACAATTGTATATTGTTAATTTAATATCTAACATGATAGAAGTTTTACATTCTTATGTAAATTAGGTAGGTACTTTCTGATAAATGTTTAATATAATACAATTTGAATATTAAATACAACTTAAAATATTTAAGTATAACATATGGAAAACTTAAAAATTTAATTTAAATAGAAACATGATAGAAACATGATCTAAATAATAATTGAATAATTCAATATATAATCGGTCTGATCTGCTAAACAAAATATATACTCTAAGCCTAAGCCTACCTATTATTTTTTATTAAATACAAATAAAATTGTTATATTTTTACATTTTACCCATCAATATTCAATTTGATGTATTTTCTATTGCAATTTTTCATCTCACTGATGTGATCTAGTAAGTCTCCCTTAGATCCTTACAACATTGTCTATCTATTAGTTATTTAAGTACCATAGCAGCATAGCTATGTGTAGACTTGTTTCAGGAGTAGCATAAAAGTAATCCGGCCCATTTTCCAAATTGTCTATTAATATAATATAATATATTAATATCACTTATTATGAATCAAATGTATTTTAAAATGTATTCCCCAATAATATTAGTTTTGTTCTATTGTACAGATTTAACTCTAGAATAAAATGATACCATTTGAGAAAATACAATTTTATGGAGATAAAATTATACTAATTATAAAACCATCATTCAATAATTGAATGCTACTGCAGCCCAAACAAAAGGTTCAAGTGTTCAGGGGAAGCATAATGTGTTTATATGCTGTATTTCATTATTTTAATCATGGCTAAATATATAGGTATGTCAGCAACTTTGTGATACGCAGGTATCATGGTGGCCACTGGCAGTGAATTCATTATCAATTATTATCATTAACAAATAACAGTAATACTTGGTCATACGTGAATATTGAGTGAGATATTTCACATGATTTAAGCAGGTAATAATAATCTACTCTATAGATCACTGCCAGCTGAGATTTTCTTTCATGAAATATCATGTAATAATAATACATGCGCAAACTATAACAACATTTTACTAAGTTGCTGACATACCTATATATTTAGCCATGATTTTTATTAATGTCTCGATTGTATTTAAACATAATATGATACTAACTATATTTATTATTAGGCAATTATAATTTAAAATATATAAATAGTTATTAATAGGACCAAAATTAAATATAATAAAAACGTACGACATAATTATGTACTATTGCGCTTATTATAACAAAATATTATGCACAAAATAAATGCATTTTAAAAAGCCAGGAAGTCAATTCTGGGCGTTCCTTCTTCGTCCCTTCAGTCCTCGGAATGATTAATGGTGGACTTTTATTGTGTTATAGATTTACAATATAATATTATAATTAAGATCAGAATGCAATTATAGAGTATAACAATAAAGTAGGTTAGTGGGTACTAACTAAACAAAATTATCTACCAAAAATATATCCTACTCGTTATAAGTTGGCCATTCTTTTTGCCAGAAAATATGTTTTATTACATAAGAAAATAAAAAGCACACAGCATTGTAAAAATCTAAAATTGTAAAATGTAGAAATAAAATGTATTAGAAAATTTAAATAAAATATAATAGGTAAATAAATAATTGCAATTATTAACTTGCAGTTTGTGAAGTCAATTATATCTATAATGAATTTATCAATTGACAATAAATATTTATCAATTGTGCACTATCTGATAGGTACTATAAATGTACTATGGTGTTTACTAAAGCTGTCAAGACAATTTCTAATCACGATAACATTATACCTTATTATTGACCATTTTAGTAAAAATAATTAAATAACAATTTATAATTATAATATATGTAAATAATTTTTTTTTACTGTAAGTATATATTATTCTGTTAAAAATATATTAAATACGTATAAGTTTTAACATATTGTGATTTTTAATACCTATAAGTATAATTAAAATCTGTTTTACTTCGTCAAACCAAATCATTTATGAAATGCCTTACAAACAATTGTAGTAAAATAATAATATTATTATGAATTATAAGACGCAAATATTCTAGGTAATAATAATAATAATACCCAATATTAAAAAGTGGAAAAGCCGATTATGGACGTTCCTTCTTCGTCCCTTCGGTCCTCGGAGAAATTAGTGGTTTATTATAATTATTAAGATTTGAATGCAATGATATTGCATTAGAAAATACGATTCTGAGCGAATCTCAATATATTGCAATATATTATACTAATTATCCATTTTAAAATTTACCACGAATGTAAATTACATATGTAAATATGCAAAATAAATTTCAAATCCCAATGAACAATATTCAAGGAGTTATCATTTCATGATAAAAATTGTCAGTCACGATTTTCAAAACATTTTGTAATAAGATTAAATAATATATGAGTAGGTTTCTACAAAAATTTCAAACTGTTAAATGGAAAATTGCAGGTAATGTTTTTAGAAAAAATTAAAATCTATATTTAGCCAAAGAATCATCTAATCACTTCCAAAATTTTACCAAACGTAAATATTACCTATGTTAGTAATCAAAAAAATTTTCAAGTTCCTACGTTCAAAACTCAATTAGTAATAAAAAAATTAAAAAATGAGCTTAATGAAGTACCTAGAGGACACGATTTTCTACTGAAAGCATACCCCACTTGTTATAATTAGACAATTATTTCTATTCGAAAAAATGTTTTCATACATAAAAAAAAATAAAAAAAATATTTTTGTAGAACCAATACATTCCTCGCTCCGCTCAGAATCTAAAATTATAAAATACACAAGTTATGGTGAATGCAAAACAAAGATTTATGGTATCCTGTTGTGATAGTTTTTTACCGTTCGCATTTCCCCCGCAAATATTACCGAAACCTTTGTAACATAACGCAGCATCGGCAGCTGAAGCCCTGGTACTTAAAAATCAAATCCGTGCAATAATAAGCTTGTATTTGATGCAATAATAATAATTTGTATCAATTTGAAAATAATTAAATAGGACAAACCGAAACACAACGAAACTGTAGATTTACGTCATACTTGACATTTATATATTATTTCCTAGCAATATGTGTATACAATTGATAATAATAAAATATGTCACTACTGTTATACATTTTTATTTTACAATTATTATTGTATACATTATTAATTCTTAGATAATAATAATTATTGTACAATAATTACGAGTATTATTACATATATTTTGTTTTTAATTAAAAGTATACACATAGTGCTTCAAAAATTTTACATCTTATGTAGATCACATTCAGTTTTATTTTCTTGTAATCAATAGTGTAAATAGACGATGTATTGATTCTTCTTATATAATGAAATCGTTTTTATTGCATAGGCATTTAGGTTCAGAATTAAGATTCAAAAAATAATTTTTGAACTCACAAAGATTTGTTTTAGCAAATACTAATCGAATTCAAGTTCAACTAATGTAATATAATTTTCAATGATGTTTGAAATTTGCAGAATGTAAGTAAAGTATTACAAATTATTAAATTTAAAATAGATAGGTATATATTGTGTTAATTCCTTTACAGATTATGATTTGAAGTTATAGATATATTATGATATATAATAAAAATTAAAAACAAGTAGTAATTACTTCCAAATTAAAGTTATTTTAATTTTTTTTTTTGATCTTGAACAAATTATAATTCGATTATCCTTCTCACTTAAATGTGAAGCTTTTTAGCAATTTATTATTTATAAAATTATTTTCACCCTAATGGCATAATACCTATCAATCTATCATCGATCATCCATTCTCTATTTGAATAATGAACAAATCATAATTTCAATTATCATCTTTATTATTTGCGAGTTCGGTTTTGTTATTCAAATTATTGTAGTCTTCGATCTTTGCATTTTATTTATAAAATTCAAAGTTATTAAAAAAAATTGTTTGCCAACTATTTCTAATCAAAAATAATAATAATTATAAATAATAGATAGCAAGATGATATATAGGACATTTAATAAGAAATCGTATATATAAAGCTGCACGTTTGATTAAAATACATCATTATGTTATGAAAATCGTATTATATTTCTTTTATCTGTCATTTTAAATATAGAGGATTTAATTATTCTAATTTTGAATCCTTTTAAAGAGTTTTCATATCTAATATTATATATTATTTATCATAAATATTGTTAGGTTAGGTAACAACCTAAAATATACACATCTGGAATAGAATTTTTATCAATCAGTATTTATTATATATATCTGTACTGAAAGTATTTAAAACTTAAAACAATAAAATTTACAATATTATTCATAAACGTATAATAACTAGTTATAAACTTATTTTTTATTCACACGAGATTTTCAAATTTGAGTTAAGACGAAATAGTCTAATTATATTAATAATAATGATATGATTAACAAATTATGAGTAAACATTTTTTTTTATTGTAGGTATTTATACTTTATAAAGTACAATAAGTTTTTTTTTTTTTAAAGAAGTATGTACATGGCTTGAATAAATTAGCATGCAAGGAAGTTACCCATTGGTAACACCTATCTATAAGTTAATTAATTTTTGTTATTAATTTAGCGTTATTGGGTCACGGTTCCAGTTACGTTTGAGTCTGCATGTGGAATTGTCAGGGAAGTCGGTAGTGCACATACGTTTAATAAGTGGGTTTGTATTAGAGTTAAGTTTACAGTGAAATCGTGTATAGTATAGTTTGGCAAGTTCGTTAACTGTTTTGATTTGAAAGTCTTTATGTAGGTTGTTGTTAGTTATGTACCAAGGGCCATTAGTTATCATTCTTAGTGATATGTTCTGAAACGCCTGAATTGGACGTATATTTGACGGCTTTGCAGGACCCCAAATTTGAATTCCATAAGACCAAATTGGTCTTATAACGGTTTTGTAAATCAGTACTTTTGTGTTGAGTTGAAGTTTGAACTTAAGTAGAGGGCGGAAGATATGTAGCCTAGCATTAGCTTTTTTCCGTTTGTCCTTGAGGTGTGGACCCCAAATATATATATGTATATATATTTAAAATATATATATATTTTAAATTGTTGTTTCTCAAATTTAATATATAAATTATTAATTAATATAATTATAGAATTCAATTATATAATAAATATTATACAATTATACTTACCGTTGCCTTTACCTGTACCGGAGAACATGAAGCAAGACGAGTAGGTAAATACCTTTTCGAAGTTGCGACCAATCATTGTATATTACATTATGTAAATATTATTATTATATCAGTATTATCCCCAATCAAAGTCAGATCTGTGTTTTATCTCGGTCCGCAGGCGTTTGTATAAATTATTTACGACTTCACATTACAACAAAAAACAATCTCGGCAAAAGCCTCAAAAGGTTTCCCGGTTATTTTAGTCAATCGACTTATTATCAAATTTATTGAAAAGGGAATTGTATGCGACGTCGAATCGCATTATTTATACAAACGTTTTAAATAAACAATATTTAACAAAATTTAATATATTATAGCATTTTACTGTTATTTACAATAATTTATACAAATTCCTACCGTATATTATACATAAACTTTGTAGTTAAAACGTAATCTCACTGTTGCAAGAGTTTAGACGAGTTCAGAGTGTAAAACGAGTATAAATGGCATAAAGTCACGGTGAACGTACGACGAATAAAATAGTGCTTGGCAACTGCACGGTACGTTCCATCTGAAGGCCAAGATAATCAGCTTCGATAATTTGGAAACGGGGAGAAATAAAGAATGACAGTCCCCTGGTTGTTGTTTGTGGAATAATAATTGTGAGGTAATAACGAAAATGGTAATTCTCATTTAAAGAATGATAAAACTGAAAAACAAATTTAGTATATTAATAACATTTTTATACAAGATTAAACCTGATTAAAAATTTCATATCAAAGTAAGTTTATTGGACCCATTTCAAAAGTCGTTGGAGTTCAAAATTCAAAATTTTAAACCTAACACCTAAATAACATATTTTGAGACCTTCGATATATGTAGTGCTAGGTTAAAATCGAATATAAAATTAAGTTTACGTTTGTTAAACTTTAAATTATCACTCAATTATATCAAAGTAAGTTTGTTAGATCCATTTCAAAAGTTGTTGGAAGTACATAAATAATATTTATTTCATTGTTGTAACTTAAACGTATGACGTTTATTTAAATAAATTGTAGTGCTTGGTTAAAAATCGAATATTAAATTTAATTAATGTTAGTTGGACATTAAATTATTTTAGGATTATACAAAGGTAAGGTTTCTATAATGTATTTTAAACCTTGTTTGATATTTTATGTTACTTTTTCGTTGTTTTCCTAAAATTTTATAATTTAGTGCTGACTGTGAAGTTAGCACTACAGGTTTAAAGGTGAATAATTAGTGAAATTGCATCCAACAAATTCCAACAGTTGTCCAACAATATTTATCAGTCATTTGTACATTGTTGGATGAGTTAAATTTTTTTTATTTTATATGTAGTGTTGGGCATGTATTTAGCAATACAAACTTTAGCGGTTAATAACATTTGAAACGGTTTCCAATAAATTCCAATAATTTTCCTACAATGTCCAACTAACTCTACTCTGATTTCTTGGAATGATTTTGAAAAGTTATGCTATGGTTATAGTGCCAATTTCATGTACCTAAACCTACCGAGTTAAATATAAGTGATATGACTACTTTAGTCTTATCAGCTGACAGCTAAGTATCTCGATGCTAAAACACAAATTATAAACATTATAATGTCAGAACACGATTATATAAACTCATATACTATTAAACAAAATGTGTTAAACAAACTACCTCTTATCAATATTATCAGCAATTAATAAAATATTATTTGTTTATAGTTTGTATAATATTTTTATACAATATGCTTAAGAGATCATCAATTATTATTTTTGAAAGTTAGAAATTTGAAAATTAGAAATTCTGGACATTTTCACGACCTATCAAAATTCAATGCATTAAGTTAATGATTTCAAATATACCTACAAAAATAATAAATTACAACACCATGTATCATATTTTTTGAGAAGTATTATATTATTACTTGAATAATATTAAATTTCTATATATTTGTTTTAATTAAAAAAATAATATTAAAAATACAGGTATTGGACTGTAAATTATCATAGATTATTGATTATGGTTATCTATCGGTTAAGTAATAGACATTGACAGTAGCGTGTCAAACATATATGCAAATGTCACAGGCTCTTAACAGTCTTGACTAAAGAAGGCTCTTTATTACACAACATTAAAGAAAAAATGAACAAATGAACGTGTTTTCCTATACAGTATACATCTAATCATTATTTTGTTCACTATGCATATTACAATTATCTGTTATCGTAGATGTAATAAATATTGTATTATAACTTCTATTTTAGCGAAAATACTAATATTTGTATACTATTTTATTATTTGAGAATAAAAATACTTTTTAATAATTTTATTTGTATTATCGTATTAAATGATAAAGGGGACCCTTTTTTTATTTTGTACACAGGTCTGCCTTTGAGATCAACCACCACTAATTAATATTTTATTAATTTATTATTTATATTGTTTTATCGATATTTGTATCTCATATATTACATTAGTATTGTATTATACTTTGTATTTTTTAATTTTTATTATGGTTCGATTCTATGTATCTAGGTATATAGATATGTTTTATTAAAAATAGAGAAAATATAACCATATGAATATTATAATATAATATTATTGTTATAGTTTATATAACTCAACTTTAAATTTTTTTTTTTAATATAAATTTTTTAATAACGTAATATTAATTGCACTCATATCGCTAAGTTATGCACAGTACAAACTATGTAATCAGAAATCACATACTACCCTGGTAGTTGTATGTCTATGATATGAGTACAAAGACACATGTAATGTACATATTTTTATAATTTTATACGCACACATATAATATAATGTATAATATACAAACGTCAGCTACATGAACAGACAGTTTAAAAATAATGAGTTAAAAATTTAAAATCCACAATTAAGACACAATAAATTGATTTGAAAAATAATATTTTTATGTTTAGTTAATTTAGTTTAGTTAATGTTAAATTTTAATTTAATTTACAAAATCAATTTATTGTATAATTTGTATTATTGATTGTTGTATCTGTTTTTTTTTTTTATTGGCTACATTTTATTAATATCTGTATAACATCCAATATATAATATAATATTATTATTCGACTCTTTATGTATACATATAAGATTTTGTTAATATAAACAATCAAACAAAACGTGTATAAGTCGTAGTAATGATTAATTAAAAAATTAAAAATGTAATATTATAATAAAAATAAACACAACTACATCAAGACCAATTTTAATTAAAATAATAGATGTACCGGTTATAAATAAATAATTCATTATTATTATTCTAATTTAGTTTAGGTATAAACAAATATCAAATATCAAATTATAAATTATTAGTTATATATTAATAATATTTGTGTCATTAGTTACTTCCACAATATTAATGGTCACATCATCATCACTCTTATTGTGTTCATTTTAACATTAGTGTGGACTGTAGATCATTCATTTCTATGGGACCCTAGTGTTTATATTGAATAGCGATCGTCAACAAGTGCAATTGTAGTGACCTTCACAAATATACTCGTAATTTATGATAACATTAGTATTATTATTATTTAATATTATTTTATTATAATAAAAATTCGCAGCATCACTGGACAATTAGATATTATTTTTACATTAATATATTTTAATAAATTTTAATTATGTTTTTATTCAAAAAAATTGTCAGTCACGATTTTCAAAATATTTTGTGAAAAAATTAAGTACATGATTAGACTTTAATAACATTTTTAGACCGATAAACCAAAAATATAAAACATTTTTGGAAAAAAGTTCAAAATTCAATACTTGGCCAAAAAATCAACCAATCCGTTTAAAAATTTTACAGCTCTTGTATACTACCTATGTTAATACTCAAAAATATTTTCAAGTCCCTACAATCAAAACTCAATTAGTTATCACGAAATTAAAAAATTTAAAATAACAGAAATCGTAATTTTCCCAATTTTCTGCCATTTTTTAGTAGTTTTTCTTCTTCAAAGGGAAAACTTTTGAGAAATTCACAAATGAGCTATATAAAGTACCAAATAGACACGATTTTCTACCGACAACATACCCTACTTGTGGTGGTCAGACCATTATTTCTACCCGAAAAAATGTTTTTATACATCGAAAAAAAAAACATCTTTGTAAAACAATAACAAATATATATATAATATATAACTATCATAAGATATAATTTACGAATAATATATTTAACATTATATATTTATGGGTAATTATTGAACAAGTAGTTATAAAATGGAGTAATAAGATTTGAGATTAATCAAACAATTTTTACGAGTAAAGAATAATTTTTAATGGTAGGTGCATATTCAATTAGATTATTAGATATCCAAGATCAGTGGCACTTTTATGTCGGTTATTTTATTATTAAATTGTATCAAATAAACGTTTAATTAGTTTAAATATTATTGTTTTGTAATATATAAGACTTTGATTAAGTTGAATCAATTGTCATGCAACAATTTGATATAGAATTTGAACCTTAATATAGTGTTCTAAGTGTTTGATTAACTTTCTGCAATAAATTATATTAAAAAAAATAAATTAAAAATTAACATTATTGTTTTCTAAATAACTATATTATATTATAATAAAGTACAAAAATTGAATGACTGAATTCAGATTTGAGACATCAACATATTTAATAACTGGTTTTTTATTTACAATTTACTTCAAAAAGTCTACCTATTGTATAACGTTAATAATACAATAATAATTATGTAATAATACAATATAGATTAGGTTATGTATTGTCTATAAAACACGGTCACATGTCGCAACTT
The DNA here is from genome assembly GCA_013282895.1 of Eriosoma lanigerum. Taxonomy (NCBI): domain Eukaryota; kingdom Metazoa; phylum Arthropoda; class Insecta; order Hemiptera; family Aphididae; genus Eriosoma; species Eriosoma lanigerum. The sequence continues at coordinate 31,752,750 of CM023357.1, read as the reverse complement.
TATTTAAATAAATGTACATAATTAAAAGAAATTTTAAGTATATTCATAGTTTCATAGGTATATGATATTTTTATTATGTATGTTTTAAATATTAAAATATCAAAATAAAATCAATGAACTATATGGATAAATCCAGATTCATCCATTTCACGTAAAAAGTTGTCCATTTAGTGTTAAAATAATCGTTTTCAAAATTACAACTGAAATCAGATATATTTCATCAACTATAAAGTGGATGTTCGCTTCATGAAAATATCGATTTCACTAGGTAGATGCGATATTATATATATATTATGTCCGGAGACGTTCACGAAAATAAACAAATTGTACGTACGAAATAAGTTTTATAAATTAAGAAATTGTCCACGAATAATATGTTCTTTTCTCTGTACTCATAGTTTTATGAGTTATAGTGTTATGATATTCTATACTTAGATATATAAGATAACTCTTATGAATTTATGATACTTCGGGTAAACACAATAATGATGAACCTATTATTAAAAACAAATCCATTTAAACGTAAACAGTTAGCTTAAATATTTTCTTTTTATATGTATTACATTTAAATTTAAAAATCTATTATAAATTGTGCAGATACTGTGAGAATTATTATAATTATTGACAGTATATAGAAGAAAATCAATTATTGACCGTATGTATCTATATGAACCTATAGTGATAAAAATCGATAAAATAATGCACCATTCTATAATTTTTTTAGTTTTATAATTTTAAAATATCATTAATATCATCAATTTATTATCATTATTAATATCAATTATTTAAAGATTTATTAATTTTAGATTCTGAGCGGAACGAGGCATGTATTGTTTCTATAAAGATGTTTTTTTTTTATGGTCCGATTATCACGCATAGCACATGTTTCACTTGCAAATATTGTCTACTTGGTACTTTATTAAGCTCATTTTTGGAATTTCCCAAAATTTTTTCCTGAAGAAGCGGAAAATAGGCAATTTTTATACGCTTTTAATTATATTTTGTTATTCGTGATTTCTTATTAAGTTTTAATAGTAGAGACTCGAAAATTTTTTTGAGTACTAAAATAAGTTATTTACAAGCGTGGTAAAATTTTGGAACGGAATAGTTAATTATTTGGAAAAATAAAGAGCTTTGAACGTTTTCCCAAAAAAAATTAGTGTTACTTACAATTATGGGATTATCTGTTTGAAAATTTCATAGAAGTCCAATACTATATTACTTAATATATTAACAAAATATTTTGAAAATCGTAACTGGCAAATTTTTTTTATAGGCTTATTATAATTTTTTTTTTCTGATCTATGAAAACCTTTTTTCGGGTAGAAATAATGGTCCGATTACCACAAATAAGGGACCCTTTCTATACCAAATTCCATCTAGTTGGTACTTTATTTAGCTCATTTTTTGAATTTTTCAAAAGTTTTTCCTTAAAAAGGAATGATAACTCCTTGAATATTGATCGTAGGGATTTGAAATTTATTTTACATATTTACATATGTAATTTACATTCGTTGTAAATGTTGAAATGGATTATCAGTATAATATATTGCAATATATTTAGATACGCTCAGAATCGTATTTTCTAAAGCAATATCATTGCATTTAAATCTTAATAATTATAATAAACCAATAATTTCTCAGAGGACCGAAGGGACGAAGGGGGAACGTCCACAATTGGCCTTCTCACTTTTTTTTACTATAATTGAGTATATAATTTATACGATTTATCGGCTAAGTATGTAAAATATTGGATAGCGGTTTGTTATTTTGAACAAATATCACATACCTATGTTTTTAAAATCAGTCTGGTCATATTAATTTATTATATCCCAGTTTTCGATGAAAATTTATGAAGAGGCCTTTTTACTTTTTTAGACTTATCATTATTAACTTATTATTTTAAAATTTAAAACTAAATAAATATAAAATATAGAGAATCACGTTGGTAAGATTTATCTTAAATCGTTGTATAAAAGTTTACCGTATGGAAGATAAATTATAGAAAAATATACAATTTATAGAAATATATTTTTAATTTTCTATAACACAAAAATATTACTATATAATATTATATAACACTACAGAATATTTATTTTCTAATTGTATTATATTTTTTCAAATTTTAGACAGACAAATAAAACTTATAATCAACTGCCCTTGCCTACGCTTTATACCGAATGAGTAATGTAAATAATTATTACTAATAGCCACACAATTATGGTCCAGTCGCATCCGATCCCACCACTTGTACGGTTTTAATTGAATGAATTATTATTGTGGCTTTGTTTCAATTTTACTGACCATCGATCATTTTGACTATTTGTCTCTTATTGGAGTGACTCTTTTCTGATGATACCGCGTCTGTTAATACAGTTTAGCGTTCTGGTTTCGTGTATTTCAACCTTCGATTCTGTAATAGACGCACAATCGCCTATCGATGTGGTCAGAATATCAACCGTTAGAAATAATAGCTTCGAATGTCTCGAAAAACAATTCGGTATGCCCTTGGTGTTCTGGTATAAAGCTTCTCTGGAATCCAAATTGGCGTTACTTCAATCGTTAAGCAAACATGATGTGACCATTAAGCATGGTAAGTTTACTTAGATACATATGGTAATAATGTTTATTATATTCCATATAGTGATCACTGATAACATCGGTTGTTCTAATTAATTATCTTATTTTCGATTTTATAATTTGAGTAGAATTGTTAGCATCTGGTTGCGAGTGGCTCTGGAGTTCGGTACCAGGATTAATATCGTTAGAAGTATATTCAGGAGAACAACTGATTAAATCGTTCAAAAAATCTGATAACTCATACTTTTCAATAATAACTAAAACCAATTATACACATTGGAAGTGCAACGAAAGCAGTTTTGTAGAACACGTGGAAGTAACATTGGAAAATATGATCACGTATGTTTGATTTAAAATAAGAAGTGTTGTTTAAAAAAATCGAATTTAATAAATTATTATATCTATTATCTATAAAGCCATGCTCTATATTATATAGGCCGAAAAAAATATTAATCTATTCTGGTAATGTTAACTAGGTATTAAATTGTATCTAACGTTATTCAATAGATATCACGTAAATTTTTAGTAAAAAAGTACTTATATATAACATTAACTTAACTATTAGCTAATTAGTCATTATAAAGATGTATAGGTAAATATAATATTGACAGACTGTTATAAATTATAAATATTTACATACCTAATACAATAAATTAACTATGATTATTTTTATAAAAATGAAAAATGTTAAATATGTATTAAAAATAGAAATTTACATTTTGATTAAATGTTAGATAATTATTCCAATAAACAGTTTTTAGTTAGTAGTTTTTATATTTAAAACTACTCTCACAAAAAAAAAAAAAAACCATGTGTTATTATAGAATTATAATTGAAGCTAATCTGTCGGAGGTGACGATTAATCAATGCGATAAATCCGAAAAACTTAATTTATTAAATGGGACCAATAAATGTCACCACACGACAAATTGTGTATACAAGTTGAACGATCGACCATTCGTAACTGGGAATTACTGGTGTATGTGCAAACCAGGATATTATTCGGTTCACATGAAGTTCGACGGGGCACTAGTAGATTGTAAATATGATTGCTAAAATATTAAACATATATAATCGGTTTATCATGTATTCGTAAACATATAATTTTTTTAGTGGCATTGCCGGAAAATATCGAAAGTGAGTATTCGTGTCAAAAGTGTTGGAAAGGATGTGATGTGTGTAAGGGACCACAAAGTTGTATGGCTAAGTTTTTATGGATACAAAGGTAAAATTTTAAATAGTTATTTAAGTTCTACACAAAATATGTATATTATAATTTCCAATATGTAACAGAGGTACGTTTCTCGGAATTACTATCGTATGTATAATATTGACATTGATATTGATATGGTTCGTTCACAAAAACCGACGTATCAAAGTTTTTCGAATTGCAAGTCCGACGTTCTTGATCATAACGCTGATTGGCTGTATTATTATGTACTCTGAAGTAAATATGATACAGTAAAAACATACAAACTTAATACAATCTAAAATCCATTTAGATGTAACTTTTTTTTGTTTCACTAAAATAATTATCATTGCAGAATGTGTAACAGGTACAATTTAAATTATTATATATAATAATAAATTAAATAAATATTAAATTATGATGTTTACGCGAAAATAAAATAAAAACACTTATTTCATTTTATACATACGATTGAATATACAATATTACAATCATTAATATACGTATTATATTGTAAAATTTTTTTTAAGTACTTGGTACATTGTACATAGGTATATTCTTAATTAGATAGGTATTAGTAGTACATAAGACTACGTATACTAACGTTCAGAGGAGGATGCGGCAAAATTCACAATTTTCCGTTGTCCTAACTGGGTAGAAGAAAAAAACGTGACACAATACGCCTTTTTCTCGACGGTAGGCTACCACTGCCGAAAATATATCGGGAATACTCTGCGGTCCAATCGGGTGGGAGGTACAAGACGCCAGCGTAAGAGAGGCACTGAAACGAATCGGGACCGAACTCACCAGAATGGTAATTTCTATCCAACATAAAAAAAAAAAAGAGGACGACGAGCTGGCTGCTTCTGCAGCTACAGCATGAAGGATGTCAGCACGAGTAATACAGACTCTGTCGGGCTTTGGAAATCGGACCCAGAAAACGAGTATAGGCACGGGAGTCCAGGTTAGATGGTCATGAGTACCAAACCGAGAAGAGGAGTTAGTGGCCGACGATCAAGTTTCTATTCTAAATTTATCTAATCTAAATTCAAATAGTCATCATAAAGTAAAAAATTCGAAAATCGTAATTTTGTCGATTTTTTGCCCTTTTTCGGTAGTTTTTTCTTCTCCTAAGGAGAAACTTTTGATAAATTCAAGATTTATAAATTACCAAGATAATACAATTTTCTACAGCATACCCTGATAATGGTAATCGGACCATTATTTTTACCCGCAAAAATGTTTTCATATAAAAAAAAAAAAAAAATAATAATAAAATCTTTGTAAAAACAATACATCAGCACCATCGATTGCACATATTGCAAAACGTATCAAATGTCGCAGTCGGTCCCTCCAAGATATTCAAATTGTATTCATAGGTTAGGTCTCGTGGTGGGAGGGCCAGTATATATAAAGTAATAATTGATTAAATAAACGATGGGGTCTGGGAGGAAGTAAAAAAAAAAAAAATAATAATAAAAGGTATTAGTAGTATAACTAGTAGTAAGAGTACAATAATATTAATTTATATTAGTTTATATGACTATATACATGTGTAACGTGTAGGTACCTAAGTAAATCTGTCCCAATGAATCGCCAAAAGTAAATATAAATGTAGGCAATAGACCAGTAGGAATATTCAAAATATTTTTTACTGGAAACATTTTAATGTTTTACCTATAGTGTAGTTTAAAATAGGTATAATGTATTATGCTTAAATGTAGGTAATTAGGTATATTAATAATAAAGAATCTATATTATCTCTAGCTATATAAATTATTATTGTTAATACTTTATGTTTTTGTATCTTATTATAATTTTATATTTCTATAAACACGAAAATTCCCAATCAGCATAAAAATACACCCAAAACAAAAAATTTGTTTGTTTTAAAAGTGTATTTACAGTTTATGTTTTTTATGACATATCTAGATGGGCATCATGTTTCCTGAATGCACTCAGCAGTTGTGTGTGGCTACAAAGTGGACGCGTCATTTTGGATTTTGTATAACATATTCATCATTGTTGATGAAGACTTGGAGGGTGTCGTTAACCTACAGAGTAAAGTCGGCGCACAAATTAAAGCTCACCGACAAACAACTGTTGCAGTGGATGACACCGATATTGGTGATAATACTGGTTTACATGGGATCTTGGACGCTCAGCGATCCACCTCAAGCCGTACTCGAAAAAGAAACCGAAACAGAATTGAGGTTTTGGAGGTGTTCAAACGATTGGTGGGACTATTGTCTGGCAGCAGGTACATAGATGTATTATAAAATAATAATATGAAAATCTCATAAAATTATTGTATATTAGCAAAAATAAATGGTATTTTAGGTGAAGTTCTTTTCCTGGCATGGGGAGTTAGGGTGTGTTATGTGGTCAGGAATGCAGAATCATTTTACAACGAAGCTCAATTGATTAATTTTGCAATTTACAATATATTCATAGTTAATATCATCATGATGACAATTCAGTAAGATAAGGCATAACATGATATTAATATATTATTATAGATGGTGTTTTATTACTTATGGTATAATATAACTAAGTAATCATTTTTATTTTAGTTTTTTTCTGTTTCCCGATATTGGACCCAATTACAAGTACACATTAGGATTCATCAGAACTCAATTGAGTACTTCGATAACTATAGCTTTGGTATTTGGTTCAAAAGTTGTGCGAGTATTAAATGGTCAAGGTGATCATTGGGACAACAAGCTTCAGGCTAAAGGTATAATGTCATATGAAATGAACGAAATGTGTGACGAAACAATAGATTTGCAAACAGAAAATGAAGAACTGAAAGAAGAAATATTTAAATTGGCAACACAAATAGGTTTGTTGAAAAATTCATTAATGCATGTGAATAATAGACATCTGAGGAAGAATGGGTGCCAGAGTTGTAATCCAATTATTTCAAACCAACTGAGTCCAACAATTAAAACTGGAAGTTTTTTCAAAAGTCTAGGGTCAAACAACTGCTTAGCACCTTCAACAAGCACTTAAAAATTGTATACAATATGTAAAAGAAAACACTCGCTTATAATTATTAATAAAATATTAACTTTACAAAAAAAAAAATAAGACTTAAATAATTATTTTTATAAGTATGTATAATGTATATGTAAATACGCCTAAAATATAATTAATATATTTTTAACGATATAATACAATTAATAACTTCTGTTATTTAAAAAAAAAAACACAACATATGTTAAAATATTCGTAATTATGGTAAGTTTGATTCCTATTACATACAATGGTTACTATTATTATTATACATATAAATTGTATTATCAGTCTTATTACAATTTATTTTTCTCTGTTATTAGTTTAAAATTTTTTAAATTAAATTAGATTTAACTAAATTTAAATACAAACAATAATACATTGTATGTTCAGAAATGTCAGAATTGTGGTAAAACTATTATTGAAAGTATACAATATTAATACACTTTAATGAATAATTATTGTAGTTTATAAAAAAAAAACATTTTACATTTTTACAAATTAAACAAAATTGTCAATACATATACAATAAAAAACACAAAAGGATATAATTATATTATTTTTAATAAATAATCAAAATATGATTTAATAATATAAATGTAAAGAACAAGGTGTATAAAATCAGTAATTTTTACAAACCACACTAGGGTAGGTATATAAAATACACATTAGCTATATACATAAAAATCAAAATGTATGTATGCCATAAATATTATATATTATAATATACTTAAAGTATAGAACACTACTTTTAGAAAAAAGATTAATTAATAATAATAAAAAAACACAATTAATTAAATAAGAGATCTAATGAGCTAAGTTCAATGGCTCTTGGAGTTCTTGAACGGGCACTGGTACACATTGTTCTTCAAAATTTTGAATGTTCGCCACCATTGTTACGTCCACATTACTAGTTGGTGAATCAAACTGTAACACAGAGAAATTTATTATGATATAGGAATTTTAGCATACAATAAAAAAAATGTTAGCAGAAGACACTTAAAATAAGCCATTTGTTATAATTATTTGGCAATGTCTCAGTACACAGTTTTTAGTATGCTGACCTTTTTTGGTCTACCTCTCTGCTTGGGTCCAGGAAGATGAGCCATGCTAGCATGTTGTTGTATAATGTGATATCTCAATTTGTCTGATCTCGAGAAACTTTTTGGACACTCGGTGCATGTAAATGGCCGTTCTCCTGTATGTGTCCTGTGGTGTCGTTGCAAATGTGATAGCCTCAAAAATGACAGGTTACAAAATGTACACTGGTGTGGTTTCAGCCCGGAATGTGTTTGCATATGACGTCTAAGGTTTTGTTTGTTTAGAAACGATCTCTGACAGGTTGGACATTCAACAGAGCCAGTAAGGTTAACTTTATTTTGGGCTTCAATAAAGGCCTGAAAATCTACTTGGGATGGTTGGTACTTTGGCTGTGATAATATGGTGGGTTTGTTTTCATCTATATGCTCATCCATCATCACTTGTGGACTCAGCATAGTTGTGTGATCAAAAGATGTATTGTTATCAGATGAATCATCTTCGCAAGGTACTTGAAATGTCCTAGAATCCGCTTCAATTGAACTAGTACTTCCATTAGTCTAAAATTAAAATAATTGTATTTATTTTAAGTTGGAAGTTTAAAAATAATATATTTCTTACCACTTCTAACTTATTATTTGCATCTGGATCAGAAGGTTCGGTTTTAATTGGTACATAATTAAATGTTGGCTTAAGTTTTGTTTGATCATTAGATACGGTTTTCTCGGATAAACCTAAAAAATAAGTAAAATATAAAATTATTAATTATTTACTAAATTGAATGTATAGTTGTTATAATTAACCTTTGATTTGCAAATCTCTGGCTACTTTTAAAAGAGAGCTCAAACTGTTTTCCTGTACTTCGACTGAGCCTACGTACATATACTGGCACAGGCTCTGCATTTCTTGTACAGTAACCCCTCTCATTATCACTGTAGGGTGTTTACACGGGTTCTCTTGGAATATTGTCTCAAAGTATGGGCTACACGCAGATAAAATTAGCTTGTGTGCCTAAACATTAAATATTTAAGTAAATATAAATTGAATTATTATTTTTAAATTATTATAATCCTTACCCTCAATAAGCCATCCTGACACGCGATAGTTACGTCAACGAGAATTTGTTCATTAAACAGACATTCGAACAGTGCTCGTAAATTTTCCAAATGATTATTCCACCTGAGATTAAATGATTTATTGACGAACTCCATGTCGTTAGTCATCTATGAAAAAAAAAAATGAAAAAACAAAAATTACTAAGTAATTTTTTAATAAAATGATATTTAGTTTTATAAAACTAATTTTGTTTCGTGTGTAAACATTGTATTTAGAGTTTTGAAATATGCAATGATATTATGTAAATTTCAAGTCCACACGTCATAAGTACGTAATTCTACTTAAATAAAAATGAAAAAAAAAAAAACAAAAAAACCCATGGAAATAATATTAATATTATTTTATCTATTCGTCATTATTATGACATGTTTTATGACTTCAAAATTCCTTAAAGTGTTAATAAAAAGATAGCTGTCGCACGCGCATAAATTATTATAAGATCTGTTCGGTATTTGTATGTTATAATGGTAAAAACATTAAACAAACATTTTAGTCACCACTGCGACGTACCCGAGCGTCGTGCCGGGGGGCCTTGGTTTTAGTAACGTGTATACTGACTAACGCACGCACGCACGCACTCGCGTGTGCACAGTGCACAGATGAAGGGACGAGTGTTCGTACGGGGGCGGTTACGCGGCGAGCGGGGGAGACGGGACCTTTTTGGATAGACCTGCTGCCTGCACGTCCTGACTATGGGGCAACATTATAAAACCTTAGCGAGGGTCCCGCATGTGTGCACCAACGAAGTGACTATAGTTTTAAAAACATCCATTGCAATACAGCTGAATCCATATAGTAAAATCATTCTACCCAAAAGTCATTTCCCCAAAACTATCGAATTTTTAACAATAGTATTTATCTATTATGCGCATAATTGTCCTGAACGTTATTGTTGAAGTACTTGTTACCTATGATTTTGGTTTTCGGACCGTCTAGATCAGCATTTGGACGAACGATTTATAATAATAAAGTCTATTATAATAACATTTGTATGTTTTATAACAATTTGTAACTTTATTTAAGCGTTTAGTCATTTTTTTTTTTTTTTTTTTTTTTAAGTAATCGTCCAAAGTGTATTATTACTTATATGTATATATTATGTCGATTATTCCGTAAATCGTACTTTATATTATTACGTTCTTCCTAAACTCACAAGGCCACAAGTGACAACATAAATTTACTGAATTGTAGTACTAGTACCTATATAATAATATAATATTTTTGTTTTTAATTAGACCATTAGATTTGAAATATTAAGTATAATTTATATTGAAAAATATTTATTGAATATTATATTATGAAGATCGATTATCATTTAAATAAACACGTGTTACTGAACTGTGCTCTTGAATCTGCCCAGTTCAGCAACCCTTTTTAGTATGATTTTTTTTGTTTCGCGTGTGCGGGGTAAAGAAAGTAGGAGAGAATTGCCACGAGGGAACCGACATAGCGATCGTTAAAAGCGGAGGCCCTGTATATATATATATATAAATGTATGTGTGCGTGCGTTGGAGGAGTAGGCAGCGTGAAAGGGGGATTAAAACAAGGGGGACCGACCCTTTGCTTGATGACTCAGTGGGGGTAAAGGGGGATTCCAGAGTCGATAATATTCCACGAAATAATGCAGGGAGAGCCTACGCTACGAAGGGTGAGAAATGGAGGAGAGAAAAGGACACGGACCAAATGCAATGAAACGTAAACAAAAAAAAAATACTATTTCCTTTTTTTTTTTTAGAAAACCTCCGTTAAAAGAATTCTTGGATTTTGGGTCTTCTAATAAATCGTTAACCGTGAAGGGAGAAATGAAATTTAACCTGATAATCGAATGATAGATACTTCACAATGGAAAAAAAGGTCCTGGCCACAGTAGGTGGTGTCCATATTGATTATGGTATCGTGATGTTAGGTATAGTAGGTTGTGTTTAACAAAACAGGTATACGGTTAATTCATAGGTAACATTTTGTATTATTGCCATGACTATTATTAATGTGTGATGTGTCTTTTAAACCGGATGCGTATTTCTGGAGCATAAAAGTAAAATAAATGCAGAGTACAATAAACGATTTAAAATTTGTTTGAAAACTATTCATAAAAAAAATATATTAACAATGTGATTTTCGCGTTCATACAGTATTTCGTTTTATATCTACATTGTTAACGTAGTCATGGTAGTTATATTGTCGACCAGCAATATAGAATTTCGTTTAATTTATTACTTTCGAATGGAATATTTCAAATAGAAGGAATATCGCAAAAGTAGTCTGTCGAAAATTTGTACGTTGCCTTGGTAACGTTTGGAGTGGAGAATAAAGCTCGATGAGAATTTTTTTTTTTTCATTTTACATTAATGCCGCCGAGGTTGTGTATTTTTAGAACCTCCGGTCGCAGCGGTGTTTCGAGGCGGGGCAGCTATATACGCGCGGTCTGGGGTCGGGCACCGCGATGGGGGGTTCCCGTAGTGTATGGGGTGACCGAGCTTGTAAACTACCGGCAGGGCGGTGAGGGGGGACGTTGAATAAGGGACTTCCCTCTAGGGGTCTTGTTTTGTCCGTACCGGCACCCCTGAATGCGTATATATCTCCCCCACGATGTTGTGAAATACAATATCGACCCGACGACCAAAAACGCTCTTTCCACTTTTGTACATATATATATATATTAAGTGTAGAGTGGGAAATAAAATAGCAAGAGGGAGAAAACCCCACGAAGGAAGCCCCTATACAAGATACCAGGTATTAAGTTTGCGAGCTGTAAGGAAAGTGCGTGTAGTACGTTCTCTTATATACTATAGAAAGAGGTTTTAGAGCTTCATAATATACGTCATCAAAGACTTTTAGGATTTCAGAAGGGAAATAAAATTACAAATTTTAGTTACATTTATGAATATTGTAATTCGTCCAATAGACGACACTTTGGAATCGTCGTCTTTTTCGTTTTTTATTTATAAAAACGATCTACTATAATACTATAATAGTTGCTGGCAAAACTTTAAATTAAAAATAAAAATAAAAAAGGAAGTTTACGTATATACATATATATATATATATATATTATTTGGTATTTTATAGTCGATTTATCTAATAAACCCTAATTTTAATATCTGTGATTTTAAATATGTTATGAAATTATTAATTTGTATTCTTTATTAAGAATAGTCAATAAGCAATCTTTAATCTTTAAACTGAAATATTTTTTCATTAATCATTTGAAAAATACATATTTTTCGATTTTAAATTCTGAGCGAAGCGACATATATATATATATTTTTATGTTTGAAAACTATTTTCGGGTAGAAATAATGGTCCGATTACCATGATTTGGGTAGATTTCAATGGAGAATTGCTTCTACTTGATACTTTACTTGGTTCATTTTTTAAAAAAATGTTTTAATGTTGAATTATTCCGAAATACACGGAAACTGTAATTTTGATGAATTTTATTTTGAATACTTTATGAAAACTAATGCAATTTTGAAAGTAGGAACACGAATTTTGAAACGGATTGGATTATTTTCTGTCTAAATATAGAGCTTTAAAATTTATCCAAAATTGTTTAATATGATTTAAAAATTTAAATTACTAAAGTGTATTTTTTATAAGATTAAATTATAAAAATAAACATTATTGCTGTTAATTTTAATTATACTTATTATAGTCCTACATGAATTTTTAAAATAAATATAACTATTATAGATGCCTATAATATTAACAATTAATTTGAGTTATAATTATGTATTTATGCGTATATAATGTGTTTAAAAAGTAGATGAGTATAACAAGAGAGGCAATGGGGGCAAGGTTCTCTCTAAAAAAAAATTAAATCTCTGGACCGGTCCAACTAAAAAAATATTTGTCCTTCTATATTAAAAATCCTGGCACTTATTTATAACGAACATCGATATTATAAGTATACTATTAGTAGTATTGGTAGTATTATATTAATGAGTTAATTCAAGAAGAATATTATTATTCTTTGTATAAAAGTTATAATTAAGTTTTTAAGTCTATTAATATCTAATTATTTATAATATAATACTAATTTTATATAATAATCATATCTATTAACGCTATGTAAAATACAAATTAACTATTAAATTATGTAGATAAACAAAATATTTCGATAATTATTGATGCAAACAACATTATTTAATGATTAATTGTCCTACTTAACCAGTCTCAAAATCCAACCCATCCAACTTGTACAGAAAAATACAAAATGTTCACATTGAAACACAAATTATTAATTTACCGGCAAACATTTCTTACATGTGGATATGAGGCCACTGTAACATAAATGGAAACAAGCAAACTGATAAGGCTGAAAAATTGGCCTACTCAGCCTAAAACTAACACTAACTTTTTCTCATATCGGGACATTAAAAGAGTTAACACACAAGATATACAAAAACAATGTGAGAAATAATGACTAAAACATTTAACCAAACTTAATGAAATAAAAATAACTACCATCCCTTGTCTCTTTTCAGAGAACATACCCAGAAACTATAGATTCTATAAACCGACTAAGGATTAGCCACACGCACCTTAAACATCAACACAATGAAAAAATTAGATCCACTAATTAAACACATCATCACAGATTACCGGACTTCTTTTACGAGAAGGAAAAGATGTAATTTAACATGTCCCTTCATATTTCGAATTCCAGGATCGTATTAGTATTAACAAAACTGGCCTTTCTGTCGATAACTAATCCTCGGATACATAATTTAATGTAAATAATATGTATTAATTATAATTTTTAGTAACATACAGTGGCGTATTTACGATTTTCTTTTAGAGGATCATGACTGATGACTAGAAAAAAATTAGTGTGCTACAATAACTATATCCGAACTCCAGAGAACTTTTCTAATAGCATCCAATAACCAATGAGTTTTGCTGCTTATAATTTTTTTTATTAATGGTTACAGTTACAATTTCAATAGATTAAATTAATTTTAAAGAAAACTTGTCTCCTGGGGGGGTAATATATCACTCAAATCGCCCTCTGTAAAAATACGCCACTGGTAACACATGATAAAAATAACTATGTAAAATACAGTAAATAAAATATTACATTCAATGGCCGGCATACTGAATAGTAATAAAAGAATAAAACTATTTGATATTATAATACAAACAATAAATTATTATAATTTTGTTTCATCTTAAAAATGAGATGTTTTACTATTTTTGGTACGAATATAATTAACATTTTATAATATGCCTACCTAATTTATTAGGTAGTGATAGGTACAATTAGTAAATTTTCCATGGTATATTGACATATTTCTATATCAGTAAATAAAATATTCGTCTAATCTCATAAACATAATTATTCCAAGACTCTCTTGTTCCTAAAAGAAGCCGAACTAATAAACGAAATTTAAACCATAATACATTTATCTTCATATATTTTCTATATATTTATTTACTTAATTGTTACCCTTTCTTTTTTTTTTGTGAAAATTTAACAGTGTAATTAAAATTTTTTAAACATGTAAACATCTCCTCATTTTGTATCGGCTTATTTAAAATAAAAATTATTTCAAGAGAAATAGGTAATTGATGCTAATAATTAATTATTATTGATATGTTTATTGTTATTTATCTAATTTACATCCGATAATGTTATTTATTATTTATAGAAACGAATATAAATGTTTATCTATTTTATCATTAAATTATATATTAGTATTCACTATTGGTATAATTAACTACTTTAATCAACTGAAATAATAATAGGTCTGAAAATTTAATTATTAATATTATGATATGATAAAAATATTAGTACTGTAATTAGGTACTAATTATTATACAAATTGTAGCTAATTTAGGCTCTAGGCCTATTTTTTCCTTTTGAAATTGAAATTAATAAGATGTAAGTTTCTTTTTTTTGTTGGTACTTGGTATTCTAATATTTATATTATTATGTTAACAGAAAACAGTCATTGACATTTACCTTACAATAACGAAAGCAAGTTTATTTTGTTTACAGGGTTATCATGGTGGGAATCTTTTATCACATCTAAATAATTTATTTTTTAATTTCATTATATTATATTTAGTAGTTGATATTAACAGAAATATTATCAAGCCTCAAATAAAAAAATAATAATAATAAATACAATTAGGTAATACAAATAAATTGAGTGTAATAAATAACATATGTAACCGAGTGAAACATTTTATTATTTAAATTAAATATGTACCTGTAATATACCTGCTAATATCTTACAAATTATACATTAACAATGTTGCCATTATATTTATTACGTTTGGAATTACGTAATTCTAAGAATTATATTTTACGTACATTTTATATTAACGTAAATAATATTATTCTGTTTAATTGTTTTTAGTGTTTTATACTAAACGTAGAGGTTTTAAATTTAATGTATTATAATTATTACCATTGATTATAGATAATAGACTATAGTATAATCAACGTTGTGACTAATACAGACTTAAAGTAAGGATAGTTATTATATATGCGAATGCGATAATATAAATGATTGTAATAAAATCCGTTTTAATACAATTTTGTTTATTGTTGTGTAAACATAAAACAGCGCTGCCGTTTGTAACTTGTACGTAAAGACGCCACAGCGTATGAAATATAAATTAAATATTAATATCTACACGACATTTTTCTCTATCATTGACGTGCAAAATCTAGCGATTCCAGCCACGCCTTATATCGTTATGAGCCATTATTCGATTTTTCCGATCCAATATTATCGATCATAACACGAACTAGGAGTAGTAAAAAATCCGTGATCGTCGTTGTGGTTACGCGTGACAATCGGCTCACAAACATTTCGTCGATCACGGGAAAAGGGAAAATCAGCCTTCCGACCCAAGTAAACATTTTTCACCAGGGTTTCCTATTAAGTCACCCGACTCGATGGCGTAAATAGGCGAAAAGATTTCAAAAATCACAGAAAAAGTCGGTCGCGCAATAAACGAGCCGGTATTTGTAGAGGAAAAAAAATCCTTGTAAGGCCAACGATAAAAGTAGAGATCAGTAAATACGTTTCACTCGCCTCTTCTTCCCACCCAATCGCCGTAATACGACGAACGACATCTTCCCGTCATACGACAAGTCGCAATACATGTTATAGTACTATGTTACGACCGTGTTATCGCGCTTATCCTTGGCAAAAGGCGAATATTGGACGAGAGAAGATAATGTCGGATACAACTTCTGAGGCGGTTTCTCGTGTAATCGGTACACTGCGGCGGAAACTTGCATCGATTTCCACGTTATTGTTGTGCAACCTTCGCGGTTGCGACACAAAACGATTTAGGTAAAATTATTAATATTATAATTATAAAATCGAAGAACGTCTCAAAGACACATTGTACGTAATATCACAGATAAGATTAAGTAATAAATATAAATAAACATAAGTATAGACGTAATATTATCATTATTATTATTATAATGTGTCTGGGTTCCCGTCGCCTCGGATCCCACATAGTGATAAAAAAATACAAATATATAAACCAGTTTCGGGGGACCGGTCCACTCGTAAATGCGGGCCTTCTACTCGATCCTAGGACAACCGCCGCCACATCGGTCGACGATGACGACGTACGAACGCGGTGACGGAGTTGTGTGAGCGCGCGCGCGCGCGTACACAACAATATAATAATAATAATATATTAAACTTCTGTGTGATAACGCGTGTAACACGTGCTGCAATCAATTTCACCTGTAACCGCGGTCGTTCTGTAAATGTCACCCATACCATTACCAGACACTGTAATTGTTCGAGGTATAATTTTTAAAAACGTGTACGTATTATGCTGAATATTTTAACGTCGTAAAAACCTTTACACGATTACATTATGTGTAAAGCGGGTTAGTAACACACGTATTAAAAACCGAACGGTAATAATTGTTTATTTACTGTCGAGTGGTTGGTTGGCCCGTTCCACTATCCGGCACAGAAAATAACCGCATTTTCTCGACGTTTTTGATACGACAACAATAATTATTGTTAATTAAGTGGGCATCCAGATACATCAACTACGAGCACGAACCACGCATGCGTTATCGGTTTACAATTTCATAGAATAATATATGTGGTGCATATTAATTGTTAGTCATATATTACCTTTGTTTCCGGCATTTTTTCCTTGCGACCGTATACTCTTGTCGTTATCGTTCTCGATACGGGCTATTTATACTGATAGACTAATCCTATACGATGTCTGAACATCGATCGCGGTCAATAAACGTTAAGAACACGGTTTGTTTGGACACCACTACGGGCTATTAATGACGGACCGTGAACGCGCACAACACGTTTCGCGCGCGTCGGGAACGTTACTGAAATTCACCACCGTCGTCGTAATCGCTGCCGCCGACAACCCCCTCTAGGGTACGGGCCAGCAATCGTGACGTCACGCGGCGCACACGGCCGAATACGTTTCTCGCCTATCCCCCACCGCCGAACGGCGCTATCGCACACGCACGCCATGTACTGGCCTCGCGTTGAAATAACCGACGCGGATTCCCCCTCTCGTTAGTTAGATAGAGAAAAAAAAAGGAAAAAGTAATATGCGACGGCGGTGAATTGGCGCCTGTACGCACACGCACACAACTATATAATATTTTGTTGTGGGCAGGTGCGATCGGCGGCGGGTTCAAAAGGGTCCGACTCCCCCGAAAATAAAATCCCCCTTCGCCACCCCGTCACGCCCACGACCTGGTCGACACGAAAAGCCGGTGACGTCCGTACGACACAGAGGGTTGTCGACGATTTCCGCGGTTCAAACAACCGGTTACCACACTTGCGCTCCATCCACGCCGCGTTTAAATTCGGCGCTAAACGACGACCACTGCGTTGCAGTTGTAAGGGGAAACGGGGGAGTGAGCGAGCGATAAGCGAGTTTTCGCTGCACAGGGCCCGTCTGTTTCGGACTTCATCACGCATCGATTATACGACCTTGTTGCATGGAACAAATATTGTGTACTCTCCACAACCGATCTCTATCGGACTTCGGAAGATGTTTCGAACATATTAATACAAAAATGTATAATAGTATAATCTACTAGACGATAATGGTGTGTCGTCTATCACGTTTTTTGCACCGTGAAACAAACAATGACGGAGATTATTATTATCACTTGTTAGGCATAATTAATATCATAAAATATTCATTGTTGCGACGAAAAATGTCGATTTGTAGTAATAACTAATAACAATTATAACGTGTAAGTAAAAAATATTAAATAAAAATATGTATTTCTTTAAAGAGAAATAAATACTTAATAGTTAATATTCTATAATTATTTTGTTAGATTATATTTTACAAACATATTATGATATGGTTTCCAAAATATACCTTTCTAAATTTACTAATAAATGTTTAATTTTCATATTCTATTATTAACCTAAACGTCATAATGTAAGTTCTGCGTTGCTGTGATTTTGTTATATCTCCCGTTAGATATAGATACAGTATTAATTATTATATACAATATGTCCTCTTATATAAGTAATTTACATATCTTACTAATCAGAAATAAGAATTTTAATAATAAAAAGTGGGAAGGTCGATTCCAGGCGTTCCTATTTTGTCTCTTCGGTCCTCGGAGAAATTAGTGGTTTATTATAATTAGGATATGAATGCAATGATATTGCATTAGAAAATACGATACTGAGTGAAACTCAATGTAATACAATATATATTATTATAGTTTTAAAATTTTTCCACGTGTGTAAACTACTTGTGAGAATACTCAAAAAAATTTCAAGTTCCTATTATGATCAAAATACCTAATAGTTCATATAAAATAAAAAATTTAAAACAACGGAAATCGTAATTTTTCTAATTTTCAGTAGTTTTAACTTTAAAAGTTTATAAAAAAATTGTCAGTCACGAATTTCAAAATATTTTGTAAAAAATTAAGTAGTATATGATTAGCAGATTATGCTTCTATAAAATTTTCAAACCGATAAACCCAAAATTGTAGGTAAGATACATATTTGAAAAAAGTTCAAAGCTCTATATTTAACCAAAAAATTAACCAATCCGTTCCAAAATTTTACCACACTTACATATTATCTATATAAGTACTCACAACAATTTTCAAGTCTCTATTATTAAAACTTAATTAGTAATCACAAAATAAACAAATTAAAATAAGTGGGAAGGCCGATTGTGGACGTTCCTTCTTCGTCCCTTCGGTCCTTGAAGAAATTAGTGGTTCATTATAATTATTGAGATTTGAATGTAATGATATTGCATTAGAAAATACGCTTCTGAGCGTATCTAAATATATTGCAATATATTATACTGATAATCCAGTTCAAAATTTACCACGAATATAAATTACATATGTAAATATGCAAAATAAATTTCAAATCCCTATGATCAATATTCAAGGAGTTATCATTCCTTTTCAAGGAAAAACTTTTGGTAAATTCGAAAAATGTGCTAAATAAAGTACTAACTAGATGAAATTTGGTATATAAATGGTAACTTATTTGTGGTAATCAGACCATTATTTTTACCCGAAAAATAGTTTTCATATATCAGAAAAAAGCGTTTAGAAATTGCCGATTTTCCGCTTTTCAAGGAAAAACTTTTGGGAAATTCAAAAAATGAGCTTGGTAAAGTACCAACTAGATGAAATTTGGTATAGAAAGGTTCCCTTTGTGTCGTAATCGGACCATTATTTCTACCCGAAAAAATGTTTTCATAGATCAGAAAAAAAAAATAATAAAAGGCCTATAAAAAAATTTGTCCGTTCAGATTTTTAAAATATTTTGTAAAAAGATAGTATTAATAGATAGTATTTAAGTAATATAGTATTGGAATTCTATAAAATTTTCAAACAGATAATCCCAAAATTGTAGGTAATATTAATTTTTTTGGGAAAACGTTCAAAGCTCTATATTTTTCAAAATAATTAACTGTTCCATTCCTAAATTTTATCACAATTGTAAATAACCTATGTTAGTACTCAAAAAAATTTTCAAGTCCCTACTATTAAAACTTAATAAGAAATCACGAAAAAAAAAAAATATAATAAAAAGTGTATAAAAAATTGCCAATTTTCCGCTTCTTAACGAAAAACTTTTGGGAAATTCGAAAAATGAGCTTAATAAAGTACCAAGTAGACAATATTTGCAAGCGAAACATATGCTATGCGTTATAATCGGACCATTATTTCTACCCGAAAAAATGTTTTCATACATAAAAAAAAAAAATCTTTGTAGAATCAATACATTCCTCGCTCTGCACAGAATCTAAAATAACGGAAATCGTAATTTTACCGTCATTTTTCTTCTCCAATAAAAATTTTTTTGAGAAATTTGAAAAATGAGCTAAATAAAGTACCAACTAGATGTGATTTGCTAGCTAAAGTGTACCTTATTTTTAGTAATCGGACCATTATTTCTACACGGAAAAGTGTCTTCAGATATATATAAAAAAAAAAAATAAAATTGGTGAAAAGTTGTTATAATGCCAGACACCGTAAGTGTCATTATAATAGTACCACGTATGTACAAAAAATAATAAAAATAATCCAGGTGCGGTGGGGGGGGGTTATAATATGCTGCATCGAGTGCCTAACCCTTTCTGTATAGTCACGCAGTATTAACAATAAAATTATAAAGTGATAATAATTATTAATATAGGTAGATATAACTGTACAAGATACATAAACATAGTATTATATTATTTATTAGTTTTATGTGACAATTAACTGTGTTTTTTAAGTGTTATAAAATTATACCTACAAATAACTAAATTAGTAGTTTTAAATAATTAGAAACTTTCTTATCGCGTAGCATGGTAATAATTGATAAAGTGGTGTTTATTGGCTGTGGTTGCTCTTCATCTTGAATTCTATAGGCACTTGGCAGTTTAAATTACAATATTTTGTTTATTATTAATTTTTTGTTTTCTTTGTATGTTACAATTTGAGAAATTTTCACACTAATTTATATATTTGTGTCGTATTCCAAATAATATGGGTTGTATTCTTATATTGAAATGAACGATATAAATATATGTTGGTAATCAGGCGCGTATCTAAGGGGTATAAGGGACTGTAACTCTTTTTGAAGATTAATAAATAATTGTAAGTAAAATCTAACTTATTAATATAAAATGATGTCGTTATACACTCTTATCTGAAAATGGAATAATGTATAAAACTCTATACAACATGGTTAATAGCAAGTAGTGGCGCCGAATAGATACTACAGGTATAGATCAATTGAACTGCTATAAAAAAGGGGTGGGTTTGTCCTTAGAAAAACACTACCTTCAAATTCGTCGATACTGAATACTTAATGCTAATAATATTACATAATGGAAAGAAAAAGGGGTGGGTGAGTATCAAATAAAACAAATTGAAATGCTTGTTTTAAAACATGTTGGCGCCACTGAAGGGAAGGGGAATCTACCTTTATGGTAGACAAATATAAGGTACCTACCTTTATTAATTTATCATTATGTAATCAAACAGATTACGTGTTATAATGGTTTTGGATTTATAGAATTATAGTATGACCAGAATAGGACACTCCGTCCCAACCCATGCATTTCTAATCACCAAAGATCTACCTCCCTCATGCAACAAATGCTATGCTCCATTAACAATCGAACATATAATTCTGGAATATTCCCAATACAATCATATAAAAAACAATTTGAAGATACCAAAGGACTATTAAGCACTTAATGAAGGAAATAGCTCGAAAATTATAAATTTTTTCGACAAAATATATTTTAATTTATAAATATATGTACATATAATAATTGTAATAATCTTATTTGAATTGTATACTAATTTTTAAAGGCTAATAATAAAAGGATAAAAATTAAAAATTTATAGTGCATACTCACTAAAAATAATTTTTTTTCGTTTAAAACATTATATTATAATTGTAGGTATTTTATAAGTAGGTAGGTACTGTATTATTGTTATGTATACACAAATAATTGGTAACTTATTAGAATATTCATATATAACAATACTAAAATTAGTAAACGTAATAATTGATATCTGCTAAAATAAATTAATATTTATATAATCACAAATTACAAATTTTTTCCATGGAAATAATATTCTTATTATGATAACATTCCTTATTTTAATATACATAATTTAGTTAAATACACTCAAATTCAACAGTCGTGATAATACAACGTTTTTATACAATCGTATATCGTGTACATTGTATATATAAAAATGAACATTTTAATTTTTGTTTAGTTATTGCTTATCTTATTTGTATTTGTATTTGTATTTCTTAATATAAACGAACAGCTTATATTTACACCTATACAGTATACTGATTTATGCGTACTTGATTTGTTATAAGATCTAGTATTAGATGTTTGTAAAAATACGTGTAATATCGTCAAATTAAGATCTAGACTTTATCTAAACCTTATTAGATATATTTACTACATTTGTATACAATAATTGTTATGTCATAATTATTATGTTTACATTATACTAGTAGATACATATACTTGTTATTTATAAAAGCTATGTTAGGTTCTTATTTTAACTATATATAATCAATATTAATAATATGAAAAAAACCTCTAATACTTATGTCTTATTGAGAAAAAAACTAATATTTACATTAAAAATTTAAAAAATAACATATATTACATATCCCTTTATTTTAGATTCCGAGCGAAGCGATAAACGTATTGGTTTTACAAAGATTTTTTTTTTATGTCTGAAGACACTTTTTTGGGTAGAAATAATGGTCCGATTACCACAACTAGTTGCTACTTTTGGTAGCAAATTGTAACTTGTTGGTATTTTATTTAGCTTATTTTTAAAATTTCTCAAAAATTTTTCTTTGCAAGAAGAAAAACTACCAAAAAATGATGGAAAAACGTTAAAGTTTACGGAAATCGTAATTTTGATGAAATTGATTTTAGGTTTTTCATGATAACTAATGCAATTTTGAACGTAGGTACTTTAATTTTGTTTTAGTCTTCTTATAGGTAGTTCATACACGTGGTAAACTTATAGTTTAGACGTTCAGTCATTACTAGGGCTAGAGACTTCTAGGAGTTTGCATGTTTTTCAATAATCATTCAAAACATAGCTAAATAATATAGAAATTTGTTTCATAGCAATACGAATCTATAATTAAAAATGTTTGTTGCATATTTTATCTTTTTTTTTATTTATAAGCGCTTATTTGAATATTTTTTATATAAAAATGTTAGTTTTATGAACAATTTATAAAAAAAACCATAATTATAAATAGATTTTTTAAGCTTGAGATATTAGTATAATGATTTTATTTATATGAAATAAATTTATAAAATAAGTGACATTATCAATATGACATGTTTTATACTTATATATACAATTATGTACTATACAAATTAACAGGTTTATATTTACATATTGAAAAAACTTGTACTAAACGAAATAAAAATAAAAATATTACGAGTAGTTTTTGTTGGTCAATAGTTTTTTAATGTTGAAAGTATTTGTCTTATTTATTTTATTTTTATATCAGTGTAGTAGGTAGTATTTTTACATTATTTTTGTAAACAAAAAAACATTAGATTGTCCTACTGGCAAAACAGTTTTACTAAATCTGCACAACATAATATTTACCACTATAGCATTAATTGAATAAAAAAAAAAAACAACATCTACACATACCAAGTTTGTTATAATAACGTAAGATCAGTGTGTGAAAAAAACCATAAACACATAAATAGACCTGTGTGGTTATACCCACGTTTTGATTTCTGAAGGGGTGGTTTCATCTATCAATAAAAACTTCTTTACAGTTTTTATCACAAACACATTCAATACTAAAATGAAATTACGCAGGTTTCCATTTCATTCCGTGGTACACAATAATTCTCACACGTCACACGTATAACTAAATTATTGTACTTCAAAATTTAAAATACAAATTATTTTATTGCTTATAAATGATAGGTTCCCGTTATGGTATTTTGAAATAAAAATATATCAGTTGGCTACCATTGAAACAAATTTAACTATCGCGATGAATAAGTAACCATGGAAGGTACTCCTGTATAGAAAATAGTCTTTTATGGAATATTTTACTTTAACAACGTAATTATTCAGAGTATAATTTATTTATCTAAAGTCCTAAATTAACAGCTACATTACTTTTTAATCTAGTCCAGGCTACCTAGATACCCAATAAGAACTACCTATGTCATTTGTTTGTGCAGATTTGTTCTGATGTCATTTCGTTTTTGGTTACGTCTCCCGTTCCAGAGATATACCTACCACTTTTAAGTTGGGTAGAGGTTGGGGATATAATCAGTTCTTCTGAACTTCCGAAATTTAAAATCACAAACTCATTACATCCATTTGTACTAATCCCATTTAAAATATATTCAACTTGAAGAGGACTAGGAACTTCTTTTATCCTTCTATCTATTTTTTGGATTTCAAAATAAAAGTCATGTCATCCTTTTAGGCTCTTATTCTTTATTTGATATAATTCCGTTAATTATGTTTTTCAACTGATAAAAGGTTAAGGTATTAGGAAAGACCAGGGTTGGACTAGCTCTATAACACAGCCCGGACAAAATAATTTCGAACGGCCTCAATGAAACTTTATAAGTTGGTACCTAATCAAATGTTTGTTAACTGAAAATGTATGTTGAAACTTCTGTTACTGGTGCATCTATA
The DNA here is from genome assembly GCA_013282895.1 of Eriosoma lanigerum. Classification (NCBI taxonomy): domain Eukaryota; kingdom Metazoa; phylum Arthropoda; class Insecta; order Hemiptera; family Aphididae; genus Eriosoma; species Eriosoma lanigerum. The sequence goes on along the minus strand of CM023357.1, from coordinate 31,728,121 downwards.
TTGATAGAGGGAGATGTTTTGTTACTCATAACCGGTCCACCTTCAGTGGCCTAAAATATATTTTCATTTGTTTTATGGTAAAAAACATCTATAATATTATAACATTTTTTATCTTCTTGATAAAAATCTTTTATTTTGTTCTCTTTTCTTTTCTACTCCTCCTTTAAACTTTCTTTTCGCACTTTCTTGTCCTTCTATTTCTAATAAAACCAAAAATATGTAGGTTTTTTCCTAAAATTTTAATATTTTTATAGGTTTTCGAAAATTTGATAGAGAAGGGGTATAGGTGCAATAACAGAATAACGTATATATATGTTTATACATTTAATTTGAATTGATTTAGAATAAATTATTTTTACTATAATAATTACCTTCCAGTAATAATTGACTTGAAGTCAATAGAAACGTTGGAAACTAGGTACAAACTTTTATTGGTAATGACTAGGGCTAGGTATTGCATGCCCTAAAAAACCTTAAAATATGCATGTATTTATGCCTTAAATAATCACTAAATATGCATTATAAAAATAAAAAAAACCATGCCTAATATTTTATAATACCTATATAATTTTATTATATTCACTAGATAATATTTATTAATTATTATTTTTATTTATAATAATAAATAAAAAAACTTTTAGTTATTAATAGTTTTATTTTCCACCTTGTTTTCTTATTTTTTCAAACAAAGCTATAATGTTATTCACTTAGGTAATGGATTTTTCTTTTATTACTCTATAGAGTATAAAATATATACATACAAGTATACATATATGCATGAATTAATAAATTATAATTAATCATATTATAATCAATTAATATAACAATATCAATAAATATATTATAAAATTTATATTTCTCTCAGATTAATTTCAAAATGCCAAGAAATGACTAATAGAGAATTCAGTGCTGATTTGATAATTTTTTTGATGTTTCATTAGTTAAATACATAGGCGGAAATTTATTAAAATTTTAGGGGAGCTAATATTTTTAAGATTATTATAATAGCTATGGAGGATTAGTAAATATATGTAAAACTGTAAAACACAATCAATTTTCGGGGGGCTTAAAATATTTAATAATACTATTATTATATATTATTAGGTAGGTTTTATTATTGTACTAAAATCAGTAAAACTATTTTATATAGTGCCATCTATTGACTAAATAATAAACGTATAGTTAAATAATACATCGATAGAGTAATTATAGATAATATAAAAATACAATTATTGTGTATTATTATTTCATAATAATATTTTTTAAAATATATGTAGATTGTGGTATTAATCAATGGTATTGATATACGGCATAATATTATTATATTGTATTAATCTTAAATTCATAATATATTATATTGTTATTTAAGTAGACTACTCCTATATTTAGTCATATTTTTAAAACTATTAGCTGAATATTTATATATAATATTATATAGCTGGACTATTAGGTAGGTACAATCATTACGAGGCTATAAAATGAAATAGATGACAAAATAAGGAGTGAAACATATGCAGAACTGAAACAAATTTTCTGGAGGGGGGGGGAACTACAGTCTGAATACTTCAATCTTAACAAAACGTTTACATGATCATATATATATATATATATATATATATATATATATATTATATACATCAACATTTTGTGTAACTAATTAACTTAATAAATTCAACTTTTCCTTCATATTATTAATCTAACGTAACCTTCATACCGTATTATTTCTATACATAAACATAAGTATACGATCTACGAGGAAAACCAAGTTTTCATATGTTAAAATTGTACAGCAGCCAATATACTATCAATACCTAGTTATCAAGAAAATCAATAATACGTTTTATTATCGCTTTCAATGTTAACTTCAAACATCAAAATATAACCACATTATCACAATCTTCATTAGTATTATACCATGTGTTAAAATATAATATTAAGCAGTTATAGCAGACAAGAGTCAATAAATTATGTTAAAAATTATAAAAGGAAAAATATAATTTATTGTAATTTGTAATATTCCTATTACCTATGTTATTCTATTATAAATTTATAATACAAATAATTAAACTAGGCACGAAAAAAATTTCGGGGCCAAGTCCTTCTAAGCGACCCCTTTTTCAGCCTATAGTGAGAATAAATCTTAATTAAGAAGTTGAGGATAGTCCTTGTATTATTAATTATTATTAGAAATATACATATTTTTAAGATCTTGGATGGAACTTTAGCCTGTTAACAACAGTGTCTATTTATGATGTATAAAATCAAAAATTACATTTTGTACGATAATTGATAGTTGATACAGTCTACAGAGGATATCTAAGCCGAGAAGAAAGTAAAAATATTCAATTACAATAATTTTGTATTTATTGTTTACTTATTTTAAATTTATTATATGTAGATATACATTTGTGTTACCTACTTATAAAGGCAATGGTCAAAGTGAGTAAAAATTAGTGGGGATGCCCAGATATTTAATGGAGCCCAATATTTTTATACATTACAAACCCAATGGGAACTTCACCTCTCCCTCAATAAATATGTACCATTTTATTTCTGTTCATATGCTAAAGTTTTAAAAAGCTTATGGAATAGTTGAAGAAACATATTATAATAAAATAAAATAAATATAAGTGTATATATCCTCAAAAATAATTTTAATATAATAATCACGATTTAATAATTTAATTTAGATAATAATTTTATCGCTTATTATATATTAAATAGGTTAAATAAATTATATAAGCTATTAATTAATCAAATGAAAATTAGGTTTACTGACGTTAAGGTTAAATGCAATCAAAACGATCCATAATCATCGCGACTCTAGCGGCAGTTTCGCATAAGTGGTTATTGTTATTAGTTTATCACACCGATAGTGGACTTAATAAGTGGAGGAATGGATAGTGTTGCTTAAAAAATGTGGTGGAATGGCATCTCCTCTTATTCCCCAACATTTCGACCAGTGTGTAGAGATAATTTTCATTGTATACAAATATTGTATACCTATAACTCATAATTCTTCAAGGCAAATTTTCAATTATTAAAAAATATAAATAATACTTTATGATCAATTCGTAAAGATTTTATGCTTGCAAACACGAGAAAAATCTGTTCCCATCATACACCATTTAACCAAATATCGTCCTTGGTACTTATTTTAAGGCGAAGGAGGTGATTTTTTAAAAAAAAGTTATTGATTGTAAATAAAATCTTATCTTAATATTTAATATTATATCCAGTAAAGTTTTATGTTGACAGTATATTATAATATATACATACAATTAGTTAAAATTTAAAAATAATTTGGTATTTTAGTTGATGTACCTATTGTACAATTAATGTATGTATTCGTATATGAATATTAATTTTTTCAAATATTATTGAAAAATAATATAATTTTATTTTTTATTAATTATACAATTAATTTTAAAATATCTAGGGAGGCAATCGCCACGTTGACCACTTGAAATATGCCTTTGCCAGCAGAAATATAACTACTTAAAAAACTTCCTAGTCTTCAGTCGTCTCTATCGTCAAAGACCATATGACTTACTTATAGTATACTTTTAGACTATGGATGGTGATACTCAACTGTGAGTGAAAACTCTACAAATGTTTTCTATATAACTAACTACAAGTTTTATGTATAAAGGTACCTTTGATATCAATCGTTTAATATATTAAATAGTTATTAAATAAAGCCTTTGCTAGTTTTAAAAAAATTATGTAAATTTTAATAAATTATTAAACATTGACAAATTCAATAAATAAATGAGAATAAATGGAAGTTCAAAATTAAAAGTTAAAAAAATCCGTAGAAATGCAATAAATGAAATTTATATCATAATTTATATTTATATTATATTAATATAGTATAGAATACTAGAAATATATGATTATTTATTTTAAATTTTTAACATAAAACTATTTTATTAGCACAACTACACTATCACAGATAATACAGGTACATACACAAGTAACACTGAATATTCGTATCATTGTTTATCATTCTCCTATTTTGTTCATTCTATTAATTCTATTCATTCTATTCTACCTGTAATTATGATATAATTATTCTTTATATACCCATAAAAAATAATTTTAACTTGTAATAATATATTCACAATATAATAATGTCTTTAAAGAAATATTCAATTGAAAATATTTTAAGTATATTATGACTTGGTTGATGTAATAAATATTCCTTTAATAATATTATATTCATATTTTTTTATCATTATCATGTGTATATAGTATCTGCGAACTGTGAGTTGTGACTTATGAGTACGACTATAAGCCCATTTACGATGTACCAGCCTTTTCGGCCAGATACAGACTCGTTGTCAACAAAAAGGGAGGCAAAGTCCTAGCTTGCCCCCCCCCCCTTAAATGAGGTTACTGCATAAATATTTCCATTATAAAATGATTTTTATGATTTTATGCAATATGTCCGAAAACATTTTTAAATTTTTAAAAATGGTTCCTATATTTATATATATTAATAAAAAAGCTATTATAAATCGATTATAAATGTTATAGAACAAAGAAAATACCACAAAATAAACATTAAGATGATACAAATTTTAAAGCGAGACAATAAAGTATAAGACAACATTTTCTAGCTGACACCCATTACATAATATGTAATGACAGAAATACAAAAGATAAGAGAAGCGTATGTTATTGTAGAAAAAAAATTTGGAGATAAGAAATATGCAACCATTACATACGTTTCAAAATATAGATACATATTTACATATATTTATAACAATGTCAATAATTAATTGTTCTTGTGGATGATCATTTAAATTGTTTAAAAGAATAAAAAATAAATTGAGATCATCTTTTGGCCAAAAAAATTGAATGTCTTAGCAATTAGATGTCACAGGAAGCATTAATTTTAATAAAATAATAGATTTTTTTTTTCGTACAAAAGGCCACAAATAAAATTTTAAAAATAATGCAAATATGATTATATTCTAAAAAATAATAAAATTCATAAAAATATCAATGTTGGATAATAATTTTGGAGTGGATTACGTACGACACTTCACTACTTCAGCCTAAAATATTATGTTTATATTTAAAATTATGTGTATAATATACTTGATGTGAATATATGAAAACAATGTGTTCTGAAATTGAAATTATTTGTTCAGTTATGTTTATTCAATTAGAAAAATACGAATATAAATGTGATAAAGCACTTGCTGACTAGTTTCACAAATGACACAAATAAATCGTTTATTTTAATCGTTTATTATGCAAAAACATGTGTCAAAAAAAAAAATTAATATAATATAATGAAAAGTATTGTAATAATTTTTAATTTTTTGATTGTGAATTCCATTAGTTTTAATAAATCACAAGTATTACTACATTTATATCATATATCCTATTTATATATAGAACAAAATAAGTCAAACAATAATTAATGCTTTAACATATAATTTAAGCACAAAATAAATCAACATAAATAATATTGTTCGCATACGTATACATGATAATTTATAGAACAATCATTACAAATAGTATGAATACTATAATACTATGTACTAACTACATTAGGTACTTACCTATTATTTTCACTACGCATTTTGCTGTTAAGAAATAATTTTTGTAATGTATAATATATTATAAATTAATATCTAATATTATTTTATCATAATAATAAATATTTCAATTTACAAGTTTACAATTTGTAAAACGTATTTCGGCAACTTTCGAATCTATTATCCTGAAAATCTATTATGATATCGAAAAAAGGTATAAACATTAAGATTTAAATAACACTGAATCCTCTCATCTCTTTACGGACTCTATCTAACTTTTTTGTAAAGTTACTACCTCAAATTTTTATTTTCTCTTAATTCGTATTAAATATTTCAATTACATTAAAATATTATTTTGTATACGTTATATTCCATCAACCAGTTAAAAAAGAAATATGGTTATTGGATTTTATATGCCCATTGTCATGAAGAACACATATTTATATTAAAGTAACAACCTGTTTATTATTAATTTTCAAAATTCGTAAATTATAAATGTATTATAATTTATTACAATAATCAGTGTATAGAATATTTATATTGTTTATTATCAAATATTTTTGGTTTTTACTAGAAATTGTGTACAATAGTATAGAGTCGACACTAGATAATATAAAATATTGATAATAAATTTTATAATGACTAATTTCTGTCTAACTTTATATTTCAAAAAACTTAATAGTGTCAACGATAAAGAATAAAGTTAAACTTATATTATTCAAAATTATATAATTATACTAATTATCCTTAGGTAATTGTCCAATAGTCTACTTTAGGTTTTATTTTTAAATATTGTTGTTACACTGAAGAAATAATTAAAGTACAATGTAGTTAAATATGCAAAATAAACGTTTTTATAAAAAAAATATTTTCAGCAATTATAAATTCTTAAGTGTTTTACAAAAAAACGAATTTCATTGAGTAATGCTACAAATTAAACAGTGTGAAGTAAAAAGATATGTTCCGAATCAGATCAATATCGATATATCATATATTTTTAAAAGAGATACTTTGGTTTATTATTTAGGAATTAATTCTAAAAAATTACTTAATAATAAAATATATTATATAATTAGGTTTTTTAATTATAAAACAACCAAAAAATTTACAAGTATTAATAATAATATAATTATTTTATGTAAAAACTTAAACATAAATAATAGTATTAACATTTTTAATTAATATAGTAAGTAGGTATATATTAATTTATTATTATATAGAACTATGTTTAAAATTTAATGTTACAGAAATTGTATCTGTGCGGGTTGATACGAGTTAACTTAAATACACAAGAATAAAACATGAACAATACATTTATTACATTAGTTAATATATTTTAAAATAAAATCATTTTTAAAATTTTTTATTAATTTTTAAAATAAAATCAATAATATTCATAAGTCATAGAATAGTTAATCCTATAAAATTAAAGAGTTACACTTTTCCGTATTGATTTACTTACCTATTTTTTTTTTTTATTTCGATTTTGGATACCTGTATTCAATTTTTTACGGTTTCGATTTAATTTTGAAATCGGTTTCAAGCCTTAAAATGAGAGTAACACACCTTGGCGAAAATATGGCAGTGATAGAATCAAATAGCGGGAAGGTCGATTTCGCACGTTCTTCCTTCATCCTTTCGGTCCTCGGAGGAATCAGTACGCAATTCAGCGAAACTACAATATATTACACTGATAATCCATTTCAAAAATTTACCACGTGTATAAATTACCTTGAGATTATTAAAAAAAATTAACAAGTTCTTACGTTACAAACTGTTATAGTTATTTCAAAATATTTAAAACCAAATTTATGGCAACTGCAATTTTGCCAATTTTCCGTTATTTTTTGGTAGTTTTTCTTTTCCAAAGGAAAAAGTTTTGAGAAATTCCAAAAATGAGTTAATAAAGTAAGAAAAATTTTAAACCCATAAATCCAAAATTGAAAGTAATATAAAACATTTTTGAGAAAAACTTACATTTTTGGATAAATTTCAAAACATCATATTTAGTCATAAAATTAACTTACCCGTTTTAAAATTGTATCATGTAAGTAGAACACATATGAAAACATTCAAACAAGTTTCAAATCTCTACGTTTAAAATTGCTTTGGTTATCATGAAACATTTAAAATAAATTTTGTTAAAACTACGATTTCCGTAAATTTTACCGCTTTTACGTAGTTAATCTTATCCCAAGAAAATTTTTTTGAGAAATTCGAAAAATGAGCTAATAATAAATAATAATAAAGTACCAAGTTGATGCAATTGGCAACTGAACGCATACTTTATCTTTGATTATCTCTGATAAATGAATATAATATCATATATAATAGAAAAATGTTTTCAGACTTTTAAAAGCACAAAAAATATCATAATATTCAATTATATTAAATATTATAACTTTTGAAGCTTGTAAAAAGAAATTGTAATTTACGATTTTTAAATTATTTCGTAAATAGGTTAAGTACTATATGATTGAACTTATATATAATTTTCAAAATATTAAACCAAAACTGCAGGTAATATTTAACATTTTTGGATAAATTTTAAATCTTTATTTTTAACCAGAAATGAATTTATTTGAAAACTTTTTCTTATACGTTGTTATTACAAAATATATAAAATCAAAATAACAGAAATTGTAATTTTTCCGAATTTTCACCATATTTTGGTAGTTTTTCTTCTACCGAGGAAAACTTTTGAGAAATTAAAAAAATGAGCTAAATAAAGTTTTAACTAGATGCATATTTGCTACGTAACTCATACCTTATTTGTGGTAATTGGTCCATTATTTCTACCTGGAAAATAGTTTTCAGACACAAAAAAAACCTACCTTCTTATAGGTTCCTATACTCATTATAATACAATATATATCAGGTAGCTTATTTAAGTTTTTGTTATAGAGGGATATGGCATGTCAATATTTCATAAATGAAATTTAAGATGAAGCACCCAATGCTCTCACTATTGTAAATAACGTGTGTTAAGTTAGCAATTTCGATATTCTAATTTTCTTTGATTTCGTATTCTTATAGGTTTTCGATTCAATTTTCGAATAATATTACTACAAAAAATAGGTCATGGGAGGGATCTTTCTCCCATACCCTGTTAAATACGCCACTGATATATATTATAATTTATAATAATTTGAAGGCTGTGATACCGACCGGCGGCACACACACACACACGCGCGCGCGCGCGCGCAATTACAAAAACAAATATTGAACATACTTGTCACGTCTTGATAAAATAATAATATATTATGATAAAATTTAACATTATTTACATTTGATAATTTATAATTATAATAAATTACAAATAATAATAATGTGTGTGTGTGTTAGCTTGTGTGTACATAGCATAATTTTATAAAGATATAATTATATAACTTATAATGCACATATTGTATATGATCTATTCTCTAACCAGTTTCATTTCCATAATTGTACCTTTTCCTAAAATTTTAGAAGTAAAAACTAACGTACCAACATAAATAGATACTAACGTCAATTTATACAGAATAATATACATTTATACTACGTATGAAATCATAATTTAATGTAGCAAAATTATTGGAATTAACAATTAACATACTATGTCAATAATATATCTTTTATTCTTTTATATTCTAATTACTCATAACTAATAACCTATCATTATGTTATTAACATTGAGCTAATTACGAATCATATTAATATTCTTGATTTATTGATATAAAACAATTTAGCGCCACACTAGAGTCTGAAAATGACAAAAATCGTAATATATAATAAAAAAGGTGTTTCGATAAATCAAGTCATGTGTTTTGTATTGAAATAAGTTTAAAACTTATTGATTTAGTTAGATACTTATAGTAAAATATGCGACCATACATCATAATAAAATAATTTAAAAAAATATATTTGTATTTGTTAAATATAATAACTAATGCCTTTTTAATTTATATATATTAGAACAATTTGAAAAGTTCACATAGGAATCTGTACTTGTCATATGTTTGATTAAACAGTTATAATTGTATCATCATGAAGTTAATTATTTTATTTTATTATTTCGTATCGTTTATTATTTTACTTAATGTGACTCCCTGTTATTCGGATGATGAATCGTAAGATATTTTTATTTTTTTCTAAAAATAATCCCACTTCATTATTCTATTTGTTGGGAATGATAAATATAATGATTTAATAAACTTAGGTAGTTAAGTGTAATGGTCAGTCTTAAATTTTAGTAATATTCATGCTGTAATTATTAACTATAACATACAAATATGTATATATATATATATATAATTATTATGCTCATACTTAAATTAAAATTACTTTTAATAATTAATTATCTAAGTAATCAATTTATGGTATCTATGATATTAATAAACTAAAATCAAAAGTAAGTACGTATTTAGCTATTATTAGACTTGTAAAATGTGAATTCTAAAATTCTACAAAATGTAAAAATTGAGTTGACTATACTCGACGATCAGTAAATTGATCTGTATACATAGATTATTTACATTTTGTCTGTCATTAAACTGTACTCTTATGTGAATATGAATTTTAGTGATTGTAAAGAATTAGCATGTGGTGATTTGGGAACCATGGAAACACTCGACAATCCTCCTAAAACAACTAAATGTTCCTCCTTGGGAGAAAATTATGAATACAAAAGCTCTGTCGTTTGCGGGATTCATTTGTATATAATTACATGCTGTCCTAAAAGTTCTACCTAAAGTAATATTTAATAAGTTATTAACCATGTCATCGTATTTTAAATTATGAATAATAATTTTCTTATTAATTAATAAATAGTTATTAGTACTTTATAGCTGTAAAAAGCATTTATAATATTATGTAAATAACATATATAAATTATGCAATTATATTGAACTAAATAAAACAAATTGTATATCTGTTATTGTCAATTATTGTTATTTTTTCTTTTAGTTCATTCATTTTAATTCCTTTTTTTCTTTTACATACAAACCATATTTATATTTATATGGCGAAAGTAGGATGAAAGTTGCCTCACAATTTTACATAAATATTATGTCAATCCAAAAAGTGTTAGAATAGCTTTTACATTCAGTAAAAGTGTGAAATACTGATATTCGGCAAATGTGTTTAAAAATACTATTGAAACCTTTTTATTATTAAAAATATTAGGTAATATTATATCCTAAGTACTATAAGTCAATTAAATTCATTTTTCTACAGACTAATATTGTAATTTCAATAATCACTTGTAGTTACTGCTAACCTGCAGTGACACAAATAGTAAAATGGGTGGGTCACAGTGGCGCCGAAAACGAGAGTCTAATGGGTAAATGCCCTTTTAATGAGTAGGTGGGTGGGTGGCTAACTTGTACTTAATGAACGACTAGAATAAAAAGGTATAATGTATACGGCTACACTATAGGTCTATAAGAAATCAATGTAACATTATAATTTATATTATTTATACAAGCTGTTACCACGTCAAAACAGTTAAACTTGATAAACCGTGATTCTTTTTTTTCTTGATTAGGTAATTAAGCGGCAACTAGGCCATTGGCATTTGTATACAGTTTATTAAGTTTAATATTCATTTCAAAAGTATAAAATATCTTCAATAATTTATTTTTTTTTTTTTTTTTAACATAACTATAAGGATATATATGTATAAACTTGTATGAAATAAGTTTCATGTCAAATTTGGCTGATTAGGTTAGCTTCTCCCAGAAATCGGAGGATTTTTGTAATCTCGTTGGGGTCAGGTTCTATCTTCTGGCAAATTGAAGGTAGTAAACGGTTCCTCAGCTTCAGTTCTTCATATAGACCATAAACCGTGGTTCTATTTATAACTTCGTAACGGCAGTATTCTGGTTCCCAGTATTGTCCGACGCCCGTCCTAACGTAAACATATGGGCGGGCAGCTACTTGGTAAATTACCGTCGTGTACGATTAAAATCTATTTTTATTGACTTATTGTTATTAGTCGTCATGTGTACGTTATTGAACATACACGCATACTTACACGACGCACAAACAGTAGGTATCACTGTTAGTGACGGGCTGTGGATGGGAAATTATTTTTGTCACATGCAGTCTACAAGCATGATCGACTTCCTTATTCAAAGTCACATGCTAACGTTCATACATTGAATGCTAAATTTGTTCAAAAATCATAGTATAAGAACAAAAATTATAGATTAAATATTTAAATTTGAAAAAAAAAATTATTTTCAATGTTAAGAACAATGTTTGCCATTCAGGGGAGGGGTTATATATTTTAAGAAATAACAAGATTTTCATTTTAATATACATAATTAACATCTTAATAAAAAACCCCTCCTGAAAATTAATGCTGAATACAAACATGTCTACAAGAGGCAACAACCGTTTATTATCGTCTGACTTCAATCGATATTATAAGCTCAAAGCTTAATAACTGAATTATAATTTTAATCGTTTTCTATGGTTACCTAAATAACAAACGTATACTAAGGTACAATAATTTTGATATTACAACGTGGATGATTCAAAATCGAAAATTTCAAATAAAAATATATAAAATAGCCAATAGGTATAATCACTATAATTCAAAAATGAAAATCATTGTAATTTTAGCAAAAACACTGATAAATATTAACATCATTAAAATCTTATCAATTTATAACTGATTATAACTTATACTGATCTGTATAATTTACCGAACTAAAATCGCATCTGTAAGTTACAGGTTCGGTAACCAATTATTTACAGATCCGTTATCTTTTTTGGACGTTCAAGCAAAACTAAATTTTATTTACCGGACCGTTAGTCCGTTAAACGTTCTGTATGTCGTTATTAATTGTTTATGCGACCCGGCCTATTTAATATGAAACACACGATTTCTTTTCCCATGAACGATTTTTTTTTTCTATTTTATTCCCCGTACCTCACAGAGGTCTGTGGTGCGTGACAGTCTTAGTCCGTTTTGTCACCTAAAACCATTTCCGATTGGCCGTTTTCCCGATCGAAATGGATGAAAATTTGTATCACTTTCCAGTCGGTCGGGAAGAGAAAACTGTCGCCACCCCCGTGGCGTTTCGCTATAGAAGGCGATAACGGTTATCGATTATCGAAATGTTCCCGAGCACTAACCGACGCGCGTTGATAACTGTGTCGGAAAGATATAGCGTTATCGTAAGGTCGATTTCGCACCGCTGCTATCACCCATCTCTCTCTAACGGATCTTTTTCTCCCGTTACGATAAAGTATAAACGATTGTTTTAGCCATTTTAGTGTTTAGAAGTGATTAAAAATGATGATTTTTCGTGTTATAGGTCTATCGAACGAAATTTACGGTACGCCGTTGTATTAAAAATGTTCGTGAACTTGGCCCCCCCAACTCATCCAATCAGTATTCAAATAGTATCAAATAATTGCAAATTAATTGCAATTAAATGCAAATTTAGTTTCACTAATTGCAAATCAATACTTTCCGTGTAAAATTATTTTTTTAATTTGGGGGTCCAACTTCATGCAGCCCCCCCATTTTGACCGATCGACTTCAAAATACCACCAACAAATTGCAAATTAATTGTACTAATAACTATTTATTAATTAATAAGAAAATTATTATTCATAATATAAAATACGATGACATGGTTAATAACTTATTAAATATTACTTTAGGTAGAACTTTTAGGACAGCATGTAATTATATACAAATGAATCCCGCAAACGACAGACCTTTTGTATTCATAATTTTCTCCCAAGGAAGAACATTTAGTTGTTTTAGAAGGATTGTCGAGTGTTTCCATGGTTCCCAAATCACCACATGCTAAATCTTTACAATCACTAAAATTCATATTCACATTCATATTCACAATTTAATGACAGACAAAATGTAAATAATCTATGTATACAGATCAATTTACTGATCGTCGAGTATAGTCAACTCAATTTTTACATTTTGTAGTTTTGTAATTTTAGCTATTTAATTTTAGCAAATATATATTAGTTTTATTGAGAATTTAATTAGACATTTAAAATTTTTAATTTTTAATTAATAATATAATTTTATCTTAGTATTGTAAATTATGTATTATGTATATATTTACGTATAAATATTAAAGTTATACTTACAAATTAGATGTGTATCAATGTATTAGATTATTATATGTTAAAACAGATCTATAAATATTTAAATTTTATAATATTTATAAAAATCGTACAATATTATTTATTAACCATAATATTATAATTTATGAATTTATATTTATCAATGATATATTATTTTTATTTAACTTTTGTTACTTATTTTTAATTAAAAATTACATTGTAGACATTTGTCACCAACATACCAACTTACAGAGTACCTGATCACACCTACTCGTGACAATAATCAACTATATTATACGATTTAATATTAGTTATAAAAAAGCTATTCATATTTTATAAATTGTTTTATGTTTTCATTCAGTTCACATATTTTACAAGTCTAATAATAACTAAATACGTACTTACTTTTAATTTTAGTTTATTAATATCATAGGTACCATAAATTGATTACTTAGATAATTAATTATTAAAAGTAATTTTAATTTAAGTATGAGTATAATAATTATATATATATATATATATATATTTGTATGTTATAGTTAATAATTACAGCATGAATATTACTAAAATTTAAGACTGACCATTACACTTAACTACCTAAGTTTACCGATTACTCTCAGTAAATTATTGATCGTGGTAAATTCTATGATAACAAAATTGTACGCTATAACTCAAAATGATTATTGTTGTTAGAGTTTTTATAAACGACATACGATAAATTTTATGATAAACAATCAATTGCAAAAATTATATTATATCAAATCATTATACTTATCATTCCAAAAAAATAGAATAATGAAGTGGGATTCTTTTTAGAAAAAAAGAATATCTTACGATTCATCATCCGAATAACAGGGAGTCACATTAAGTAAAATAATAAACGATACGAAATAATAAAATAAAATAATTAACTTCATGATGATACGATTATAACTGTTTAATCAAACATATGACAAGTACAGATACCTATGTGAACTTTTCAAATTAATCTAATATATATATAAATTAAAAAGGCATTAGTTATTATATTTAACAAATACAAATATATTTTTTAAAATTATTTTATTATGATGTATGGTCGCATATTTTACTATAAGCATCTAACTAGATCAATAAGTTTTAAAAATATATTTCCCGGAAAAACACGAGTCTTGGTAGTACTAAACTAATAAAGTAATAATAATACTTACTGATCACACTATCATAATGATATTAATTAAAATAAAGCTCTGTGATTGTAGAATATTTTTAAAAATATTAGTTAGATTTGAATTATTGAAATAACTTATACAAAAAAACATGATTACATCAAATTAAAAAAATAAATTAACTATAAAAACAAATATTTTTAATATTATAAACATTGTTTAAATAAAATTATTTGTAAATTACATAAATGGAATAAAAAAATGGAAAATAACGGAAAAGAAATGTACCTATTTATTACGTGCATGTATTATTGAAGTATTTTATATTTTATCGTTTATTGTAAATTAATGAGTTGTTTATAAATATTACATAATAAAATAAAATATAAATAAAAACATAAATCAGGATTCCAGATTAGTTTATTTTATAAAGTTCATAGTAATACATGAATATATGATTGATTTAATATCATTAATAACACATAAATACATTTACAGTTACAATGTAAATTAAGAAGTTTTAATTAAAGTGTAATAAATATTGATTAATTAAATATTTTATTTAACAAGTTATTTATTATATGATGAGTGGGTACTTGAGTACTTTAGTAGTTTGATTAGTTTGTTTTGGGTGGACAACATTTTACTTTGTACTTTGTTGAATCATCTGCGCAAACCTCAGCTGATACATACACGAAGTTTACTTTTTCACAAGATTTTGTTTTTGAAGGATCAGTAGATGGTGTAGTTGCTTCTGGATCAATTACTTCACAGTCCAGTGTTATGCATTTACTGAAATTTGTATAATTGATATATTTATTAAAATAATGTATTGTTGTTATTAGAGTACCTAATGCATTTGATACAATATTAATATATTTAAAAATCCTTAAATCATTAATAATATAAATATATAATACAAGCTAAATTATATAATTTTCCAGGAATTAATATTTCACATAGAATTATTTTAATAAATTAAAAATTACTATATTAATTATAATCGGTTATTAAGTTAAGAATAAATTATAATTTAAGGGATATAAGTTTTTGATAAGTATTACTTAATTATTAACGATGAATAACATTTAATATAAAAATAATATATATATTAAGAATATGATATAAATAAAGTGTAATAGTTATACAGAAACATGATTTTGCAATAGATGAGGAAATTTAATATTTTATTTTATATACCTATTAATAACTCATAATGAAGCAATACAATAGAGAAAAACAATTAAAATATAGTTAAAATCAATTTCAATAGTAAAATAATTAATTTTTTTTAATCCAACAGTATTATTATATTATTTTAAATAAATATTTTCTTACGGGCTTGAGGTATCGGGTATTGGGGAACCTGGTGGTGGACTAGATTGTGGGGAACCTGGTGTTGGTGTTGGTGCTGGAGTAGGTGATGGTGCAGAGTCATCGCAGAGACTTGGAGTCACAGTGAGTGCAATTATAAATGAAATCAAAGAACAAATTAAAAATGTATATTTCATAATGTTGTAGTTTAATTTATAACAATATAACAATTATTGTATTTCAAAATTTAAATATCCACTTGTATAATAAGTTAATCTTCCTTACCAATCCTTTTTATATAAAAACAAGGTACATAAATCAAATGCTAAGTAAATTATTTATAGTTAATTTTTATTTAGTTTATAAATAATTGTTAAATATTTACAATTTGTGTTAATTATAAAATAATGTTTACATAATATTTTACATTTTGTTGATAATATTAATAAACATTTTAAATATACCTAGTCATTGTGATCATAAATTAGTTCAGTCCACTGTTCAAAGAACAGTATAAAGTTTATGCCTTTAAAAGTAAACAATTTTCAGTTTTCTATGTTATGTTTTAACATATCAAAACTATGATTAATTTATATCGTCCTATCAAAACGGCGAAATATTAATCTATAGTAATTCGATTTAATTAGTTTTGATCTATTTAATTTATTGCATTTGTCATTCAGTTTTTGTTGCTCGTATACTTCTATCACTACGTGAAAATGTTTTTTGTCAGTCAAGTTTGTAAAGTAATCATCTAATTTTAAGCCCGCCGCACAGTGGTCTGTAATATAATTTTATACAGACAAAAGTCATTTTTAAAATGTATACAAATTAACATATCCCATTTTAATTATATTGTAAGATATAAAAATAGCACCCAAATAAAAAACAAATCATTAAAATCATTATCAAGTCGCGATATCGCGTATGGGTATTATAATATTTGTTTATAAACTATTAAATATTTGCTATTACAACGTTTACTTTTGTTGTGTTACTATACTATTTTGTCGTATTATTAATTTGTAATTTTTTAAAAATAATTATTATTATATTCAAAGTATGGATTTTGATGATGAAGATAAGCTGAACGTTTATTGACGTAAGTCTCACCAGCCCCCCCACTTACGAATTTCAAAAAAATTTTAACACCATTAATTTGTACGTAATTTGTATGAATTTATACGATTCCTTCTTTAACAAAATTATTCTAGGGGGGCTGGTGAGACGTCTCGCCAGCCCTCCATATTGGAATTTCGAATTTTTTTTTATACCATCGGTTTCTGCTTTATTTGTATGAATTCGTGGAATAACAATTATAACTTGTAATATATTCCTTTTACGGCCATAATAAAATTTTGTCGTGAAGGGCTGGCGTGACGTTATTCTAACCCCTCCACCTCATTTTCTGTTAAAATTATATTCATGACATTAATAAGGTTAGGTTAGGTAATAAATCTGACATATTGCATATAAAAAAAAAACAATATTATTTAAATCATTTTATTATAAATAATAAGTAATTTTATTTAAATTTCCAATAATTATATTATATATATTAAAAAGTCCCCGTATATTTTTGTTTTACCTTTTACAAGTGTTGGTTTTTTTTAAACCATCAAATAATTCCCAATTTTCACCATGCTTACAGTAAGCAGAAAAATGTCCTACAGAATTTCTGAGTCTACTCAATTCTTTTTTAAACGAACAAACCCCTCTTAAATAATATATTGTACTTTTGTATTTTAGTACAGGTAGAATTTGTAATAATGTTATATTAATATCATCTGCTTCTTCTGTACTCTTTAAACTAGTATTTTTATCATTTCCTAATAATAAAAAAAATTATTAGTTATTGTTTGTATGGTTCTGTGTTTATTTATTAAGTTTACATACCATTCCATCCTAGCAGTTCAATTAATAAGTGCATTGATAACACAAAAGGTTTAGTTAATTTATATCCCATACATGGATTATTATCTTTATTTATATGACCACAAACAGATTGATTGATAATAAACCTTGAGTCTATAAAATCTTGGAGACCATTAATATTATTGCCGATGACACTCATTGTTATGTATGTTGAGGTTATTGTTCCTGTTTTTTGGCGATTCGGAATGGAGCATTTGACTTCATCTAATACTGTTGGTAAATCGTTCAAATATTTATTTATGATATTTCCTTTTGAAAGAAACATTTTTTGAGTATCAACATGGGTGTTCTACAGTAGAGAAAACAATTTGGAAATTATTGGTTTATTTTTTGGCTAAGTATAGAAATTTGAAATTTTTTCCAAAAATGTTTAATATTTCCTACAATTTTGGGTTTATCAATTTGAAAATTTTATCAAGGCCTAATCATATACTACTGGATATTTTGTTTTTGTTTAAGTATATTTTTATAAATCTATGTAAATATTTTCACTAAGTGTACCTATAAATTTTGTCAAAAATGAGATATTGCAATTCATTGGTAAATTGAAAACCTTATTTAGTAACCTTTCCAGTGTAACATTAACATTCTATACACAATTACCTGTAGAAAATCATATGGATAATCAAAACATTATTTTTTTTTTCTAGCTAAAAGTTGGTATATAATTCAGTGGTATAGTGGAGCGTATACGCAGGTATACGGCGTATAACGACTTTCGGTTTTTACTATAGTGGGTGTTTAATAGTACCGACGTCGGTACGGTCGAGCAGGGATATACCTCAAATTATGATACATGTTCGCTGACAAACGTTAAAGCGTATATAAATTCTCTGGAGTATCCGTACGAGAACTTTAACGAGAGTTTTGATAAAAACATGTATACAATGTTTTATCAGAATTATGTGGATTTTCAAAAATACTACTACGAACGATTGATTACTCAGCCGTATTTGACGCGCGAAAAATATAAAGAGCTCGGACCGTTTATTTGTATAGACTGTTCGCGACAAAACGACGATGCAAAGACGTCCAGTGTGGATCTAAGGATTGAATTCGAGGCGGAAAATAATTTTTCGGCCAACACTGCCGCATACTACCTTGTCATACACGATCGGGTCATACAGTACAACCCGTTTACGGGAGATGTTAGGAAAATTTAATATTGTATATAAATAAATAAATACAAAAATTGGTTTAGATTAAAATAATAATAATGATTTTTTTTTCTTTGCTTGCACAATATTTTTAAAAATGTACAGAAGAAATATTATTATTATAATTAATACGATTTGTAATATATATGTATAAAATTATTTTTTATAATTATTATTACTGTCAGCTTGTTATAATAATAAAATAATTTTATACAGAAAAAAAATATTATATTTTTATTATTATTAATCTTATTTTTACTGCTCCCCTTCCTCTTACTCCTTATCGTCGGTCTGCATCACTATACAGTAGCAACAGCAAATGTCTTTGAAACATTTTTGCTTAACCCTGGTATACTATATACATTAATAGTTTACGTAATTGAAATACGATGGACCGTCATTTTTGTCAATACCCGCTGCCGCCTTCGCCTCCGCCGCCGTCATATTGAATGCGTCGGTAATCTATAAGAAAAAATAAATGATAAAAATTAAATATATTATTATTATTATTATTATTAATAATAATATCTCTGCTGTTGTTATCGGCTCGTTCAGTTTTTTCGACCAACTCTGTACCAACTGTGTACGTGCATACGTTATAATTTGAATTATATAACGCGGTTCCATTATATCCATAGGCGTATGCATGATAAAAAGTTTGAGTGAATTCCCAGCAAGACCGTTTCGATTTCCGGCCCACTACATGTTTTCTGAACGGTAAATTCCGATTTTAAGTACACCGCAATCTTTTCAAGTTGATTTACCAACCACCAACGCTCGGGTGATGGACATTTTTCTCGTTATTGTTTCGTTAATACACGGCTCCATGTCTTGTAGTGTAAGCAGATTGTGTCGGGATAGTAGCACGCGACAGCCGTATTCGAGATGCGAGTCGAGAGCCAAATAATTTTCACCGCGATACGCCGTCTTGCATAGTGTAATCCTCTCGTCTTTTAAAAATAGTCTTTCCATGCTTTTCACCGGCTGGTCGGATATTATCGACAGAATGTATCATCGAGTAAATGCAACGTAGTAAGTGTTTGGATATACATACATAACGTCTCGCACTGGATACTGATTTTAAACGCGTCCGCCGAGTTCAGCCCGATGTGAATAAATTTGCGCTCGGTAAAATCCAATGTGAAAACGGTACTGTCTATCAGTTGTTGTACAATATTATTATTATATTTACTCGACTGTATCTCGTTATTATTGTTGTAAATAGCAGCGTTGTCTGCGATACTGTCGGCTATTGTTTCGTTGTTTTCAATAAATTCCAAAAAATAATAACTATAAGCGATATAAACGTACATACGTATGTAACAAACAAGTGACAGGGGTAAACTACATGACCGCGGGTTAATTGACGGCGGTGATTAATATACGGAAATCATTAAAATTATCAGATAAACAATTCAATTACATCGTTAAAGGTTAAAGGTTGAATGTTTTTTCTCCAGATTAGCACGGCGATATCGTAACACATATTCAGGGCCGTCCCGAATAAAAAACTGTGGGAGGTTGTAGACCAACTAATTGATAACTCATGGAGTCATAAAATTGAAAAAAAAAAATTTTCTGGCTTCGCTCGACTGATATTCTGAACATTATTATTAATTTATTATATCATTTTGTCTTTTTTTGTTTAATACAGATTTCTTTTTTACATTTATACATTTTAATCAAAAATTGTAATTATTCGCTTTGGTAGCAAACAAAAAATAGTACCTAATATAGGTATCAAAATATTATTTTTAATTTATCATATTGATACGATATTATATACATTACAATATAAATATATAATAAATCTAAATTTTAATCGAAGATTTTATTAAAACAAGGTATGTACAATATAATCATGATGACCATTTTTTATATAAAACATAAAATAAGTTTTATTTATTAAAAATTAACTTGGTAAAAAAAAAATATCATAATATATATATATATATATTAAAATAACAATTAATTGAAAAAAAATTAATAGTTAAATTTGTATTCTATATTCTTTTAAATTTGACCATTGTTGTGCTAATTTGTTAATATCCAATTGGTCTACAATATATTTTTCTATTCCCAATATTATTAATGAATTTAATCGGTCATTATTCATTGTTGATTTCAAGAAATGTTTTCACTACTTTTAATTTGCTAAATGTCCTCTCATTGGAGGCAACAGTCACTGGAGAAGTACAAGCTAAACGACATAATAAATTAGCACATGGTAAAATATGTTTGACTTCTTCAGACTTTTCCATTAAAGATTTAAAATTTCTTGAATCATCTTGCAACATGTTAAATAATATTTCTAGTTGAGTTTGGACTAAATCTAGATCTTTAAGATTAGAGCCTGTACTATCTAGTGGAAATAAAAAGAGAGGTTTTGTTATGTTTTTAAGAGTAATATTTGATTTATTTAAAGGTTGTGAAAATAATTTGAATAATGGCTGAACAGAAGAAATACATTGTTTTAAGTTGCTATTTGATAATGTGATCAGTGTATCAAGAACTAACTTAAATTCTCTTCGGTAAAATAAATGTATTGTAAATTCAACCTAATTTGATGGTCTTGAGTCGATTCGTTTAGGACATAATCTTCTACGATGGTGTGTTTTAAAATAACTTTCTGGGTTTGTTCCAAGTAAAGTTGCAAAAGATAAAGCGCTGTCAATTAAATTATTTATAGCTTGATCATCAGATTTTATCTCAGTCATCATTTTCATATTACTATCAATTAAAGCTATAGCATCAATTATACATAAATGTTTAGTTTTAAGAGTTTCAGTAAGACATTTTAATTTGTACATAATATTTTTCATAAAAATTATAGAAACAAAAAAATCAAATGAAAGTAATTGTTTTTGAAGGCCAAGTGCTTTGGATCTTATTCTCTTGTCAAAATGTCCATTATCAGAACATATTTCATCAAGACTTTTAATAATAGTTTCTAATAAGCCCCATATAGCTTTGACACATTCTGCTATTGCTGTTCAACGTGTTTGTGATAAATTTTTTAGCTGTAAAGCATTTTCAATTTCTAATAATTTTGTATTAAGTAAACCATACCTCTTACTACTTACAGAAAAAAATGCATAAAGATTTTCTAAAGTATCAATCATATTTGTAATAATTGTACTTGCATCACAACTATGCTCCAAAAAAGTATTAAGCCTGTGAGCTTGACAAGGTATAAATGGAATTTGATGACCAGTCAGTTCTGAAAGTTTCATATGAGCTCCATTATATATTCAAGACATATTGCTAGCAAAGTTATATGATTGAAAAGTTATTAACCTTGGATTCAACGTGTTATTTTCTAAGATATTGATTATTTGTTTAGCTATACCTAAACCAGTCTTATCTGTTCCTTTTGAAATCTCTAAAAGTGACGATGGCCTTGCCTTGATTATTGACATAACGTGTACATACTGCTAAACGATCTTCATGTGAGATATCTGGTGTTGTGTCAGCTGACACAGAATAAATGATTGCATTTTTTACTTCATTTACAATTCTTTTACGTGTTTCATTAGCCAATAATTCAATGAATTCATTTTGTGATCTTGGCCCTAAGTAATGAACTTTATATGATCGCGTAGAAGTCTCCTTAATCCAACGATTCATTAATGGGTTATGTCTAGACAATAATATAATAATATTATATTTTAAATATTAATATTTTTTTTCTTGGTAAAATATTTGATCTCATAATTTTGTTTTATTATAATATTATATAATATAAATTATTATAGTTAAATATTCAAATACTTGAAATATTATTATAAAATAATTTTAATATTATTAAAATTGCCGACTCAATGGATCGATGAACCATTGTGCCAACTGGGCCCTACTAGAAAATTCGTGGGGGGGTGATCCCCCCACCTATGGACGGCCCTGCACATATTATATATATATATAATATTTAACAACATACTCTAGTTACGTCGTACGGATTTCTATGTATATATATATATCGTAATGGTATTTCAAACACACATCAGGAGGTATCGACCATGGACACGCGGGTAGAAGGTGGATTTTAAATGCGACGCAAGGCGGGGTACGCGTTAAAGAGGTAGAAGGTAGATTTACATGCGACGCGGGCGGGGTGTGTAGTAGAAGGAGGATTTTTATGCGACTTATGGTAAGGTAAGGAGGAGGAGGATTTTTCATACGACTTATGGCAGCGTAGGGAGGGGAAGGAGGATTTTTCATGTAATACGGATCAGGGAGAGGAGGGAAGGGAGGATTTTTCATGTACCACAAGGCAGGGTAGGGAGGGGAAGGAGGATTTTCGGGGGAGCCAGAACCGGCCTTTTCTATCTACTCCCTTAAAAACAATTTAAATAATTTGTAGTTAATAAAATATTTAATACACTTCTTAACAAAGTTATCTTTTAAATACCAACTTGTTTTCATCGGATGGTTTTTTTGCGATAGTTCCCGTTAAATATGATTCACAAATTGAACATCTCCCAACAACATTTATGAAAATATTACTATACGTATATACTTTTGACCTACGAAAAGATAGACAACATGGAAGTTTGGTATGGGCCCAAAAATGCTCAGATATTATAGAAGTCCATGTTCCATTTTTTTGGTAATACAAAATAGGTGCGAGAAGTACCAGGTCACTTCATTTGTTTTGTATTGAACTTCAATTGGTTCAATTTGCTTTCATTTTTTAAGCGAAAATGTTAGAAGTTTTCAAATTTTCAAAATTTTTATTACTGCTATTTTCAATTTCAATTAAATTTACATCTAAAATTTTAAATGAAATAAATGTAAGAAATTGTGAATGCTGTTTTTCAAAATATTTCATAGACTTAAGTTTATAAGTAACTTTTGGTATATTTTTCTATCTAAATAATAGTTGTAAAAAATTATAGCAATATTCATGGAAACTAAATTTTAAAGAATATGACTTTAAATATTTTGTGATACCTTAGAAAATTTTGAACTTAAGAATTTAAACATTTTTTAGAGTACCAAAGGAAGTACCAGGTATTTTGATATTTTTGAACTATTAAATTAAGTAATATAAAATGTTTTATGATAACTTTACTACAATTTATAAAGTATGGAAAACTTGAAAATCATATTGAATTTGTATGCAAATATTGCATAAATTCAAGGCTGGGCATTAACGAGTGAAAAAGTTATTAGTTAAATTAAAAGTTAAGTTAATATTAACGAATGAATATTGGTAAACTTAACTTGTACTTTAACTTTTTTTATTAAGTATTAACTTAATAAATAATGATTAATTTTCTTAAAATTCAAGTTAAGTTAATAAATTTGTGTATACATTTTAAGTTCAATTTAAATACATTTTTTTTTTTCAAAAATAAAATTTTTTTTATATTTTACTTTTGTGGCACTGTATATTTAGACAATTCAACAAAACAAGTTTATTTTTTATGTTAAATACTAATAATAATATTTTAAATTTCTGTTATTGAGTTATTTACTATTGTTATGTTATAATAATAAAGCAAGAAATAATTATCTTAATTTCGTTTTCGAAATGTAGTTTATGCTTTTATTGAAACATTTTAAAACCCACATTAAATTAATTTTATGAAAATAATTAATATATTTTGTTTTATATATATATATATATATATATTATAGGTGTATTATACCTAAGAAATTTATAATTATATAAAAATCACAATAATATTTATATTCATAATCGTTATTGCTATTTGGATTATATTATTGATTTAAATATTTATAATAGGTACGCGTGAACCAGTGATGTAGCGTGGGTTTCAGCTTAGTGTATGCGTTGAAATTGTAAGTTAATAAAATCGTGGGGGGCTATGCCCCCCACACTCCTCTATACTATTTTAAAATTTTACTTTAAGCATACAATTACCTATTACATAACACAATATTACATTTAATAAACACAAAATAAATCACTTTTTAAAATATATTTCATTTTAATAATTTGGTACATCTCATAAAACCTTTGAATAAAATAATAAACGTATTAACTAATTAATTACTTATATATTAAATCAATTCTTCTATTTTTAGTAAAGAAAGTTTCAATTACTTAATCATGAAACGTGGATTTTTTTTTTCAACTCTACCAATAACTTTTTTATATGTACAACATTGATAATGATGAAAGACGATTTTGTTCTTGGGAATTTCTTGATGAATTCTTAATCCTTTTAATGGCCGAGAATGGTCGTTTTGTTGATGCACTAGTAGCTGGGATAGTTAATATCAATGAAATCAATTTTGTTGCTTGTGGTAAGTTTTCGTCTGAATTTGTTGGTTTTAAATAAATTAAAAGATCGTGATCATTAAGTTTTTAAAATTCTTCTGTTGAGTAGACAACCGAAAGGTCACTTCTCAATTTCGGTAAATCATAGTATTTACCGTATAATTGTTTCAATGAATTGAATAAGTTTATAGGAAAATCATTAGCATACCGACTAAACTTTTTAAAGTTCAACAACGCAGAAAATTGTAATTGATTAATATTTGAAAATCGTTTTTTTGTTTTATTAGTTATAACGTCAATTATTTAAAAAAATAGTCGTCTGTAATTGATTTTTTTATCTTCAGAAACTTGATTAAATCTTTGCCTTTTTGAACGGCGAGTTTGAGGCTGTATTTCATTGTTTATAATTTCTAACTGTGACCAAATATCATCAAAACTTGACCTAACAGTATTTAAATAATTAATGAAATCGTTAATCTTTTTTGAGCATTAAGAAATATCAAAAACTTTTTTTTTTTTTAACTTTTTTTTATTTCAAAAATAATTGTTGCTTGTGGTAAACTGATTGAAAATAACTTAAAGAAAAAAATGAAATCAAAACTTTGTAAAACTTCTACATACCCTTTAGCAGAAGACAATGTTTCCGAATCCCAATTTTGGGCATTCTCTATGATTAATTCCATAAAATAGTTTATGTTAAACCAAAATTTTAATAACACGACTATTGTAATTCCATCTTGTTGGAGCTACTGATGGAAAACGTTTTTTTAACGACATTATCAAATGCATGTACTAGGTTGGTAGATTTTGAAAAAAAAGATGATAAACCAGAAAGGGTTAAAAAAAATATTTTACAATCTTTAATATACTCAACTGACTGTTTTAAGACAAGATTTAATTTATGTGCATAACAATATACAAAAATAGTAATTTCATATCTCGAACGCACTAATGATTGCAAACCATTATGTTGCCCGGACATAATAGCTGCCCCGTCATACGTTTGGGCTATTAATTTTTCTTCATATGCGTACTTTAAAATAGAGCGAAATACATGCTCTGATAATACTTTCGCAAATCGATCTTCATTAATATTAGTAAATCTCAAAAATCTTTCAATAACTTCGTTACCATTAACAGTATTAACATAACGCAAAACTGTTGATAACTGTGACTTACAAACAACATCGGTTGTCTCGTCCATAATTATTGCAACAAATGGAGTATTGCGTATTTCATTTTTAATTTGATTAAGAAGAACGTTTGAAATTGATTGAACTGAGTCATTTTGAATGTCCCCAGATAAACCAGTAAATATAGTGGATGTTTCAAGGTGGGTTTTTAACACCTCATCACGCTGGGCCATTAAATCAATAAATTCAACATAATTACCACTATTGACGGATGAATCTGACTCGTCGTGACCTTTAAATGCCAATTCTTGCTGAGCCAAAAACATGTTGAATCTATCATACTGCTTAATATATATCTATTATTTTTAACTGTAACATTATGTTTTTCGATATTTTTTCTGAAAGCTTCACTCAAACAAGTATCTATTCTTGTTTTACTAAATTTAGTTAAATCTATTAAACATTGTATGTGATTTTTAGAGGCTTCATGACGACTTTTTATACGGTGAAAGTTATTTAGATCGTTGAAACCGTGGACGAATCCAAACATTTTTTTCACGAGGAAAAATAACACAAGGCCAACAATAAAGTTAATTCGTTTTTTTACAGCCCGATAGCCACTTAAATGTACTATAACACTCATACTTAAATGTTCGAACGTGATTTTTTGATTTTGTAGTTAAATAAGGTAATTTTGACGTGGGTCTTCCTATCTCGAAAATACTTTTTTTCTCGTCAACATTTAGTGAATCGAAAGGCTTTAAAAATAATTTTTCGATTGCACATTTACATATTGTATTATTTTTATTCATTATTAATATGTCAGTATGTCACACTCACAATATACAGTTAATACGCACGTTACAACTTATAAGGATTGTTTAATATAACCGGCAGAATAATGCGATAGAAGACGATCGATGACAGCGTATGCAAGGTATACTGCCTGTATTCACCGTATACTGATTCCGCATACACGTGTGACACATAAACACGATCGCGAGCGTAACATGTTTTGTTATTAATATTATCGATAAGAAATATAAATAATTGTCATATATAAATAACCCGTATGCAATCGCTAACGTGCATACTGCGTACATAATAAACATGATAGGTACTAGCAGAAGCGCAGGAACTATATTTCTTATGTAGGGGGAGGGGCAAAAATTTAAGGAAAATCATGATATATAGTATATTAAAATAAAATACAAATATTTATTGATTTTTGTAAAATAGGTTTAATTACTATTTAAACTAATATTATATATATATACATTTTACAATATACAATATATTATAATACTATAAATTAGTACAATTGAAATTTTTTTTATAAAAATAACTTGTTTTAACTTAACATAAAGTTATTTTCACTTTATTTTTAATAAACGAATAATCCTGAGTAAATTTCAAAATACTGAATTCTAAATAGAACTAAAGTATTGAGAAGGTTAACAGACCTTTTTATTTGCAAAATATCGTCCAAAACTTAAAAGGATTCGACAAGATCCTACATGCACAAATCAAAATCAAATTTAGCATACCTTATAATGTTACAATAATTTATGGTATATATTTATATGATGCTAAAGAATATCGACAGGGTTCGACAGGATTCAATCGTGTAAGTTTATTCGTGACCTTTTTCGTTGGTCATAATAACATATGAAGATTTTATAGGCTTGGATGGAATTGGCACAAACAAGTTTACTATTCTACTATAATAATATACAGTACGGTGGATCTATATATTATAACATATTCCAGGATCAGATTCAGAAAACCTAATTCTAGAAGCTTTGTGTAGAAACTGTCCTGATAGAGATAATGTAGAAGAAACATTTAAAAAAGTAAAGATAAGTGGGGATGTCGATTGTGAACGTTCCTCCTTCGTCTCTTCGGTATTCGGAGAATTTAGTGGTTTATATCTATACTTAAGATTTGAATACAATGATATTGCATTAGAAAATACGATTTTGAGCGAAACTCAATATATTACAATATGCTACACTATTACACTAATAATCCATTTCAAAATTTTACCACTTGTATAAATTACGAATGTAAATATGTAAAATAAATTTCAATTTCCTACGATCTAAACTTATTTAGTTATCAAGAAATAAAATAAGGAAACCGTGATTTTGCAGATTTTCAAAAATTCTTACTTTATGAAGTCATGAAAAAAAATTGTCAGTCACGATTTTCAAAATATTTAGTAAAAAAATTAAGTCGTATATGTTTAGACTTCGACAAAATTTTTAAACCAATAAACTAAAAATTGCAGGAAATATTAAACATTTTTATAAAAAAAAGCCAAAACTCTATACTTAGTCAGAAAATCAACCATTTGTTTTAAAATTTTTTCTTGTAATGAAGTTCACATAAGTTAATACACAAAAAAAATTTTCAAGACACCATGATTAAAACTCAATTAGTTATCACGAAATTAAAAAATTTAAAATAACAGAAACCGTAATTTTGCCGAAAAATGAGTTAAATAAAGTACCAACTATGCACGATTTGCTGCCGAAAGCATACCCTACTTGTGGTAATCGGACCATTATTTCTACCCAAAAAGTGTTTTTATACATAAAAAAAAACATCTTTGTAAAACCAATACATTCTTCGCTTCGCTCAGAATCTAATAATACGTATAGTTACATGCGTATTAAACATTAATAATAATAATATGAACAGTTTTAAAATATATGCATTATATTAAATTATACACCATCAGTGGTGGTGACATGGGGGTTCCTATGAAATATCTCCTTCATGATAAAATGGGGGGTGGGTGGATGGTTAGGTTTGGTCATTCTTTGGCAAAACTACAGCTCAAAATTAATTATAGTAGATTCTGAACGAAGAGAGGAATATATATTGTTTCTGCAAAGATGTTTTTTTTTATGTATGAAAACATTTTTTCGGGTAGAAATAATTGTCCGATTATCAGGGGTATGCTTTCGGTAGCAAATCGCATCT
Source organism: Eriosoma lanigerum (assembly GCA_013282895.1). Classification (NCBI taxonomy): domain Eukaryota; kingdom Metazoa; phylum Arthropoda; class Insecta; order Hemiptera; family Aphididae; genus Eriosoma; species Eriosoma lanigerum. Next base: position 31,698,559 of record CM023357.1, on the reverse strand, counting down.
AATTGGTACTTTATGAAGATCATTTTTCGAATTTCTTAAAAGTATTTTCTTAGGAGAAGAAAAACTGCCAAAAAATAGGCAAAATTTCGATTTCGGTAATGTTTTATTTTTTATTTCGTGATAACTAATTGAGTTTTGATTGTAGGGACTTGGAAATATTTTTGAGTACTGATATAGGTAATATATATATATATATGTGGTAAAATTTTGGAATTGATTAGTTGATTATTAATTTTCAAAGCGATAAACCAAAAATTGCATGAAATATTAAATATTTTTGGAAAAAAGTTCAAAGTTTTGTACTTGGCCAAATAATCAACCGATCCGTTCCTAAATTGTACCACACATGTATATTACTTATGTTGATACTCAAAAACATTTTCAGTCTCTACGATCAAAACTGAATTAGTTATCATGAAATTAAAAATTTTTAAATAACAGAAATCGTAATTTTGCCGATTTTCCACAATTTTTTTTGGAGTTTTTCGCCTCCCAAGGAAAAAATTTTAGGAAATTCGAAAAATGAGCTAAATAATGTACCAACTAGACACGATTTTCAACCGAAAGTATACCCTACTTGTGGTAATCGGTCTACCCGAAAAAGTGTCTTCTTACATAAAAAAAAAAAACATCTTTGTAAAACCAATACATTCTACGCTTCGCTCAGAATCTATATGTTTAAAATAAGTCCATTAAAATTATCAAAATATGTAGTATAAATATATTAAAAAAAAATTTATATTTATCAATCTTAACCTTAATATTCAACATTGGAAAAATATATAAAAAATAAAGAAGATTGTAAAAATTTTAAGGTTGTTTAATTTTAATACAACTGCAACTTTTTATTTTTTTTTAATTAGCTTAAGTCACCATCATCTGTGACGCCGTTTACATAATTTTCAAATTGCTTTAATTGAAATTTTATTGGATTATTAGCAAAGTTGAATGGTCTGACATTATTTACGATTGTTTATCATTAGATCAATTCATCAATTTTTCAACGGGTTTATTATTTCAAAGATTTTCGTCAAATATTTATATTATACTGTGTGGTTCATCATATATTTAGAGATATTACAATGGAAATATAGGAAATCCACTCATAATGAACTAAAAACTATATTATTTAAGTTCTTTCTTTATACCACGTGACATGAATTTATACCAATGTAATGTTATGTAATGTAATTTTAGGATTGCAAATTAACCGCACTCGCTAACCGTGTAGATCGTAGACTAACTTTTTTTATCATTCAAAAACATACAATTTCCTTTTTTATTATTTTTACAAATTTGCATATATTATTATTTAATTTCCCTAATTAATTTGTTTTACATAAGCACTTAATATGTTAATAATTTGGTTACAATTTTCATCCGTGTTATATTATTAATTTGGCAAAAAACAGATCGTATCGGTCGCAGGTCGTGACGTAATTGATACAACATCAATAATAAAATATAAGCCGATACACTATATAACCATTTCTATTAAAGTATCGAATATATGTAACAATGTGTTAAGCTGCGGACTAGAAGACAAAACGTACAATGGAGATGGCTCGTGTAAATTCGGATGCGCCTATAGCCTATTATAGATGAAGTATCAGTATATAATTTTGTTATGCCCAAGTGTATAAAAAAAGGATTGATAATCACAAAACGTGAATTCATTAGTGATTATAATCGCCATCATTATAATACCTAATACTAATTGAAAACCTACAAAATTCACGGAAATTGCAAGTTTCACGAACTTAAAATTTAGTTATTTATGAGAACTAATTTGTCCATTGTTCTTTATTTGATAAATAAAATTAATTTAGAAAAAATATATATTATCAGTACAACCCGAGGACCGAAGTGACAAAGGAATGTAAAAACAACAGAAAATCATAATTTTAGAATGGTTTATTTTGTAAACTTTTTAATAAGACATACAAATATGATAGTCATAAATATGATATAATAAAAGTGACGGTTACAATGAATAAACTAAATAATTGCAATTAATGTGTAAGAAGTATTGATTATTTAAATTTTTTACCGAAAATATTATTTATTATATTATGATTTATGAGTAGGTAGTTTATGAATTATTTTTTAATGTTGGACAACATGTTATCACGACCGGTTTTGGCGCATTAGGGTCTGTTGGTGGTGTGGTAGGTGTGCATTCTTGATGTGTAGAATATGCTAAGTCTTCAAACGTTGAACAAAGTGGTGTTGTCGTAGGATCAGTGTTTGTTGGATTATTTGGATCAACTGGTCCACATTTAGTTTTTATGCAACATCTAAAATATGTATTAATAATATTATTAATAAAATTATTAGAGTTCTTATATGATTAATATATTATTTACAATATTAACATATTATAATAATAATATATATATAAATTCTGGAAAAATGAATAATATTATATACATTTAATGAAATTTAATTTAGTTATGAAGATTATATTATTAATTACCATATTTATAATAAGAGAGTTAATAATAAATTAAAATAAATATATTTTGATAATTATTACTTTATTTTTAAGCTATGTATATTATTATAAGGCATAAATGTTATATTTTATTAATATAATGAAAAAAATATAAAAAAGAAATTATTATTGTGGCACTGAAACAAAATGTTTCAGTAGATGAAAAATGTATTATTATTTATTTATGTATAACCAATGCATGATGTAACAAAACGATAGAACAAACCTGTTGAAATTGATTTTAAAAGTAAGAAAATAATTATAGTATTTGAAGTATTTTTAGTATCATAGGATAATTGTATTATTTTGAATAAATATATTCTTACTGGTTATTATCATCTGGTTTTGAAGATTCTGGTGGAGGTTGAGTTGGTGGATTATCCACTGAGAGACACGGAGTCACAGTGAATGCAATAATAAATGAAACAAAAAAACAGATTAAAATTGTATATTTCATAATGATGTATTCTTATTGAATTCAATATCGAATAATAGGATAACTTAAGATAACTTAAGTGGGAAATATTGTTGTTTTGCACTAACAATGATACTGATATAACTACTGAACGAAAAACTATGATATTTGCCTTTAAATATAAAATCTCGATACATAATTAATATACTAAATAAATATTAAATTACGTATCTAATTTTATATCGGTACGTATCTAGCTAGGCTATATTATAAATTTCTATTGCACATTAATTTATTATCTTGTTAGTTGTATGTATATATATATATGTATATATAAATTTATTAGGATATATTTTATTACCTTTACTATATAATAGGTGTTCATATAAATATAATTAATTGTATACACATGCTATGTGAATGTTTTAATTACTTTAAATACGTCATTTCATTTTTATTATAGCAAAATAAAATAAATTTGCTATTAGTACTTGTAATAATTATTATAATTTATTTGTTAAATTGTTTAAATTAAATTAGTGTATTTTTTTGATTCTGAGCGAAGGGAGTAATGTATTGGTTTTAAAAAATGATTGTTCTTTTTTTTAAGTACGAAAATATATTTTTGGGTCTAAATAATGGTCCGATTACAATAATCATACCTTGTTTTATTTTATTTATCTCATTTTTAGAATTTCTCAAAAGTTTTTCCTTGGGAGAATAAAAACTACCAAAAATATGGTAAAAAATATGTTTTCCGTTATTTTAAGTTTTTTTTTTATTTTGTAATAACTGAAATTAAGTTATGACCGTTGGGATTTGAATTTTTCTTTCAGTATTTACATATCACATATATAATATACTAGCGTGGTATAATTTTGGGATAGATTGGTTACATTTTTAGCAAAATATAGAGTTTTTAAATTTGTTCACAAAATGTTTATTATTATATGCAATTTTCAGTTTAACGGTTTGAAAATTTTATAGAAGCCTACCCATACACTAATTAATCTACTTACAAAATATGAAAATGATAAGCAATTTTTTTTTTAATACACTTTTGAAGTTAAAATCTTTATGATATTTTATGTGTTTTTAATAGTCTGATACATTTTTTCAGGTATAATTAATGTTTAAATTACCTCTAATAGGGTATGCTTTCCGTACCAAATTTTATCAAGTTAGTATTTGGCTTGGCTCATTTTTTTAATTTCTTAATGGTTTTTTCTTGAGCAAGGAAAAACTATCAAAAAAAAAAAAAAAAAAAAAAAAAAAAAAAAAATAGAAAAATTCACGGAATCTTAATTTTGACGAAATTGATTTCAAATTTTTCATTTTACACATACTATACATAATATTTTTTTTGATACCAAACCTAACCTGACCTATCGTTGATGCCTCCCCGGTGATGTGTGCCAGCTTCACTTTTAGAATATATACGGAGTCAACAAACTTCAAACAAAGTTTTGCATTCTTAGAATCCGTGATTGTTTGATCGTTTGAATCAATTGGTTGACATTGCGATTTTTTGTAACAACTAAAATATGTATAAATAATATATTTAATCAAATTATTAAAGTTTTAATATGATTAATGTATTTCCTATATTATTTATATATTATAATAATAATACACAAATTCTGAAAAAATAAATAATATAATATAATAATAATAATAATATAATATACTCTTAATTAAATATTTTCAATGGAATTTATTTTTGTTTTAAGATTAATTTATTAATTACTATATTATTATTAAGAGTTAATAATAAATTAATGTGAATAAGTTTTTGATAAGGATCACTTAATTATTAAACGATGTATATTATTATTAGGTATTGTAGGTTAAAAATTTATATATTTTAATAACATAATAAAAATATATAAATAAGGAATAATTGTGGCACTGGAATATAATGTTGCATTAGGTAAAGAAATTGATTATTTTATATATATATATAAACAACGCATAATAAAACGAAACATTAGAACATACCTATTAAAATATGGTTAAAGTTGATTTCAATACTCATAAAATAATTATGAATTTTGAAGTATCTTTAGTATCAGAGTATCAGATTTGGATGGATTGGCCTGACGAGTTACCGAGAAAATCTCTGTGGGCTGATTGAAAAATACACAGGAAATGCGTTAGGGTTGCAACTAATAATTGACCATATTTAATTTTAGACTCATCACATAATTTATATATGAATATAAATTATTCTCCACCCTGCCATACGCCCTTTATTATACACACAAATAATTCTGAAAAGTAGGTATAGTATTTGTCTGTTGAATTTAATATTTTATTTTACCAAATACCATATCAAATTTATTTGAAATTGAATACTTACTCATAGTTTAATATACTGATAAACCTGGAAAAAATGGTTAACTTTAAAGACCTACCAACATTAAAAGGGGTTTTGCTAGTGCAAATTTGTAATAATTTTTAATAGAGTTTTTCATATTTTCAGGGTGAACTGGGCACTCAACTTTTGGGCTTTGCCAAAATCCATTTAACAATATTGTTCTCTTTAATCTCAAATAAAATTGTATTGGGTCCCATATATCAGGAAATTGGAACGTTTTATTAACTTTAGTGCTTTAGTTTTGCTTTACTCGCTAATTAGTAAATATATTCTACTTCCACTGTATTCTTCCAATGGTGTAGAAAAATAAAAATAAATAGTAGGAATGATTAGGGGGTTCTGGGCCATAGGGATTCCTGTGTAAATTTATCAGTCGGTGGAGCAGTTGGTGGAGCAGTCGACAGACCAATCCCACTACATCCTAATCCCCCCACCACAACGCATTGTCACCGAGAAAACCTATTACGAAACTAGTTACTGTTAAACCAAGGTCATAACTCCATCCATATGTTTAGAAAAATTATTAACACATTTTATCAGGCAATAATTTATAATTGAATTATTTTAAAATTAAAAGTGTTTTATGAATAAATTGATTAATCAATATAGTTTTTATTTTGATATAGTTTTGTATTAATAGCTAATCAACATATATTCGTACCTGGTAATTGAATAACTGCTCCACCGACTGATAAATTTACACAGGAATCCCTATGGCCCAGAATCCCCTAATCATTCCGACTAATGAATGATAAGAATTTCGGATTATTATGAAGTATAATACCAATTTTGAAAACAAAAAGTATTTTCTAAGGGGTCTCCAAACAACAGCTCGCGGACCGCATCCGGCCGGCGAACAAGTTTTAACTGGCCCTCTTAAAAGACGGTAAATAATCTAAAAATATGTTTAATACCCAAAGTCGTTATCACACACGCGTGTCAATTGACACAATCACCTATATCGGCTGTATCATAATTTACGAACTAAATGATTACATTTAAACAATAATAGAGATTAACCACATCGAAAAAATTAATCGAAAATGTTTTGTTCAGTTATTTCGTTACCTCTGTCTGAAGTAAACTTATTAAACTTATTAGTTATTTTAATAATTATTCGTTTTACCTAATAATTTCTAATATATTAATTTAAAATGTCCGTAAGAGGATTGAAAAAAAAAAATAGATTCAGAATGCCGTGTTTTTAATGAGAAGTTTGTTTATTTCGTCATTTATTCAGGTATCAAAATAATATGTTTAATTTTCAAATATTGTATTTCTATACTTAAAGCAAGAAATGTGAAGAGACGTTGGTTGATTTTTTATAAATATCTACCAGACCTACATAATATCAAAATTAAAAAAAAATTGCTATTGAATGTATATCTATGTATGCTACAACACATTTGTGCGAACAAACTTTTTCTAAAATGAAATACATCAAATAAAAATATAGACAGGGACGGATTGGGCCATAGGGAAATCGGAAAATTCCCGATGGGCCGCGACGCCGCGTACTAAATAGTAAATAGTAGACCGTAGACGTAAATTATTATAAATTATTCATTCTATAATCAATGATATTACATTATTACGTAATAACACTAATAACAGTCTATAATATTATAACAATATAACATTTAAAAAAAGTTCAAAGAAATATGGAATGGATAAAATTATCTGCAGAGTCATTTGTTAGATTAGGTTAGGTTAGACTATAAGTTAGATTTACAATTTAATGGCAATATAGTCCTATAACTGTAAATGAAATATTACCTAATATAAGAACCAGAAAGAAAAAAATGTTACCAGGTGAGATTAGTAATGATGTGGATAAAGAGCATGAAGATCCTTTAAAGAAGTTTGAAATAAAAGTTCATAACAGAATATTAAATATAATAATATTAGAATATTAGTTGTTAAGAGTATTAAAAAAAGATTTATAAAACACAGAAAATTGTATAATGATTTATCATGTTTGTCACCAAGTTATTTTTCATATATAATTCAAAATGGTCAAGCTTTGATTACTTTGTGTGATAAGTTAAAGAGTTTGAATTCAAATATAACTTACAACGGACTAAAGAATGAGTTAATACATTTTGCAAAAAATTGGGATAAATTAAAGAAAAGTCTTGCTGAATCATTTGCTACTTCATACTCTTTGGAGCTAACACAAGACGAAGAAGATGACACTGAATCTAAAATTAATCCTGAATCACAAAATATGACTTGTAAGAGTTGCAAAAACTGTGTTTTTTGTTGTTATAACATTTAAAAAAAATAAAATTTATATTTCGATGCATATGCTAATTTATTTTTGGCATACAAATATGTGCTTACCCTACCATCAACCCAAGTATCCTGTGAAAGATCTTTTTCTTTCTTAAAAAATATTAAATCAAGACTTTGTAGTCAACTTTCGGAACTAAAACTAGAAGCATTCATGTTAATGGCCAACGAAAAACAGAAATTAACACTATTAGATTCAGATAAAATTATTGAAGAAATACAAAAAGAGAGTTCTCTTTAAAAAAAAATCTTTCATTGTAAATTAAACCAGTCATTATTTATTCAAATAAAAAAATTTAAAAAAATTACTAACATTTTATTATTTAATATTTATATGTAAGTAATACTACTGTTATTCCATTATTATTATTTTTATATTACATTTTATTGTTAATGGTTGATTTTATAATAACACTGATTACAGTAGTAATCAGTTTCTTTTATATTAATATTGTTTATTGATACTGGTAAGATATGTGTTTTAATATGTGAGTAAATAGTAGTATTATAGTATTTTTCAAATAGTACCTATGTATTTAAAGTAGGAAAAGTGATTTTTATTTATAAATTACATCTGGTAATAATAATAGGTATCTTATATATGCCTATGCAAACCTCACTAATATAGTATAATATAGGTAATCATTTTTGTAGGAACAATGAACACACCATAAAATGCCAATAAATATTTAGGTACCACCACCTTAATAAGACTAAAAAAAATTACTATCTTCAATATGGTACACTTGCCAGTTGCCCCCAATCCCCCAACGAATAGTGGGCTGGTAAAAAGTTATTTTCCCGGGCTGGTTCGAAATTCCAATCCGTCCCTGAATATAGATGAGCTGAGTCCGACAAACATTTAGAGTCAATTTTGAAAATAAGAACCAGTAATAACCTCAATTCAATAAAATATTAGCAGAAAAAGATCAATGTCATACTTCTATAATTAATAAGTAATACTAAGTGTATTTAAATATATTATAAGAATTATATTTTAAATATTTATAAGCACCTTTGTATATTTTAGATTCTGAGCGGAGCTAGCAATGTATTGTTTCTACAATGATGTATTTTTTTCTTTTTATGTCATTATTAAATATGGAATATTCTCATGTGTTTCTTGAAGTTGAAAATAAAATTGAAAAATCATTTTTTTTTAAAATTTCCCATACATTTGTTTTATTGTTTTGAACTTTTGAATAATATTTATTATTTAAGTATAAAATAAAATAAATTGTTTTGACTAAATGAGACTAATAATAAAGAATTTATTTCTATGTCTATTTAAAAAAAATATATATTGATTATTATTTATTTAAATTAAATTTACTAATACCATTTAAAAATTAGATCAAATTAGGGAATAAAATATTTGTCTCAATTTAAAAATAAATTTAAAATTCTTTAAAGCTAATTAACAATAAAATAAGGTTTGATAAGTTAAATTAAAATTAAATTTTTAAGAAAACATATATTTTTGAAATTTCTGGAAATTTCCACTAGGAAATTTCTTCAAAATTAAATTTCTGAAATTTAACATCTCTAATAATAAACCACTAATTTCTCCGAGGACCGAAGGGACGAAGGAGGAACGTTTACAATTGGCCTTTCCACTTTTTAATATTGGTATATCATTATATCAATATAATGATGCATGGTTATAATGATATAATGCATGTGCATTGTGCAATATGTTTATGTTTATTACCGTACAATGTTATATAATATTATCGTTAATGACATTTTCGAGAAAATTACTAGTAATTCAAAACAAAATTAAGTTATAACTAAAACCCCTACGACGTACAAATATATATTACCAATACGTGCTGGCCGTACGTCACATATTATCTACAAGATTATTATCGGCTGACATGTGCCTAAAGTTTTTATAATAATATAAAGTCTAAGATAATATACCAGTAACAATTTATACTCGGCGATTAGACTATTTTATGTATTTTGTATTAATCGACTATCGGTACCGCCATAAATATTTAGTGGTGAAGTTGTGTTGTTACCGTTTACCGATCACGTGTTTGAAGTATGGACCGTAGTCATAATGCTTGAAAATGTCCCTTGTTTGGTGAAACGTGTGACATTAAAAATAATATGTTTCCAACATACGAAGACGTTATAAAGTTTTACGAGTGGACCCGGCGCAAAACTAAATATGAAAAAAAATTAAAAAAGAACCAACGTACAAGGAGTTAGAAACCATAGTCGTTGCAAGAGTTGGAAGCATATGGATAAAAGCTTCAATTCCTATCGTCGAACACAAACGAGTAAATGCAATGTTAAAAGCATATAATTTAAAATGCAAAAATCTACTCAAATCTTATCCTAAAATATCAGATAAAAATTGGAAGAGTTTCGTCACAGTAGTAAAGCCCTGTTTGATATTTCGACATGTAAGTTTAAAGAAATCAACACGTGTATTTGTCCTAGGATAAAAAAAAAACCTATGAGGGAACAGGGCTTTTTAATCGACCAATGCACTACAAGGAAAATGGTTATTGGAACAGTAGACATTAATACGACAAATCAAATGAGAAATACAATGAAAAGAAAGTTAGCGAGGGAAAAATTGCAGTGTAATACTCAAAAAGAAAATACAGAAAAACTTAATATTTCAATTTCTTCTACATCTAGTGAATATGACAGCGAATATAATAATATTCCCCAAACACAATCGCAAGCCACTAGGATAGTTTCCAAAACTAAATTCACCACAACAATTGATTATGCTTTATTATCAAAAACATGTGATAGATATAGAGTTTCAGATAGAGCTGGGGCGGTATTGCATGATGCTTCTAGTACTAGTTCGGAAGTTATTGATAAAAATAAGCTTCGCCGAAAGCGCAAAAGAACAAGATAGTGTATTTTAACACAGGAAAAAGTTTTACAAATATCGGTTTTATATTTTGATGGACGAAAGGACAAAACATTAACTATCGTAGAGAAAGATGGACGAAAGTATTGACAAAATATTCTAGAAGAACACATTTCTTTGATTAAAGAACCAGACTTAACATTTTTGGGATACATCGCACCAATTTCTGGCACTTATAATTATATTGAACAAGCAATTATTGATCACTTTTTGGAGGGAGAATTATCCATGGAGTATTTGTCGGCAGTTGGGTGTGATGGAACAAACATAAACGTAGGAAAAAATGGTGGTATTATACGTTTGTTAGAAAAAAGATTAAATAAGCCGTTACAATAGATAATTTGTTTGCTGCACATGAATGAATTACCGTTGCGACATTTATTCATACATATTGATGGCTCAATATCAGGACCCCTGACGTTTTCAGGAAAAGTTGGCCAACAATTAGAAAAATGTGAAAAAAAAATCTGTTCTTCAGTTTCAACCTATTGCCGGAGAGCTACCTGACGTATCAATTCAAGATATGAGTTCAGATTAAAAGTATTTATACAGAATAGTCTCTGCCATAATAACAGGCGTATTTCCTGAAGATTTAAAAAGCAAGTCACCTGGCAAAATGTCTCATGCCCGATAGCTCACCCGCGCTAACCACATTCTTCGTCTTTATGTCTCGATCGAAGAACCTTATAAATAACTATTATAATATTAGTTTTTATAAAATTATTCTGTGTATTTTGTTTTCATTTATAAACAAATGTAATTAAGAAAATTGCATTTTATTGCACAAATATTGCTTTAACTGTTTTAAAATGTATATCATTATTATTAACTAAAATCATTAAATTTTAACAATTAGTTCATTTTTAAGGTCGATCCGGAAGCAAAAGATGATATCATATCGATATCAAACTTAGTATGTAATTTTAAGATGCAATTTAGCACCTTTTTATTCCTGTGCCTGGTCAAAATAAGAAAAAAAAATTTTTGCTCTATAAAAGTGACCCACCCTAATGTGCATAACTCTGCTCGTGGCTGGCACTCTTTCTACGCTCTTCAGTTTTGTTGCTTCGCTCTGCAAATTGAAAATTTCAATTTGTTGTGCAATGTTATAACTTAACTTATCAGGATTTTATATTATAAACCACTAAATTTCTTTTCTTGCATTTTTTTAATTTTCGATGTTGGTATTGGTCGTTCTTCCAAATATAAGATTCCTTTGATAATGATTTCTTATCATTTTTCGGGAATACTGTATTCCCCTCTTATATTAATAGACATGTGAATATTTAAAAACAATGTTTTCTGAAATTTAAATTAATTTTTTAGTTATGTTTATTCAATTAGAAAAAATACGAATATAAATGTTAAAGCACTTGCTGAATAGTTTCACAAATGACACAAATAAATACTTTAATTGTTGATTTTAATGGCAAAAACATGTGTCAATAAATAATTATTTTACTATAATGAAAAGTATCGTTATAATTTTTATGTTTTAATTGCGAATTTTATTAGTTTTAATAAATCATAAGTGTTACTACATTACATATATTCTATTAATATATAGAACAAAATAAGTCAAATAATAATTTATGCGTTAATATATAATTTAAGCTCAACATAAATCAACATAAATAATATTGTTCATATACGTAATACATGATAATATGTAAAACAGGTAATAATCATTAAAAATAGTATGAATACTATAATACTATGTACTAACTACATTAGGTAATTACCTATTATATTCACTACGCAAATTGATGTTCATAAATTATTTTTTAAGTTGTATTCACAATATAAATGAAAATACCAAATATGTACAAAAATAGTTAAATAATTTTTACGAGGTAAATATTTTAATTTAATGATATCTAATCTTATTATATTTTATATCATAATAGGCAATATTTCAATTTATTCATTATTCAAAAGTATACAATTTGTAAAATATATTTTGGCAACATTCGAATGTACTATCCATAAAATCTATTATGATATTGAAAAAAAGTGGGAAGGTTGATTTTGGACGTTCCTTCTTAGTCGTTTCGGTCCTCTGAGAAATTACTGGTTTATTATAATTAAGATTTGAATGTAATGGTATTGCATTAGAAAATATGATTCTGAGCGAATCTCAATATAATACAACATATTATACTGGTGAGCTGGTCCATAAGTCTACCACGTGTGTACTATTTGCATTAGTTATCATGAAAAATATAAAATCGATTTCGTCAAAATTACGATTTCCGTTAATTATACTGTTTTTCCCTCATTTTGTGGTATATTTTCTTGTGGAAAAACTTTTGAGAAATTCGAAAAATGAGCTAAATAAAATACCAATTAGATAAAATTTGGTATGAAAATTTAAATTAAATTTAATTTAATTTAAATTTTTTAAAACATTAGCCCTGTTTGTGCTAATCAGATCATTATTTCTACACGAAAAATTGTATTCATATATAAAAAAAAACATTTTAAAACCAATATATTCCTCGCTTCGCTCAGAATCTAAAATAAAAAATTATACGATTTTTGTTGCCCAACAAATCGATCAATACAAGATTGAGACAATTATCAAAATAGTGTATATTATAATGTAATTTTGAGTTTACTTCTTTAACTTTTATTGGAACTCTAATTATATTTCCGGATATCGCACTATCACTGAAAAAATATACAGGTTTAAAATAAGCTGAAATACAGCCTGGGTAACTAGTTCTACTATCCTTAACCACCTTTATGTTAACACATAGGCGTGTGCACAGCAGCAGCAGGATGTACCCTACTTGAACGGTTCTGACAGGTAGACTTGAAAAGGCCGAATAGATTCAAGCTGAGCTACCGTATAGTGTGTCAGTATAAAATAATTAAATTGAATATGGAATGAATGCAGTTCTTGAATTAGTGGAGGACGAAATTCCCTCACTATTTTTTTTTTTTTTTTGGGCGGAAAAAATTTTGAGATATTTGAAAAATAAGCTAAATAAAATACCGAGTAGATGGAATTTTCAACTAAAAGCATACCCTATTTGTGATAATCGATCATTATTTCTAATCCAAAAAGTATGAATATATAATTAAAAAAGGTTAAATATATAAAAATATCCATTATGTTAAATATTGTACATGTTCACTAAAATATACAATTAAAGATCTAATTATTTTAAATTTTATATTTATATACAGGGTGTTTCTGAAATGAATGAGGAGACTAATATAGGCGTATTCAGTAGGCTGAGCAAAATGAAGATATTTTTGAAATTTTTATTTATTTTCAATACCTGAATTTTATCGATATATCCTTAGAACAGTACCTTAAATGTAAAAATAAGTACGCATATAGTATTTCTTGCAAAGTTCTCATACAAATCGAGATATAACATCGTTTTTGAGCTTGTCGCACGTTTTTGACGCTTGGTGTCGCCAGAACAAAATAAATGGTGTAATATATCATTTTGTATGAGAAATTCGCAAGCAAAATGGTAATGTAGTTTATTTGTTTTTATTTAGCACGCCTGATTAATTAGAATAATTTTTACATTGAAGGTACTGTTCTAAGGATATATCGATAAAATTCAGGTATTGAAGATAAATAAATATTTCAAAAATATCTTCATTTTGCTCAGCCTACTGAATACGCCTATATTAGTCTCCTCATTCATTTCAGAAACACCCTGTATATCATTGAATATAGACTATTTACTACAAGAGTATTTCTATATATATATATATGCATATATAAAGTTATAATAATATAATATAACGTTATTTATATAATGATCATAATATTGGAAATAGAAGTTATTGAAAAATAAAATATACTACGACTAAAAAGGTATATCGTTTATGAACAAAGCACATAAACACTGAAAACATCACTGGTTTTTTTTTACGTTCGTTATTCAGTTATCGTTAATATTTGTTTTCTTTGTTAATAAAATAGATTTATTTTTCGATTTAAAAATTATTAAATTTAACTATTTTTTAACTTTTTAACTAAGTTAAGTTACTTTTTTACAATAATCTATTAACATTTTTACATTTTTAACAATGTATTAAGCTGCAGACTAGAAGACAAAATGTACATTAGAGATGGCTAGTGTGAATTCCGGATAAACTTATTGTAGATGAAGACAGTCTCAGTATAAAATGTTATTTGTTTGCCCAAGTCAATAAGAAAGTGATTAGATGCGCACAAAATGCGACATCATCAGTGGTTATCATCGTTAGCATAATAATACCTTATACTAATTGAAAACATATAAAATTCACGGAAATTGTAACATTGACGAACTTTAAATTTAGTTATTTATGAGGACTAATTTGTCGGTTGGTTTTTATTTAATAAATACATTCGCTCGAAATCGTTCTTTCGAATGATAAATAAATGAAATTATAATTATAATAAAACACAATAACATTAAAGTACTAACTACCCGAAGATCGAAGCGACAATCGAGTAAAAAAACAACAGAAAATTATAATTTTAGATTAGTTTATTTTGTAAACTTTTTAATAAGACATACAAATATGATAGCCATAATATCATAAACATAATATAATCAAAATGACGGTTACAATGAATAAACTATATGATTGCAATTAATGTGTAGGAAGTATTGATTATTTACATTTTTTTACCGAAATATTATTTATTATATTATGATTTATGAGTATGTAGTTTATGGATTATTTTTTATTGTTGGACAACATGTTATGAAGTACATTTTTGGCGCTTGACGGTCTGTTGATCCTGGTTCGAGTGAGCATTCTATACTTTAAGAATATACAAAGTCATCAAACGTTGAACAAAATGGTGATGTCGAAGGATCAATGTTTGCTGGATCATTTTCATCAATTAGACCACATTTCGATTTTTCGCAATATCTAAAATATGTATAAATAATGTAATTAATAAAATTATTAGAGGTCTTACATGATTAATGTATTTTCTACAATATTAATATATTATAATAATAATAATATATATAAATTCTGGAAAAATGAATAATATTATATATTCTAAATTATATACATTTAATGAAATTTAATTTTTTTATGATGATTATATTATTATTTACCATATTAATAATAATTAATAATATGATTAAGAGAGTTAATAATAAAAGTAAATAAATAAGTTTTTGATGAGAATTACTTTATTTTTAAGCTATGTATATTATTATAAGGTAAAAATGTTATATTTTAATAACATAATAAAAATATATAAAAAAGGAATAATAATTATGGCACTGAAATTAAATGTTGCAGTAGGTGAGGAAATTTATTATTTTATATTTATATATTAACAACGCATTATAAAATGAAACGATAGAACAAACCTATTGAAATCGATTTTAATAGTAAGAAAATAATTATGGTATTTGATTATCTGAAATATTTTTAGTATCATAGTATAATTGTATTTTTTTAAATATATTTATATTCTTACGGGCTCTTATTATCTGGTTTTGGAGGATCTACTGGTGGTTGAGTTGGTGGATTATTCACCGAGAGACATGGAGTCACAGTGAATGCAATAATAAATGAAAACAAAGAACTAATTAAGAATGTATATTTCATTATGATATATTCTTATTTTATTCAATATCTAATAATAAGATAACGTTTAGGTGGAATATATTGTTGTTTTACACTAACAATGATACGGATAAAGCTACTTAACTAAACATTGTGTTATCTGCCATTAAATACAAAATATCTATACATAATTAATATACTAAATATATATTAATTTACGTACCTTATTTTGTATGGGTACCTATCTAGCTGGGCTATATTATAAATATCTATTGAACATTAATTTATTACCTTGTTAGTTGTATATATATATATTTAAATTTATTAAATATATAATGTAACACATTTATTATTTAATAGGTTTTAATATTAATATAATAAATTATAAACATAGGTAACATTGCTGTATAAATGTTTTAATTACATTATACTATGTATAAAAATAAATTTTCTATTAGTACTTGTTTAATTATTATTATTTATTTTTTTTAGATTCAGAGAGAATTCAGGAATATATTGATTTAACACAATGATGGTTTTTATATTTTTTTTCATGTATGAAAACATATTTTTGGTATAAATAAATGACCGCTTACCACAAACATCTAGTTGGTACTTTATTTAGCTTATTTTAAAAGTTTTTCAAAAGTTTTTCCTTGGAAGAAGAAAAACTACCAAAAAATGGTGGAAAGTCGGCAAATTCCGTTATTTTAATTTTTTTATTTCGTTATAACTTATATTGAGTTTTGTTTGTTGGGACTTGAAATTTTCTTTTAGTATTGACATATTTAATATATACGCATGGTAAAATTTTGGATAGACTGGTTAACTTCCTATTTAAATATAGAGTTATGAAATTTTTTAAATACATTTTTAATATTTTATGGAATTTTCAGTTTATCTGTTTGAAAATTGTATGGACGCTTACTCATATACTAATTAATAAATTTACATAATATTATGAAAAGTCGTATGCAACTATTTTTTTAATAAGCTTTTAAAGTTAAAATTTTTATTCTATTTAATGAGCTTTAATTGTCATATAACATTTCTTCGGGTATAAATAGTATTTGTAATCTAAATGAATGAATTACCAATAATAGGTAAGGCCAGAATAAAGATCTATTGGGCTTCGGGACTAAAATTATATGTGGGCCCTTTTGATAAATCGGTCCAATAAATTAAATTAAATTAATAAAGTTGCTCGCTATGCGCTCAAATATTTATTTTTTTTAAAATTATTTCACAAATTTAAATTACAGTTAATTTGTAAAATTGAAAAAAAAGTTAATACTTGTACCTATATAAACAAAAAACTATTTTATCAGATAATTTGTTTTTCTTGCTTTACTTAAAGCCAACTAATGTAATACATTATTTAAGTCTATTGATATTCAGAATAAAATATCTCAAGATATGAAATCATTTGTATGTCTATATTTTTTTGAATTTGAATAGTTTTATACTTATTTAATATTCTAGTTAATTTTGAAAAGCTCTCTTAGTAGATAAGCTACAGGAATTATCAAATATATTTATAAATGTGTAAAAAATATAAAGAAATACATCTTCGGATGATTGATTTTTAAACCAGTCAAGTAATTTAATAATGTCAGTTGGATCAAAAGACAGTTGACAATGCATCCAATATTCTCTAACCTTGTACAAGTTGCAAGCTACTAGCAACTAGCTAATGAAATTTTGACGTTGGGACTAGACAATTTTTAGTATTATCATAGGAAATCTAATAAACGTATTATCTTTTATTATATAATCTTGTAATGTTGCATTTATGTTACTAAGAATCATTGCACCAATAGCAAATTTTAAACAATGTAATATTTTAGCATTTGAAACGTTGTTTCTATGAAACAGTGTTAGAATATAGCATGTATGTTACAATTTAACGTTGCAACAATATCAAATTTTAATCATATAAACAATGGTATTTGTTAACATTTGAAACTTTATTTTTATGAAATGGACTGGAACATTGCATTGATGTTATTTAGTAATATTTTTTATAAAACACAAATTCAACATAACAGCAATGTTGGCAACATGCTTTTGCACAGTGAGTAGGTAATATACAAGTGTGGTAAAATTTTGGAACGGATAAGTAAACCTATACTTTAGAGCTTTGAACTTTTTTCCAAAAATATTTTATATTTCCTGCAATTTTTGCTTTATCGCTTTGAAAATTTTATCAAAGTCTAATCATATACATATCATATATATATATTTAAATCGTAATTTTGATGTTAGGACTTGTAATTTTTTTTGAGTTTTCTCATAGGTAATTTTCATACGTAATAGAATTTTGGTACGGATAGGTATATTTCCTGACTAAAGGAATGTATCTCAAAATGTTTAATATTGTATATATATATATATGATAGTAATGTAGAAATATCACAAATTGATATAAGAAAAGAAAAAAATTAAATGATTTATGAATCAATTGACGTATCCTACCACCAGCTGACATTAGATGCATTGGGTCAAAAACCAAACAAATGTAGTCCTTTTCTATTCTAATTAATTTTTGAATTGAAGGAAGTTACGAGAGTACCTATTCCTTTTTAAAATTTGTTTGGCGTACGCCCTTCTAACTTTATGAAGTCTCCAAGGATTATGTTATAGATAGAATTTAATTATTGCAATGTATTTTACTTGTTCTTAATGTCATAGTGCCTCTTTTTTCTTTTTTCTTTTTCAAACACTGATTTTAATGCATTGTAATATACATATAGATTGTAGGTATCTCTTAAACTGAATAAGAAGACTTTACAAGTATTGGAGTGTAACTAAGCTATGCTTCGATGTCTGAATGAAAACTTTTGCACGTTGAAGATTTAATTTATTTCTTAGTAAAAGAAGTTTGCGCATAAGATGATTAATATATACGACGATAGATTAGAATTACGATTTTAGATAAGAAAGACCTCATACAAGGTCTGATTAACTAAAAGAGGACCATGTGAATGACCTAATTCGAGGAATTTGTTCATACTCTATATAATATAACTATAATTTAGGACTACCTAGTTCTTAAAAAATGTTTTCTTCTATTTTATATAATCCTTAACCAGTGTCGAGAAATATATAAATTAAATTATTTTTCTACTATTACATCTAGATATATGCATTCTGTAGCTACTTTTTATCTTAGATTTTTATTATTTTATTCAACCAGTTACGAATATCAAGATAAATAATTATACACTGAAATATTCATGTTTTTTAATTGTATTTATATATACAAACTATTTATATGTTCAAACTTATTCGGTGATCGCTGTTATCGTGGGCTTTTACGCGGATAACCGGTCACTGTTTTGTTCCCATTGCCGATCGCCACCATCGATCAATGCACCATATTATACATTGTTGTCTATGCAGTCAGTAGCGTCATTTGGGGTGAAGGGGGCTACTCATACATTTGTTGTAGTCTATAATTAGCCAAATCCTAAGTCGACAAATTTAAAAAATAACAACCCCTTAATTGATTACCGCTTACAATATAATAAAATACCCACCAATAAAGAAGAAAAAAAATGACCATTCCCATTCCTGTTCTTAAAAAAAAAAACAGTCGGCAAATTTATGGGTCTACCTTAGTCTAGTAAAAACTGAAATGACGCCACCGTATGCAGGGTATTTTACGGATTGTGTGTTCTGTTGTCTCGTAGTCGTTCACGTTGATTATAATGTTATGAAGAATTGTGCGGTTGTTCGTAGCTTTCGCGTACAGTATTGTGCCGCGATTGAGTCGACCATTTTGGTCCGTTTTGTAGGTTTACGCGTCCAGTATATTTGCAAACGATATTTAATATTAATTGTATCAATATATATATATATACACATAATATCCTTGTAACGAGTTGGTCGTGCGTCTTGTGGTGACGGACTATGGTGTTCAATACAACAATACAACACGAAGTTACAAAGCCAGATCCAATGATGCGTCAATTTCGAGATATATAATTTGTCTAATCATTATTATCATTGTTAACTTTGGTTTTTTTTATATAATTAATTTGTCATCATTTTGATATGTTATATTTAGCTTGTGTAACCATGTATTACCATATTATGTAAAATACTACTGTTAACTATTGTTCATAACCTTATAATTGTCAAGATTTATATATATATATACTAATTATCATATTTTATTTGGATAAAATCATAATTGTATATTTATTGCACATTAGTTTAAAACATCAATTAAACCCGAAATATTATTATCACATTATTTTCTTTTAGTGTACGATCTTACAATGGCACCATTGTCATTGCCGATTTAAGTGCAAATAATAATATTAAAATATTATTATGTATTATATTTGTATGTAATATCATTTATAAGTAATAAACGATAATAGATATTAAAAACATGGATAAGTCATCACCATTTGAAACGATTACATTTATACGGTCTTGAACTTTTAGATTTGAAGCAACAATGAGTTGGGTATTCAACTCAAGTTTTTATCCTAATTTCAATAACTGACATGTTTGTCGTGTTTTCTGAGACTAAATTTCTATTGTTGCCTACGGAAACAAATCGTTCCGTAAAAAACCGCATGTGTTTGGAAAATTATTTTTTAAAAGAACTCATTCTGTTCCTCGTTCATTATCTAAAATAAGAACTTGTTCCAAATCAAGTTTCACTAAAAATATTTAGGTGTATTGATTCGCAGTCATTGAAAGATAATTATATTTATTAACTAACCAACAAATCAGGGTAATTTTAACATTGATATAACAAAGTTAACGTGATAATTTACTTAAATCGAATTAGATAATTCTATCAAACTTTACATTATAAAAGTGATAGGATAGCACTGAACTTTAACGTATGTATAAACTAATATAATAAGGATTGGTAATGATATATTGGTTATAGGAGTATTCTATACTATGTGTAATTTTATATGTAAAATAATAATTTCATAGAAATAATATTCTGGACGCAATTTTACGGCGAAGACAAATAATACTTATATATTCATTGTATTGAACATTAACTTTATTTGTCAGTGTTTGATATTTAGTTTTTACTCTTTTGTTGTTTAATATTTGAATTTTAATAGGTGCTTAAAACAATTTTAAATCAAAATTAAATATTATAGGTAGGTACGTTTGCTGTATATTATTGATTCAAGTGATATTTATTTGTTTATTTAGTCAATTTATCGAGTCAGAAACACTACAGCAGTACCTAATTTAGAAAAAACATTATGGTTTTTTTTTGATAATGATAAATGAAACATGTTTAAATTAGTTTTATAAATCTAACCGTTTATGAATATGGAAATATAAAAATCCATATTTAACACATTTTGTTAAATATTCTTTTTAGCTATATACAGTGGTATTGGTAATTTTTTTTTTTTTTTTTTTGGGTATACGCTTCTTTTTAGCGTTGAATATAGGTACTTGGTTAAAACTATAAGAGCATAAATTGGGGAATCGAAAGCATCATGTCTATTTTAACATTCAACTGATGCATAAAAAAAAAGTACTTCATAAGGCTTTTAATCATTTTAACTTTAAGAAATGAATGCTTTAAATAATTACAATGTAAATTATGCATAAATAGACAATTCTCTAATAAGTGATTATAAATCGTTTCTTAGTGGCTACTTTAGTTATAAAAAATACAATATATTGTATTTTTTATAACTTTATTATACCCAAGTAACTATATAGGTACGTGTGATTCAAATTATAATAAAATACAGTTTACGAACACTTAATTTTCATATTACAAAATAAATTAATATTATTATATAGATATAACATAACAATATACAATATGTTATAAATTAGTAATATATTATAGTATAATATAACAGTCGTTCACTCGTTTAGTCGTTTTATAGTACGGATATTAAGTTGTATAAATATATAATAATAACACACAAATCGAAAATCGGTATCCATTATGAATATTCAATACTGCCAATATCTTCACCAAAACTTTTAAAAAATCATAATAAAATAATGTTTTATTAAAATATTTATCAGAAGAAGATTCAAATAAGTAGGTTTTTATTTTTAGTAATTTTTGTAATATTGTAGCATTTAGCGTATACCCATAAAATTATACTTTTTTTAAGTATATGCAAAACCTAGGAAATGTGCTTATGAGTATATGGTATATATACGCGTATAACCTCCAATACACCACTGGCTATTTATTATCTGCATTACATTTGTTGCGGCACTAGCTGATACTGGTCGAACGATGATGAGTCGCGGCTGACAGGATAGGGGAAAGCGTAAGAAAAAAAAAATGAAAATATAATAATATATTAAAACAATTAAAATAAATTAATAATTAATATAAATTATCTACTAAAAAACGATAAAATTATTCATTTTCCGGATTATTTTATGGGTATTAGTTATTTATGAAAATTATATTACCTATTCACAGTAGCTATATAACATGATTTTGTAAACTACCACTTTTAAATTTTAAAAATCGAAATAAAAATTTTAAATGTATAAAATAAAAATTCAACGTTTATATTTTAACTTAATGGCTAATGCACACGATTTTACTTTTTATTTTGTATCGTTATAATATTGCCATGTGTAGTTTACCTAAAAAAATATTTTGTATAATAACCAGATGATAGATTTCTTATTATAATGCTTTCAGAAATAAAACATGCATTATCAGATCTACAAAATTATTTTAAATATGTTGGATTGGTATTATATACACTGAATGATATTCCAAAAATAACATCCATTCAATAACAACAATATTTTTTGCATGTAATAATTACATTTAATCGTTCTGCATGCACTAAAATAAGGAATCTGGACTTTATACATCATTTTAGGTTAAACTACACAATATGGCAATATTATGATGATACAGAATAAAAAGTAAAATCATGCACATCAAGCATACTTAATGTAAACGTTGAATTATAATTTTATACATTATAAATTTTTATTTCAATTTTAAATATTTATAAGTGGTTTATAAAATAATATTATACTCATATAGCTATTGTGAATAGGTAATATAATTTTCACAAATAACATTATACATACATACGTAATACATTATAGTAAAAAAGATTCTAGCCTATATTATATATAGCTAGTTAGCTATATTATACATTTCTATTGAACATTAATTTATTGCCTTGTTAGTTGTATATATATATATATATATATATATATATAAATTAATTAGGATAATTGGGTCACCTTTATTATTTAATAGGTGTTAATATAAATATCATAAATTGTATACATATGTTATGTGAATGTTTTAATTACTTTAACTGCGTTATTGTATTGTTTTATAGCGTAATAAAATAAATTTACTATTAGTACTTGTATAATTATTATAATTTATTTGTTAAATTGTTTAAATTGTTTAAATTAATTATTTTTTTTAGATCCTGAGCAAAACGAGGAATGTACTGGTTTTATGTTACTCAATCGACACATCTTTCACATTGCCCTGACCAATAATAGATGCCATTGATATAAAATCATTAGGATTGGCTCTTTTTAACATATTAAAAGTTTCAGTGGCTGTTTTTTTAATCAAAAAGATTTATGATATTTAATAATACAGAGATTTTTACGGACGTTCTGCTTACTACATACTAATTAAGTAAAACTCACCGCCGGATAGCGTTCTATAAACAATTCCTGATATTCTGTATTTTGTCATGTATACTAAGTAAAATATTTTTTATGGATTTATAACATCCCATAGACTAAATGAGACATGGGGACCATAGGTCAATTTATAATTAGTGTTTTGACGGTATTTTATTTTTGTTTTGTTTTCTATGTGGAAACGGCTACGTGCATCAGGCACCTACTAGATTTAAATATGAAATGTACATTCATAATTCATAATATTATTTTGCAATTAGTATATGATTAAAATGTATTTAGGTACTAGGTATGTAATTACCAAACGTAACCAATCGCTTACCTTACACCTTACATCTTAAAGGTAACCAAATATATAACACTTATCGATAAATATGAATTATAGATAGGTTTTATAATATCCATAATAGAATATAGGTGTATCGTTAATTAATAATATTGACAATATCATATATATAGGAAATTTTCCATGGAGGGACTATTAGGCACTGTAAATTATATTTTATATTTTATATTCAATATATATTATGTTTAGATAGTTAATAATCATATTCACTTAATTTTTAATTGATAAATTATAAAAATATTAAATACAGGTAGTAATAAATTGTATGAAAAAAATAAGGATTTATATTGTACATTAAAATTTATACTAGCTGTGGTTAATTTTTTGGTTTGGAGTGCTTCTAATTAATTTTTACAGTCTTTAGCTTTGAACGGGCATTTAATTTCTACCACGGCATTATCTTCTACTAAACCATCTAAAAATAAATATAAATACAAATTTTAAGTATTCCATAATTTTTTATAAACCATATCTTATATTATTACAATACAAATATATCAAATAGGCTTTAAAGTTTATCATTATTTTTTAATTATGTATATTTGTACTAATTTATGATTTATCAAGAGAAGCCGCTAAGTAATCTATATTTTCATCAATTATACAAGACCACTTGGTTTTATATTACATTGTAATATTACGGACCCAGATCCTTTACCGAACCACCATATTTATTTTATATTATGTTATATTGTGTATACTAAATTGTTTATTAACTTTCTTACGAAACATCCGTGGTATGATGTTTATTTAAAAATATAAAATATCTATAAGAAATCACAATAGGTTATTGTAATTACTATGGTAACTTTTATGAACTATTAACACGTATATAATTAATGTTTAGTTGCAAATATATATGGTATCATATTTGTTTGGATTTGTAATTATAACAATATGAAGAAATAATAACAATCAAAAAATAGGCACAACCAAAAGGGGTCAATAGAAAACCCAATGTCATATATAAGCAAGTACGAAACCAGGACAAAACAGACGACTGGAAGCGACGTACTGAACACCACATAAGAAACGAGTCATAATACGTCAGATATTTGTGGTTATTATAAACTTTGTTTCTCCGAGTTAATTAAAATTGAATAAATAAGTATATTATTTAAATCGTTGAGTTAAAATTATTCATTCTAATACGGATCAAGTTGATCAGGATTGGCACGTCACAATGTTATTAAAACTAGAACTGTTTTAAAATATTAAAACTGTTTCAATTGTATTGAAATTATTATCGTGTGTTTTTTACATTGTGCATTGTCGTTTGTCGTTCGTCTTTCCGTTGTACTTTTCAATTTTCGTATTGTACAAATACTATTTTTTTGTTCGTCGTCGTTCACTGTGAACGTACCATATTATATATATATATATGTATTGTTATTTATTATTTTTACGTCGTTTTTTGTTGTATCATTGGTTTTGGTCTCGCGTTGTGCGAACACTTAATAAAAATCATATTTGCATTTATTTTTCGTGGTTTCATCTGCATTCAACATCTAACAACTTTAACTGAGTAATATTTTCAAACATATATTAATAAAGAACATTAAATATTCAACGTCAATTGGTTGGACTTTATGTCACACTTCGTTCTGGATTTAGCGTAAGTACGCCAGCACCCGTGTAGTATACGAGAGGCCGCCAAGGTCGTCATAGTACCATTCAAACCAACTTAGTTATCTTTGTACTACCGTAGATTTTAAGTTTGTAATTAATTTTTAGTTCTTAGTATTCGTAAATAATAGGTAGGTACTGTATAATTGTGTGACCATTACACAAGTTAACCGGTCAAAGAATTTACCGCTAACTGTTATCGATGTGCGTGTGATTATTTGTCCAAAGTGCCCTTAATATCTACAACCGAACGTACTCTAAACCTGTATACTAAATAGTCTCTTTAACGCCGTGAATTTTATTATTCATTTTTTTTGTTGTTGATTTTATTGTGAATTATTATTATTCACTGATCCTTTCAAGTTCAAACACACTATTAATGAATATATATATATATTAATGAAAATTAAAAATTTTTTTTGTTGTCTTCATCCAAATCATTAAAATGTTTTTACGTACTATCTACTCGCAAATTTTTTTTTAAAAATATGTAGAGCAATAGAAAAATAGAGCATTACATAGTTACACTCCAATACTCATAAAGTATTCTTATCCAGTTCAAGATTCAATATTACAATGCATTAAAATCAGTGTTTGAGTTATAAAAAAAAAAAAGGATACAATGAGATTAAGAAAAAGTAGCATTCCTCGAAATGATTGAATTCTACTTATAACATAATACGTGAAGACTTCATAATGTTAGAAGGGGTACTCTAAATAAATTTTAAAAATGAGAAGGTACTCTCATATCCTTCTCAATTCAAGCATTGATTAGAATAGAAAAGAGCTATATTCGTTTGGTTTTTGACACAATATTTTTAATGTAAGCTTGTGGTAGGATACGTCTTCATTTTTATTGATCCATAAATCATTCATTTTTTTTCTTTTCTTACATCAATTTGTGATCTTTCTATCTTATTGTCATATATATACAATATTAAACATTTTTAGATAAATTTCAAAGGTCTATAATTAGTCAGGAAATATATAGGATTTGGTATCCGTATCGAAATTCTTTTACGCATAGAGATTATCTTTGTGAATACTCAAGAAAAATTTTAAGTCCCAACATCAAAATTTCATAAGTTATCATAAACGATTCAAAATCAATTTCGTCAAAATTATGATTTCCGTGAATTTTTCTGTTTTTTCCTTATTTTTTGGTAGTTTTTTTTCACCCAAGAAATTTGTTCTGAGAAATTCCATAAACAAGCTAAGTTAAGTACCAACTTGATAAAATTTGGTATGGATAGTACACCCAATATACATGGCCGGATTAAGGGGTGGGGTCTACTCAAGGTGGAAGCCACGGGGCTCTCTCAAAAACAAATGTGATAAGGGCCCATACAATTTTATTTGTCGATACACATTTTTTATGATTTTTTATTAAAATTTATTTTTAAAATAACAATTTTTTTATCGACAAAAAACACGAAATAAATATAAAAGTAAGTACTTTAGTTGAAAAAACGCATTTTACTCAATTATTTTCATTTATATTATCAATTAATGTTATTTATACACTGTGAACTGCCATTATTTATTTATAACTCACTTAACTAAATATATAATGAAAAAATTGATTTGAGTGTCACAAACTATATTTCAAAGTATAACAATTATGTAGATTCTACTTTGTTAAACGAACTTGTACATTTTATAGACAATACAGGAAGCTTTTCAAAATGAAATAAAATATTAAAAAAGTATAGAAAATATTTTTAGTGAAAGTATTCAAACCCAAGATAATATAGACATACAAATGATATTATATTCTGAGATATTCTGAAAACCAATAGGCTTAAATAATGTATTAAATGAGTTGGCTTTAAGTAGAGTAAAAAAAAAATAAATTATCTTATAAAATAGTTTTTGTTTATATATGAGTATTAACTCTTTTTTTAATTGTACAATTTTACTGTAATTTATATTTGTGAAATAGTTAAAAAAATATAATTTTTGCGTGCGTAGCAAACAACTTTATAAAGCATGATTTGTCAAAAGGGCCCAAATGAAATTTTTGCCTCGGACTTCAATAGGTCCTTAATCCGGCCTTACCTATCAGTGGTAATTCAACCATTATTTATACCTGAAAAAATGATATTGGGCTATTAAAAACACAAAAAATAACATAAAGATTTTAACTTTAAAAGCAAATTAAAAAAAAAAATAGTTGCATATGACGTCATATCACGAGGTATATGGCAAGTACCAATTAGACGCGATTTGCAACCGAAAGCATACCCTACTTGTGATAATCGGACAATTATTTCTACCCGAAAAAATGTTTTCATACATAAAAAAAAAACATCTTTGCAGAAACAATATATATTCCTCTCTTCGTTCAGAATCTACTATAATTAATTTTGAGCTGTAGTTTTGTCAAATAATGACCAAACCTAACCATCCACTCACCCACCTTTTTATCATGAAGAAGATATTTTATAGGAACCCCCATGTCACCACCACTGATGGTGTATAATTTAATATAATATTAATATAATGCATATATTTTAAAACTGTTCATATTATTATTATTAATGTTTAATACGCGTTTAATTATACGTTTAATATACGTTTTATTAGATTCTGAGCGAAGCGAAGAATGTATTGGTTTTATAAAGATGTTTTTTTTTTTTTTTTTATGTATTAAAACACTTTTTGGGTGGAAATAATGGTCCGATTACCACAAGTAGGATATGCTTTCGGTAGAAAATCGTGTCTAGTTGGTACTTAATTTAGCTTATTTTTCGAACTTCTCAAAAGTTTTTCCTTAGGAGGGGAAAAACTACCAAGAAATGGCGGAAAATTGGCAAAATTACGGTTTCTGTTATTTTAAATATTTTAATTTCGTGATAACTAAGTGTGTTTTGATCGTAAGGACTTGAAATTTTTTTTTAGTATTATATAGGTAATTTACAAGTGTGGTACAATTTTGGAACGGATCGGTTGACTGTTTGGCCAAGTATAGAACTTTGAACTTTTTTCCAAAAATGTTTAATATTTCCGGCAATTATTGGTTTATCGCTTTTGAAAATTTTGTCGAAGTATAATCATATACTACTTAATCCTTTTACAAAATATTTTGAAAATCGTGACTAACAATTTTTTTTATAAGCTTTTAAAGTTAAAATTCCCGAAAATTGGCAAAATAGCGGTTTAATTATTTAAATTTTTTTAATTTCGTGATAACGAATTAGGTTTTGGTCATAGGGACTTGAACATTTTTCTGAGTGGTAACTTAGGTAGTATATAAGTGAGGTAAAATTTTGAAATGAATTATTAGTATAGTGTATTGTAATAAATTGAGTTTCCCTCAGAATCGTATTTTCTAATGCAATATTATTGCATTCAAATCTTAATTATAACAAACCACTAATTTCTCCGAGGACCGATGGGACAAAAAGGAACGTCTAAAATCGACATTCCCACTTTTTTTTTATTACTAATTGAGTTTTGATCGTAGGGACTTGAAACTTATTTTGAGTACCAGCATAGGTAATATTTATAGTTAGTAAAATTTTGGAACGAATTGGTTGATTTTTTGGCTAAATATAAAACTTTGAACTCTTTTCCAAAAATGTTTAATATTTCCTGGAATTTTTGGTTTATCGGTTTGAATAATTTATCAAAATCTAATTATTTACTACTTAACTTTTTTACAAAATATTTTGAAAATTGTGACTGATAATTTTTACCATGAGATGATAAATTCTTGAATATTGATCGTAGGGATTTGAATTTTATCAATCATCTAGTTCAGATGATTGTGGTAATCGGTCCTTTATCTATATCAAAGAAATATTTTCATACATAAAAAAAACTATCATTGTGTAAAACCAATACATTCCTCGCTTCGCTTAGAATCTAAAAAAATACGTAACTTTAATTTAAACAATTTAACAAATAAATTACCATAATTATGCGAGTACAATTAACACATTTATTTTATTTTGCAATAAAACAATGGAATAACGTAGTTTAAGTAATTAAAACATTCATAGAGTATATTATGTATATAATTTATTATATTAATATTAACACTTAGTAAATAATAAATGTGATACAATATATCCTAATAAATTTAAATATATATAACAAAGAAGATAATAAATTAATGTCTAATAGAAATTTATAATATAGTCTAGGTCTAGATAGATATCGATATGAAATCAGGTACGTAAATTAATATTTATTTAGTATAATAATTACGTATCGAGATTTTGTATTTAAAGGCAGATATCACAATTTTTAGTTCAGTAGCTTTATCAGTATCATTGTTAATGTAAAACAACAATATTTCCCACTTATAAGTTATCTTATTATTAGATATTGAATTCAATAAGTATACATCATTATGAAATATACATTTTTAATTTGTTCTTTGGTTTCATTTATTATTGCATTCACTGTGACTCCATGTCTCTCGGCGGAAGATCAAAATCAACAAAAAGAAGCCCAAACACCAGATCTTAACAGCCCGTAAGAATATATATATATATTTAAAATAATACAATTATACTATGATACTAAAAATACTTCAAATACCATTAATTATTTTCTTACTATTAAAATCTATTTCCATAGATTTGTTTTATCGTTTCATTTTATTATGCGTTGATAATATAAAAATATAAATAATTTCCTCACCTATTGCATCATTGTTTCAGTGTCACAATTATTTTAAATATTTTTATTATATTATTAAAATATATATATATAAGTTTATCTTATAATAATATAAATAGTTTAAAAATTAAGTAAGCTTTATCAAAAACTCAGTTTCATTAACTTATTATTTACATACCTAATTATATTATTAATTATTATTAATAAGGTAATTAACTAATCTTTATAACAAAAATAAATTTCAGGAAAATATTTTATTTAGATTATATTATATTATTCATTTTTCCAGAATGTTTGTATATTATTATTATAATATATTAATATTTTAAAAAATACATTAATCTTAAAAGAATTCTTATATTTATTTTGTTTTATAAAAATTATATTAAATTTTAAATTTTTTGAGGATTTATATATATATATATATATTTATATATATATATATATATATATTAATATTATACTAAGTTCATTAGATACTCTATTCACAAAAATATATTATTTTAACAAATATATTAACTATACAAATTTTAGTGATTGCAAAACACTGGAATGTGGATTAATTGATCCAAGTGCAAATCCACCAGCCACTGATCCTTCTAAGACAACAGCATGTGGATCATTGTTATATGCCTCTAGTGATAAGTGCTCAGATACTGAAGAAAAGTATATAATAACATGTTGTCCAGCTACAAAGTTCTAATCAAACTACTAAAGTATTCAAGTACCAACTCATCATATAATAAATAACTTGTTAAATAAAATATTTAATTAATCAATATTTATTACACTTTAATTAAAACTTCTTAGTTTACATTGTAACTGTAAATGTATTTATGTGTTATTAAAGATATTATAGCTGTCATATATTCATGTATTACTATGACCTTTACAAAATAAACTAAGCCGGAATCCTGATTTTGTGTTATTTTTTTATTATATCATGTTATATTTATTAACAGATTACTAATTTACTATAAACGATAAAAAATAAAATACTTCAATATTACACATATAAGAAATAGATTTCTACAGTTATCTACATTTCTTTTCCATTATTTTCCCTTGCTTTATTTTTGATATAATAGTAAAATTTAATAATAATTTTATTTAAACCATGTTCATAATATTTAAAATATCTGTTTTCATATCAAATTATGTTTTTTTTTAATTTGTTGTAATCATGTTTTTTTTGTAAAACTTATTTCAATTTAAAACGATTGAAATCTGTATACGTAACTAAAACGAAAAACGAAAAATTAATAATATCATTAGACAAAACATAACATAACATAGTATGTAAACATATTATAACGTTTTTTTCTTTATTAGAACATTAGGTGTTATTATACATACAATAGGTATCCTAATAGAACAAATTTTTTATATATCTATAGTTATATCACAGATTATATATAAATATGGTTATATTCGTAAACATGTTTTGCCAGTCTGAAAAATACTAAAATAAAAAATCATTTATATAGATTTACAGTCATCTTTTAGGATAATAGTGTAATTCAATGGTTGTAGATAAGCATAGTGCGGGGATAATAGCATCAATTTGGATATTCGTAATTTTATTTATAAATCCTTATATTAGGCAATTCACAACATATTGTTTGTTGTTGTAATTAAACTAAAATGTCCACCTCCTGCCACATACACCAGAATTGGTTTATTACTTATATTAACTTTATATTATTGCAAGTTGTTATTTATAACATATAATGTATATTTACGTCTATGTACTGTTTGATGAATAGAGTTTACGAGTACATATGCGGAAAGAGTGAATAACGATTATCGTATTATAATTAGGTATTTATTCGTTATTAATTTTTATCTTACTGTTGAGTTCTGTGCTTTGTACCGTGTTAAAAATATGGGAAGAAGTAAAATTACTACTAACTACTATTATAGTTACGCATTTTTATCCTAAATATTGGAGGATTGCTGAAATTGGATGTATGTTAATTATGTAAATTTATGTTAAATGTATATATATTATAGAAAAAAAGAACTTTTAGCTCCCCTGAAATTTCACTCATGGTGGTAGCATACATTTACATTTAATAAATATTAAATTCGTGTTAGAAATAAGAAACAAATTTTAATACTAAATGTTTAACGGCAACATTGAATAGCGTTATATTATTTGATAACGTTTAACACAAAATTTTTAATACTTAACGTTAAACGAAATTTATTTTGCAAATGCAATCCCTGTATAGATCATATATATAAATGTGCTTTCAGCCCTAAAAAACATAATCTGTCTCTGATGAGTTTGTCAAATACCAGGATGTGTATTTCTTGTTTTTGATTTTTGTCATAATTAAGATCTAGTATTTGAGATCGCATTGTGCAAAGTTGAAAAAAATACTTTTTACGTATTCTTTGTGGCTGTGATTTATTTTTTTGAAAACGTAGCGACAGAAATTTTTTTATTAATAGCTATCGTCCATTATTATATAGCTTTTATCGAGCGTAAAAAATGTATATTGTGTTTTGTGTTTAGTTAATCTTATTAATTTTTTATGTTAGATATACGTTTTGTGTGTGTAATTTCTCTCGCACTTGTTCTCTTGTCGAGTGTTTTCTTATAACTAGTTGGATTTATACAATGCGATCTATTTATATTGATATACTATAAAACTGAAAGTCCATGGCAGGTTATCGTAAATCGTAAATTAATAATTGTATCGAAATAGGTTTACCGTGTTAATCAATTAACTCGTTGTTCTAATCTTTTAAAACTATGCTAATTTGATTTATTGACTTTCAGTTAAATGAGTAATAAAATAAATATCTAGAAACTTCAACATTTTATAACTGGGCTCTCGATTCTGTTGCAAACGTCTCCACAATAAAAACAACACTCGATTTCTTAAATTATATTTATTTAATTTCCATTAAAAAATGTATTCAATCATATTAAAAAAAAAACGTGAGTTCATTATAATTATATATCGTGCTGATTCTTTTAAAACCTAATAATAGTCAGATATTTGATCTAAACGTAGGTTATAATAACACTAATATTTATAATTTTAAAATCAATATTTAATATTTTACTTAAATGTACTTATTTTGTGGTTGATTTGGATCCACCAATCACTGACCCAAGTCAAACAACACATTGTTCAAATATTTAGGATTTTATATATTTAATAGCTATTAGATGCTCAAGTGATAATACAAAATATCAAATATATTGTTGTCCACAAATACAATAGATATATAGTAATCATGTAGTAAATACTTGATAAAAAAAAAAATAAAATAACCAATATTTTTTATCCGTCTATTACAAATTTTTGTTTTACATAGTACCACGTTTTAAGATATACAGGTTTCACCAGTGGCTTCCTTAGTTTTTTTGATAGGGGGAGGGATATAAATTGTCAAACAACCAGAAATACGTGGGGACTTTGCCCCTCCACACCCCCCTTCGAACCTAATAATTTTACATTTTATTTACATTATCCATTACAAATTTAAATCAATATGTAAAAATATAAATAATTATTTTCATTTTCATTTACATATTATATAATATAATTATATATAATTTAATATTTACATATTACATATATTTTATTTTAAATTATAATATCTAATTTTCGTGGTTTCGTGGCTATTTTATCCAAGACTTCTTCGGGTGTTATAATTATATTTCTATGGATCGTCAACATTCCTATTTCAGTAAACGTATAACTGTGAACACCAAAGAAATTCTCAAATTCACCCATGGAACTGTTAAATAGCGCTATCTACTAATAAAGTTTGTTAAATCGTGCTACGGAGTAATAAATATCATGAATTCATGAATAAATAATTGAAAATGAAAATAATACTTTTTTCTGCTGTTTTATCAATCTGTGATTAAAGCTTAGAATGGTGTATTGTACAATTAATGTGTATACAAATTGTGTACAAATGCATAGATTAAATTACTTGTTTACTACCACATCTAAATACCTAAATATATTCTGTAGCTACTTTATATCTTAGATTATTATTATATTATTCAACCAGATACGAATATATAGATAAATACACTGAAATATTTGTGTAATTAATTTATATGTAGTATCATCTAAAAGTAATAAACAATAATTGATAATAAAAACGTGGATAAGCCGCCACCCCAATTTGAGTCCTTTACATTACGGTATTGAACTTCAAGACTTGAAGCAATAATAAGTCGAAGCCGTTTGTTTACATGATTTTACGTGAAAGCGGCCTTAAGTTTTTATCCTAATTTCTCGAGTCTTTACTGACATGGACTCTTATGTTCTGTCGGATCAAACACCTATTACTGTCATCATATAATAATAATAATAATAATAATAATCAGTATAATAATAAATCGTTCAGTGAAAAAATGTACACTTATTTAGTCACCAGATTAAAGTAATAGAGATTATTGAAAATTATATCATATTTTAGAAAAATACAGTAGTAGTGTCAAATAAATTATGTACATAGTTAAAAAATAACTATATCTTATTTATCTGAATTTAATAATAGTAATCATAAACCCTAAAAATGTACTTTTGTGTCTTGTATCTATTAAACTACAAGCACGCTTAAATTTTTTGTATGATTTTTAAATATGATTCATTTACTAAACTAAATTGTAAATACCAAATTATTCTAATACTCAACTTCTGGTATACAGCATGTTAGTTAGTAAGTTATTGGAATAATGAGTAATAATTGGAATAAAAAAATTGTATTTATTAATTATTAGTTTTATATAAATCGAATTATCGGTCATGTGTTAAGGCTTTGAGAATGTGGATCATTAAGACTGAGGCTTATTATGTAAATTATAAATATAAATCGGAGATCTCCCCCCTACCAATGAAAATTCCTGTCAACGCCCAAGTCATCTAGATATATTTATCTAGGTATTTCTTAACACTGTTGGCGACCCGGGCTCGTCAACCTCCATCTCTATAGTATTGACTATAATGGCTCAAAAAATATATAGAATAACGAAACCAGAAAGGAATGGGCGGCATAACTGATGAACGAGATTTCTAGGTCGGCTAGTATTATTATACATTTTATAACTGTAAGGGAAACTAATTTTTAAAGTATTGTGTATGATGATGGATTAAATTTCCTTTTTAAGCCAAGAAGATTTGTTAACTTTTCGTTAAAAAAAAAATATAATGAATTTTGTTTTGTAACTAATATTAGGTATTACAATAGGACTATAGACTAAAAGCACCAATCCTATTTAATGAATATCGCATTTCATACTACTAGTGCCAATAGGTGGGCAGTAAATAAGCGCAGATGAGGGGATAAGAGTAACGTCATTTATGAAATAGTTGATACGTCCTGATGTAGTAAGTGAATATTTTTGATGGAAACTATTAATGTAAAAATATTTCGAGTTGGCAAGTATTGTACGTATTTAGCACTCGTTGTTACGTACCTCAGTGCATCTTCTGTGAAAAATATAATTTTTAAAGAAATAATAAAATGTTTAACAAAAATTGGTGTTGAAGGAAAATAATATATATATTATATACCTATTCATCGTATTGAACATTAACATATAGTATTTATAATTTATCGGTGTTTAATAATTAAGTTCAGCTTTTAGTAAATTTATATTTGAATTTATACATTTTTATAGGTTTCAAAAATAAAATATTATACATAAAAAATACAATGTATACTCAGTACAATATACTATACATACAATAAATTAATGTACATTAACAAGGTCATTCAGGTATAATACGATAAACCTCGTATATTCTATTGATTCAGGTGATATGTATTTAGCTAATTACTCAATATTATCGAGTTTAAAATCGTTACAATAGTAATTATATACAAATATTATAGTTTTTATGATATCGATTAATCAAACACGTTTAAATTATATAAATTACCTTTAATTACATTTAAATACCCAATTAATATTTTATGACTGTATTTGGGAATATAAAAATACAAAAATTGCCAATTTTATTATCCAATTACATTTTATTACTCATTTCAGGGTTCGGGACTAATAGTCTAGCGCTGACACATTTTAGAACAAGAAGTTTAATTTGTTTTATTTGATACTCATCCATCCTTATTTTTATCCAAAATTTAATATTAGTATCAAATTTTCAAACAGTATCGGCCAATTTTAAGGGAGTATTTTTCTAGGGAACCACCCACCTCTAATTTAAGGTAGTTCGTTTGAAATCCGAAATACATTTACCAAGAATAATTGTCTCATATCTAAAAAAAATATTTAAGGGGCTAAATATACATGGCGAGCAAAATAAGATATGATCGATAAGGCCTTAAACTTAACGAATAATTCAGTTGGAAAAAGACCACGAGGAAGACGGAAACAGAATTGATTGAGCCGTGTGAAGTCAATTAAATAGTCATACAAATTATGATTCAAACTTTCCTATGCAACTGTATAGTACTGTGTAATATTTGCTGATAAATTTTTAATTATATCTTGTCGTCTTTTAGCTTACCTACTTTTCATATTAATTTGAGACCTAAGGGCAGTATGTCTCCTAAATTATTTTTCTCATATCAGCTTTCTTGTTCGTTATTTATCTCGTATTTAACCGTTTTGTTAATAATTCATTAATTTCATATTATACTCATAATACAGTTCAAAAATGTAAAATTCTAGATAGTAATTAATTTTAATATTAATATTTGTGTGACAATCTATTTATTACTCAGGTAAGTTAGTTGTAAATGTGTCACATTAATAATTGTATTCAAATTCTGAACTTGTATTAACTTATTGACGAGAATCTCGTTTAACTAACCATGCACGGTAGCTATATTCAGCAGATACTCTATAGAATTTTCACAATTATTGTACTTATATCATGAACTCATAACCTAACCAGTATCGTACAACTGCTCTACAGTAATTTATATTTATTGTCTATACGAGTCGAGAGCATCAACTGACTGGACTAAAAAAAATAAGTATACATGCATAATAATATTTAGTAACAAGTATAATAAACTTCACTTTATATTATAAACATTGGAGAAATTTAAGTATTTATCAATCATGTTTAACTTCATATGTCCAACATTCAGGATAAACTGTTGTGTGTTAACATTAAAAAATTTTATTTTGTCTGCAGGCCGATGTTCCTAATAGATCATTTTCCAATCTGTTATATATCTGTTATAATTCAAAATGTTCAATTATATAAACTCATAGTATTCGAATTTCATTTATATACAAAGTTAGGCACTACTAATAACTACTAATATACCCTAAGCTGGGTACTAAAATTATTTCGTAAACGATGAAAAACTTTACGGTTTTTATATTAAAAATTTGTTAGTCTAGCATTCATAAATCATTATTAATATCACAAAACTCTTTCAGATGTATGTATTTAAAATTTATAATCAATAAAGAAAAATATGAGAAATATAGCTCAAAATATAAGTGAAAGGATTAAAGGTCAATTAGAGGAATTAATTTTCTAAAGTATATTAGGTGATATTCTTGTACTCATAAAAAATTATTCGTTGTATAAATGGTTTAGGTTTAGGTTATATTGAATTGCGTTAAGAATAATAAAAAAAATTCAGTTGACAAAATTCCAATTTGGATGACAAAGTTGAGCATAGATAATTCACGAGTTAGTGTTTTTGTCTTTAGACGTTGGGGCTAAAGGAAATAACAATTTTATTAAAGATGGTGTTTTGTACACTTATTCACAAGTACGAGCAACTTATAATTAACATTTTATTGGTATAATTGTATTTTTTTTATAAAAAGACTAAAACAAATTTATTTTTTGAACAATTAATGTAATAATAATAGTATTACAATAAATTATAAAATAATTTAGGTAGTTTTTGATGTCATGTAATATAAATATAATATTTAATATGATTTAAGATTTTCGCATTGTTCAATTCAATTAAAAGTTTCTTTTTTGTATTATTTATAATTTGTAAATATTGCAACAAAGATTTAAATGCAATATTAATTATAATATCTCAATATATAAAAAATAATCGTATATTAACAATATTTAAATGTACTATAATTTATATTTAATTGATAAAAAAAAACAAAAATCGTTAAATTATTATTATAATAATAATAATAAGATGATATCTTAGTTTTTAATCATATTCAGACTTTTTTCTAACAATTCTTAAATAAATGTGTTTTCCTGTTAAATTTCTATCTAAAGTTTCCGGAAACTATGGTCGAAGTCTGACAATTTTCGAAAAAGAAAAAAATTTATTATACAAAATGTTGTAACCGCATATTCTGAAATAATGTTCTATCTCTCTACAACAGGGAATACAGCAAAATCAAAACAACGCAAAACTCAAATTGTAATGTTTACATTGAACCTAAAGTATAAATTAACGTATTCTATAAAACGTATATAGAAATATACCTATTTTTACGTTTTGTAAAATATCGTCTAGTAAAAAGTTATAGAACATGTATTGAGTTTTTATTTATTTATTTTTTAATACAACTGTAACTTTTTGGTCAGATAATATTATACAAAAATAATATCAAATCGTTTCCAAAATTGTACACTTCTCTTAAATTTCGCCAATAGATATTTATATTTCAAGTTCTCATTGAACATTAAAATTTAAGTTTTTCGTTGGTGTGTCGCATTATCTTCGCCCCGTTACAGATAGATTGAACCGATTCTGAATATAAAAGTTTAACAGTTCTGAACTCAAATGTATTTCAACACCCGTCATACGTAATTGGCGAAACACGATAGATTTTCGTTTCCGAAATGTCGGATACTATAAAATGTTATGTTTTAACGATGTTGGGTGTACATCACAAATTTTAGTTTTAGATTTTCCGTTTTGTCGCTAACATGATTTAACCGTCAGACTGGGACCAGGCGTAAGTCGATGGCCGATGGACGATGACTGGTGATCTGGTGTAAACGTTGTCATGCTGATGGTCACAGAGCTGCTAGTCGTTGGCCTCGACGACATCGGTAGCTCAGTGCAACGATGAACAGTGTAAAGCTCTTGTCAGTCTGGATCGTAGTGACAGTCCAGCCATACGATCGCTCCTAATGCGAACAGGATCAGTGACGTCAATGACAAATGAACGACGGCCATCCAAAACAGAGTCGGATCGGAACTGCGAAAACAAATTATATTATTATTGTTACCGCGTTATTAATACACTATTCAATTATCACTTTGAATCGTAAACATTATTAATTTTCGTAAATTTAATAACGATCTTTTATTTTTGAAATATAATGTATATATTTTATTATGTTTGGTTTTTAGTACATTGATATTTAATAGAATAATTGTACTAATTGTATAAGTATTATTATTCAATTATATAATAATTGACTCGACGAATTCAGAAATAGTTTCTAATTTATTTTGCGTAAAACTTAATTTTTCAAGTTCAAATACATATTTTTCGCTACACCGAACCTTTAATGTTAACCGAAAATGATGAAGAAAAATATTTTACACATCGCTAATTGAAAACTCATCATCCAAATTAATTTAATTTACATACACATGTGACATTATGTTAGAATTATTAATATTTGTGATAATAATAATAATATGATACTGAAGAAAAAAGGCATAATAAAGTTTAAAAAAATAAGAGTCAACTGCAAATCATATATTCCAGACGATTATGTTCATTATTTCAAGATGCAGTATATTTTCAATTATTTTAATAATTATAAAACCTATATGGCAATAGAATTTAAAATGTGTGAGTTATATATTCGTTGGTGTTAGTAAAAAAAAAGTTAAATTATTAATTGTATCCAAGTTCTGAGCCCAGTATTATCACAAACGACGAGAATCTCGTTCACCACGGCCGCAATACTCTAGCCACTCAATAACCGTACACTCCATTATAATATGTTATTATACTAACATTAATGAAATCAGTTATAATTTGTTCATGAAAGTAATTATTATTATAGATGATTATTCTTAAAATATAAATTAAAATAACTTTATTTTGATACATCAATAACTTAATTGGCTTAAAAAATGTATTGTCTCGACTACAAGATAATCTTTATAAGATCTAAAAAATTATGTGTTGAAAAATAAAAGTAGATATTAGTTCAACTTTAATTTTCCAAAAAAATGCTTTGAGGTTAAGTTAGACAAATAAATATTATGCAAAGGTAAAACTTTTTAAATTTTTTTGTATTTTAAGATAAAATAATATTGTGATATACTTGTTATTAAAAAAAAAAAAAATGAATAATTGAAGCAGATTATTCAACATTTCTATGATTTTCTGGGTAAATTTTGATTTTTAAAGAAATAATAAAATATTTGACAAAAATTATTGGTGAATTCAAATAATACATAAATATATTCATCGTATTTTATTATTAAAATGTTGTATTTGTCAGCAGTGTTGTACAAAGATAACCTATAATTTATCTAGATAAGATGACAGATAATTGATTTAAAATTTATTTTGATG
The DNA here is from genome assembly GCA_013282895.1 of Eriosoma lanigerum. Taxonomy (NCBI): domain Eukaryota; kingdom Metazoa; phylum Arthropoda; class Insecta; order Hemiptera; family Aphididae; genus Eriosoma; species Eriosoma lanigerum. Next base: position 31,657,774 of record CM023357.1, on the reverse strand, counting down.
AGATAAATAGATAACACTTAATTTTTTTATCTAGATAAGAGATAAAAGATAACCAATTTTATCTAGATAAAAAAACAGATAATTAATATTTAATATTGTAGATCTAACGTTCGTACTCGGCATAAACCATAGTTGTTATTATCATGATTAGTTTGAAAATATTATTATTAATTATAAACTATCCAATGCTCCAGTTAAAACTATAAATAGTGTTTACAGAGCGTGTTTTAAAATAATTTTTTATCAAAATTTTTTAAATCATTGATTGAATAATTATCTAGATGATTATTTTCAGATAGCCTATTTATTTATCTAGATAAGATAAAAAGATACTTAAAATAATTTTTATCTAGATAAGATAAAAAGATAACTATATTTTATCTAGATAATGCACAACAATGTTTGTCAGTGTTTGATAAAGTTCAGATTTTAGTTAATTTATATTTGAATTTGTACATTTTTATAGGTAGGTATCAAAAATAAAATATAATACATAAAAAATACAATGTATACTCAGTACAATATACTATACATACAATATATTAATAAGGTCATTTAGGTATATTACGATAAACCTCGCATATTTTATTCATTCAGGTGATATGTATTTAGCTAATTACTTAATATTATCGACTTTAGAATCGTTACAATAGTATAAAACAATTTGTATATAAACAATATATACAAATATTATAGTTTTTAAGATATAGATAAATCAAACATGTTTAAATTATATAAATTACCTCTTAATAGGTTTAAATACCTAATTAATATTATGTGACTAGGTTTGGCAATATGAAAATACAAAAAATTATCAATTTCATTATCCAATTACATTTGTTATTTATTTATTTTAAATGTATAGAGTATAGGTAGGTACTGTCATGTTTAGGATTCTGGACTTAAAGCACTAACAAAATAATAATACATGCTAAAATATGCATTAAATGAACATTAAATATACATATAAAATATAAAAATACAAATATATGCATTTAAATATTTTTTTTTTTAATAAATTATGTATTATATTTAATATTTGATTTGATTAAAAATGTTACTACGTGTATTATTATTGAAACATCTTCATGAAATTATATAAAAAAAAACACATTTAATAATTTTATTCACCATTAGACATTCGGATTATATTTAACAAGAATAATTGTCTGATATCTAAACAAATTTAATGGGTTGAATATGTTTGGCGAGCAAAACGAGATATGATCAATAACTAATAAGGCCTTAACCTTAATTAATAAACCAGTTGGAAAAAGACCATAAGAAAGAAGGAAACAGAAATGATTGAACTGTGTGAAGTCAATCCAATAGTCATACAAATTATGGTTCAAACTTTTCTATATAATAATGTAGTACTGTGTAGTAATATTTGCTGACGAATTTTTCATTATAACTTGTCGTCTTTACCTTACTTACTTTTCATCATTTTCCGTAAAGAGACTGACAGTTTCACTTATTTCAGAGACCTCAGATCATTATGTCTCCTTGTAACGGATTTTTCTCATATCAGCATTCTTGTTCAGTATTTATATCGTATTAAACTGTTTTGCTAAAAATTTATTAATTTCATACACACATAATACAGTTTAATGTAAATTCTATATAGTAATTAATTTTAATATCAATAGTTGTGTGATAATCTATCTGTTAATCAGGTAAGTTAGTTTAAAATATGTCACATTAATATTTGTATTAATTCTGAGCTTGTATTAATGCATTAAACGAGAATTTCATTCAATTTGATAAGTTTTGATTTTTAAAGAATATTACATTTTTTGACGAAATTTAGTGATGAAGGAAAATATTACATATGTATTCATCGCATTGAATATTAAAATTTTTCAGTGCTTGATTAAGTTGAGTTTTTAGTAAATTTATACTTGAATTTGTACATTTGATTATAGGTTAATAATAAATAAAATAAAATAATAATAATAAAATATTATACATATCAAATACAATGTAAATTCAGTACAATATACTATACATACAATATATTAATATATCCTAACAAGGTCATTTATGTATATTACGATAAACCTCGTATATTCTATTGATTCAGGTGATATGTATTTAACCAATTACTCACTATTAATCGTTATAATATACAAATATTGTAGTTTTTATGATATAGATAAATCAAACATGTTTAAATTATATAAATTACTTCTAAATACGTTTCAATACCTAATTAATTATATGTAACGATTTGGGAATATAAAAATACGAAAGTTTACCAATTACATTTTATTATTTATTTCTATTAAATGTAAAAGTAGATAGTGTCATGTTTAGGATTCTGGACTTAAGCACTAACAACTTAATAATAAGTGCTAAAATATACACTAAATACATATTAAGTATGTAATTTTATTAAAGTATGGGTAGAAATTATATTATTTACAATTTGATTTGATTAAAAATATTTCTCGGTATATTATTATTGGTATATTTATATTAATTGATAAAAAAAGTATAAATATTTGAAACTTTTGTTGACCACAAGAAAATCGGATTATATTTACTAAGAATATTGTTTTATTTGTACAAGTTATAATTTTTTTAAATTTAGTAATATCAACTTATATCTGTTTAACATATTAATATGATTTCTTAACCACTCAATCTTTTAATCAAATTCAAATTACGATTTAACTTTTCCTATTGAAGAATATTACATTATTACATCTTATTATTGTTAGATTATTACACTGATAATGTAGTACTGAGTAATATTTTCTGATTATATTTTTCCGTGTTATTTTTGAACTTACCTAATTTTTATGTTGAATTTTGTACAGACGCTGACAATCTGGAATATTTTTAGAGGTCTCAAATCTGTATGTTTTCCACTAATTTTTCTCATATCAACTACATTATTCAATATTCATCTCGTATTAACCCTTTTTGTTAATAATTTATTTATAGTTTCATATATTCAAATTATACATAGTTTAATGTAAATTCTATATAGTAATTGATATTAATGTCAATAGTTGTGTGTCAATCTATCTGTTACCGAGGTAGAATAGCTGTAAAAGTCAATAATCGTTTCCAGGCTCTGAATACAGTGTTAACGCAGTGGACGAGAATCTCGTTCACCACGGTCTGGTGGATATCTACTGTATAACTACGCATTGAAATTCCGCTAAGGTAATTTGACAAATATTGTATTTCATGAATTCATGACGTTACGATAATAATGACTAATGAGTATTGTACAAATATCGTACAGTAATTTAATATTTTTTTAGTATACGAATTTAAAATTTCAGTTACTTAAACTAAAAAAATCGCAAGTATACAGGCATAATAAAATTTAATAACAAGTTTATAATATACTTATCTTTATTTTATTATAAAGATTGGAGAAATCACAGTATTTACTAACCCTGTGCGACCTACTAACTTCACATGTTCAACATTTGTATTTTTTTTGCCTTATTATAAATACTATCCTACTTTCCACGTATTATTTTACGTAAATATAATTAATACATTTCTGTCTAATACGATAATTACTGTTATCTGTTTTATCTCGATAATATCCATATTTTTTTTTGTCAAATCATAATATTAAAGATATATAAATTTTAGTTATTTTACTTGGTAAATTTTGTCTGGTTAATCGTTAGTCATTTTTGCTCATAAAAATGTTGTGATCATAATATTATATCATTTGATCATAATTGCAATGTGTTTATACTTATTGCTCAAATAATAGTCGATTCCGATATCCAATAAACATATCGCATATGAATATAAATTATAATTATACATAATATCATACATGACGTGGTATTTTATATTGTGCTATATTTCTAGTTGTATGGTATGTATAAAAATACATTATAAATTATGTGATTATTTTACATACTGTTCTAATATAATAGATATTTCATTATTATATTATAATATAATATAGATTATATTTGTTAAGTTTACCTAGTTAAATGAAATAGGGAGTCATTTATTAATTACCGCTTATAAAATGTATTATTAGGTACTTACGATACATGAGATATTATAGAAATTCTTCATTGGTGATATTATTACGAGTTTACGATTTTCGTATATTGTATTTTGTCTCTTGTCAATAATGAATATTTTGTCTGCTGTGACTGGATACCAGCATCCTTCATTAATTTTTTTGCTTAATTTTATAACATTATAATTATACAAATCACAAATATTTACTTTTTCATTAGTATCGGATTTATATGTACTAATAATCACAAAATATGGTTTTGAAACCTTAATGATTGAATTTATACATTTTAATGGTAACAAATAATAAATACACGTAAAAAATATTTATTTTCTAAAAAAAAAAAATATTTGATTTAATTTTAAATTAATATGTTTATCAGGTAGCATTATTATTTATGTTTATTAATTTATTTATACCGTGATGATGGTGGCACAGGAGAATTGAATATACTATTTAGTAATATTTAACGTGAAGTTATGAACAAACGAAATCGATTGCGTCAATATTCAATATTGTAAAATTAAAATTACCTAAAATACAGTATAAAAATTAAAGAAAATATAGGCATATAAATTCGATTCACTACTGATTAGTATATTTATTATTTAAATTTCTGAGGATTGTAAAACTGACCTAAGTGTTTATTATAGATTACAGCTGACAGAAAATTAATATATATAAATAATAATACCAATATTGACTGCCTTTTTTTTAGGAGAGTGGGTTATTTGTTTGAATACCATACGTATGAGTGTTAGTATACATTTTTTTTGAATAATGTTTATTTAAAAAATGTTTTCATAAAAATTTTGTCTGTTGTAAAATATATTTGTTCAAATAATACTCATTATTTTACAAAAATAAAATTAAGACAATAGATTGTCCACAACGATTACTTATGCCTAATAATTAAATATTATTGACCTAGATTAAAACTACAAGTACAAAATAGAAATTTAAGTTCTAATCATAATTTAATGAAATATATTTTACAGTTTTTTAATTGCTTTATAATTAATTTAATTGATGTTTTTTTTTATGTTTTCGTGAACCGTGATAAATATATTCCAAAGAAAATATTTTTTTTATGAATTGCACAATATAATCAAAGAAATTCTCTTTTATAATCCGATGCCGTTCACTAGTTAGTCGACTCATGTTGAAGGTACGTAAAATGAGCTGGTTTTAAAAGGTTAGTAGTGTAACGTGTAAGTGAGAATAAAAAAAAGACGTTCGCTGTGAATTTATTGTATGATTAGCTGGTGACCAAATAATTTATATGAGTATATGTTTGTTCATTCGTGCAGATAAAAACGCTCGCGTGTTCAAACGGTCGAAATTCAAAGCTTTTAATGCTATCTGATACTAGCTAGAGGGAGAGATTAACTCTTTGTACGATTACAGAAAAGAAAGTCACGCATTCTGTCGAGATGTAAAATCTTTTGGGCACAAAGCGTATTTGTGTGCAATTAAAATACCGAAATCCCGGTCGATTCGAGAGAATAAAAAGAATCGAAATCAAACCACTTACAGATAATACATTATACTCGTATGTTCATAGTATGGTGTCCTACATCTATTTATTAATATTTGCAATATAACCATAAAAAATTTAAATTTTTGAATGCAGTTTTTTAAAATTATTATTTGGGTAATGACCTATAATATTATTTATTTTATTTTCTTAATTTTGAATATCTGGTTATGTAACAAAAGATATCTATGTGAAATTTGAAGGTAGTAGTTTAAAGAATATATTTTTATGACCATTTTTATGTTTTGACCACCTAATTTAATATATTATTATTATTAAGGCCCAAAAGTTCAGGCATTTAGGTACATGTTTTTATTGAACGGTCCAAAAAGTTGCTAGACCAATTATAAATTTGAATTATACATACATCAATTCAAATATAAAATTTTATTTAGCATATTTTTACATATTTTGAGGTTTTTTTATTTAAATGTATATTTTTCAAAAATATTGTGCAGTTTATTGCATATTACAATGTTATTTATTGTATTAATACGATAAAAGAAAAATATATACCCATTATATAGTAACCTGCATAAAAGTTGTAAGAATGTTGGGCAACGGTATAATTTTGTGCATCGATATCGTAATCAAAATATTGTTTTAATAATATACTTTATATAGTAATAGTAATAGTAGAAATCTGTATCACTATTAATAGGAATTTAAAATAGTATAAAATTATGAATAATTGAAATTGAAAAAAATAATTTTTTATTTTAATAAAAATAACAATACTCATTTTGCATACTATTGAAGAGTTATTCATTATTATTTAATAAACAAACACTTTTTATTTAAAAAAATATTGGTTCAAGTTTGGTTTTGATACTACCGTTAACAACATTTCTCTTATTTTTAATGTTACCAATAATTGTTGCGTCTGCTGAACGTAGCTTTCAAAGCTTAAATTAATAAAAAAAATCATCTCCGTAATTCTTTTGGTCAAGATCGAGATTCTAGTTAAGATATAAGTAATTTGAATATAGAAAGTAAACGGAAAATCGAACTCAATATTGATAAGATTATAATAGACTTTGCCAACACAAAAGCTAGAAAAAAAAAACGTTTTAATATTACTTAAATTTAATATGTATTATACTATAATATTATAATTATTACATATAATTTCAATTTTAAAAAATGTATTATCCATATGTTGAAATTATTAATTTTATTATTAACATTAGTTTTGGTTAAAAAATTGTACTTTAAAAATATGATAGATTAGTTATAAACAATTTTTTAGGTAAGCTTCTTTTCTAATTAGTATAGCATATGTATCTGATCACTAATAATTCGTTTCAAGTTAAAATCCTAGAAAGTACATTTTATTTTCTTTAATAATACAGAGATTAAATAAAAAATATAATATTAATTTGGGGCTTTAAAATAAATCCTTGCACACGGGCCTTAGAGTTCATAATTGCGGCACTGATCACAGAATAGCATTATTTACAACTATTTTTAGCTTTTATTTTTATATTAATTAATGCCATATTATAATATAATATATAGATGTATGTTCTATTTATATGTTTACATTATAATTTTTTGTCATACTATAAAATTGTCATTTATTTTGATATGCACCAATATTTATTTAACATATATCTACTCTGTAATTTAATTTATCCATATTTTTTTTGTATTTATTTACAATAATTCGTTGTGTTTAAGTTAGTTATCGCTGTTTTAAGTTTGAGAGAATTGCCATTAAAAGTTTTTCGATTTGTTGTTTATCAAAGGTTCTTTGTTACTGTCTTATCGAATTTTCTATAATGTAGTTCAAACTTTTTACACAACACACCATTCAAATCATCGTAAATTGTATTTCCAGAATAATATTTAGTAATTTTTTTTTAATATTTAGTTGTTTAATTATATTCAAAAAGTCTATTTTATGCATGTTTTCAGCATAGAATCTAAATGCATAATGAAAATTGAACTATTTTGAGGTTGAATTTAATTATTTTTTATACTTACATACAGTGTATACTACAGATAATTTGTTTTTAGAAAATTAAACAATAATCCGATTTGATTTTAATACAAAATTTATGGGTATAATAAAATAAAAATATAAAACAAAATATTCCACTTTCGACTTTTCATTCATAAAAAAATTATTCAGTTTGACCATAACATCATATCGCCTTGTACTCAACTTATTATATTCGTGTACTCTGCGTGTACATCAAGGAATTGATCTGTGATTTTTGACAAATATTATTCATTGTCTATCACTACAAGAATATCTTAATTATAAGTATAACCTGTCTACTATATTTTCATATATTTGACATTAAATGTATTATTCCTCAATAAATACGTTATAGTTCCGTTATAGTTATGATTAAATGGTAGATTTAACATTTTAATTATAATCATTTTTTTTTTTCAATATTACTATGTACTATTTTTAAAAAAATTAAAATAGTAGTTTGAAATTTTGCCTTAAGGTTTTAACTAATGATTTAAACTACAGGACAATTATGTATTTTTTTTATGATCGCTAGAAAAGTAATATTTTAAATTTTGTCATTTAACAATTATTATAATATTTGCTAATATTGAATATTTATTATCTGGGATATTTTCGTGGTATAATACCTGATCGATATAATATAATGTAAATGATAGTACGAAAGTTACTAAAGCTCTACAATTTATAAAACGTTAGAATACGCTTTCGGCTTACAGCAATAAACAGTGATAAATAAGGAAATCATTCCTTATTTATCAAATACACTGTTAAATATTTCATAGGTTATTTCATTAGGTTAAACAATGAAAACAAACAATTTTTATTCTTTTATGAATTTTCAAAAAATATATATACTGAAGTACCTATTTATATTTCTTTAATATCTCATCGACATGAGTTACTATAAAATAAAACATGTTAATGTTGTCATGTTGATATAATTATTTTATTATATTTGTATATATAGTACGTAAATTGAGTAAAAAATCATACTCTTTAATTAATTTCTAAACTATTCAAGTAAATTATTATTGATATTTATATTTAAACTCAGATATTTTATTAAGATTTAATATTTGACATAATTCCATAATCACTTAACAACCTAACCTAATATTAGAAAATGTATTTAACATTAATTTATGTTATGATTATAATAATTACACAATAGTAAATCAATGAATTATATTTTTGGTATAGATATAAATAATTTTGGTTGATAAATATATGATAAATTAAATATAATATGTTTATTCTTCTAAAATAATAAACTAAAACAAAATATGCAACTCATTAAATTCAGATTATATTGTGAGACAATTAAAATCAATAAAGTTAGGGCGGTTTCTATAAATTATGTTCTGAATCCAATAATCCATTGAAAGTTTTCAACAATATAAATTTTAAACTCAAATACTATTTTAACATTTCATGCATATTTAATAAAAAGTTATATACCTACTTTTAAATAGTGCATTGTAATCAAAAATTCAAATATAAAATGAACAATAGGATTTATAAAGTATCGATAATTCATAAGATTTAAATTAAAAATTAAAATTAATTTGTTCGTGGTATTTGGAGTTGTTTGAATAAATCAAAATAAATTGTATTTATTTAAAATGTATATTTGTAAACTTAATTTGACATGTAAAATGAGTTTTAATAGTGATGCAATACGCATTATTTCGTTTGAATTTTGTGTAGGTACTTGTAAATGCAAATCAATATGTAAAACCTGTCATAGATCAATAAAATATCAATAAAATAATAAAAAAAATATTTGTTTTAAAATTAGTAAAATAATAATAATAGTCAGAAAATTGTAGACATAAATAAAATTCATGATTTTATGTTTATTGCATTAAAATTATTACTTCACAATTAATCATTTCAAAACAATTTAATACAACCTACTATAATGCACTTACTATATGATTACATTGATTATAATAAAAGTAATAACATAACGAATTTGAAATACTCATAATAATGATAAAATTAAAATAATATTGTGTACAATATTGTGTTGGTACATAATATATAATTCTAATAGTATTATACTAATTTGTGTATGAAATTAAAAATGATATAAAACCTAAATGAAAGTATCACCTATAAGTGAATATAGGTAGTTATATAAACATGTTATTGTTATAGAAAAATGTTAAAAAAAAAAAATAATAATAAAAACAACAGAAATTCGCAATAGATGATATTACCGTCTGTCAAGTGTGCAAAAACATGACATGACAATATTGGAAAGAGTAATTGATAATAATTGTTACCGAAAATAACAGATGTCCGGAACACATTCGTCATTGTCGAAGAAATTAGATGAAAGTAGTCAACGAACGTTATTCGGCGTCGCGAAGGGTAATTTTAATTATCTCACGTTGAGGTGTTGTAGTAATTTTATTTATGCGAATCCACCAACCGCGTAATCACGAAGTTTCATATCAAAATATTATTCCACACAATAATTATACTTATCAGATAAGATATATACTTATAAGATATACTTTATCCATTAATCGGATACAAACGAGATAAAATTTATTCGACAACTTTCAAAAGTACTCAATTACCATAATATGCATTCAGGTCGGTAGGTAATAGAGCGTTTTTTTTACCTTCTTGAAATGATCATGTCAAATTAAATAGCATCAACAAGTTTAATACGCAGAAAACATCCGAATATACGACGGATATTTATAGAAAATATTATAGCTACACAATAATATCTCAGAATATCTCAGAATAGTAAAAATAAGTAAACGTATAGAATGATAATAGATCAACGATAATGGATATGTTTACCAATGTACAAAAACGCTCAGAAAACAATTAATATACGTACCTAGTGAATATTCACTTTGGTTGACTGGTTAGATTATTAGAAAATATTAGACCACAACAATTGGAAATGGGAAATGTTTATTTTCATTCATTAATTACTTCAAAGTATGTTTTGATTAGGTATTTTTTTTTTTTTTTTTTAATAATCTTCTTACAGCAATTGAAAAATATATTCTACTTATATATATATATAAATAATATTTAAATATATTGATGATTTTTCTATAAACATAATCAACAATTGTCAATACCATTGTTTGTTATAATATATTGTCATTGTTTTACCTTCACTAAACGTGATTTTTTTTTTATATTCGCTTATGTTTATTACTTACATTAGTCTTAGTATGTTTAGGAGAAATATTTTGAACCTAAAATTAATACGCGGGATCCCAAGTAATGATGATTATACTACGAAGTAAAAAATGTACATAGTACGAGTTTACATATTTTTTCGTCCAACACATTTCCCATTAGTAAATTATACCGACCAAGAGTCACTTTTCTGTTTTTTGGCGTTTACACCAAACACCATGTGGACGTGGGCTTACTTGTTAGTTTGAGTTTTTATTTATTATTTTAATTAAACTACATTAATCAAACAAAAACTCATTATTAAGTTAATTTTATAAATTAAAAAAAAAAAGTATATTTTAATTTTGTATATCTAAATTAGAAGCGATACTAGATTAATTGATATTTTTCTATGTGAAGTTTTTCATAAATTATTTTAATATTGTTTAGTTATTTTTGTATACAGTTATTGGTTACTCTCAATATTTTTTATTTTCTTAACTGGTAGTTCTTATCCATTAGAGAACTAGTTAATTTTTATTTCGTGGTTGGATTTGTTCTTTGATTTTTTTTAATAATCTACCAAATGTTATAATGTTGTATGAAATACAGCTATTAATGTTGAACATTTTATAGCAAATTTTTAATCTTATCGTTCGTTTGTGGCAAACATGGAGATATAAAGTCATACAAATTGATTCCATAATTTATTCTAAACAAAATTTAGGTGAGTAATGGATCTACGTTACTTTACAATAATCTGAAATTATAAATAGGTAATAGAGTTCCATGTTTTTCATAAATATATTGGGTGGGACATTAATTGTTATTTTATAATTATATTTTGATCAAGAATATTAAAAAAAAATAAATATTAGACAAACAAATGTATAACTAGGAGATGTGCCGAATGAGGATATTAGTGATAAGGATATTATGTTAACGAGGTGAAATTAAACGGGGCCGTATTTTTATTTATCCAATACTATTAACATTATCTACATATTACTATCTCGTATTAGAATATGTAAGCTCAGTGATCTCTATTACGTTTTAATCCTATATGATCCTATTGTATCTAAAATAAATATAAAACTACAAAACTGTTTTTTAACATTAAATAAAATTGTAGTTGACACGACTAAGCTTAATCTTTTACTCACAACAGATTTATTATGTTGTATAAAAAATTCATATTACAAAATAAATTTTGAAGTTAAAACATATAGTTTGGTAGTGATGGGCGCAACCTAGAAATTAGGTAGAAACAATCCATTGTTGACTACTTCAATTATTTTTTTTTCCCCGTGATATAATAACATAGCAGCTAACTATTATATTTTTTTCCGCTGAAGACCTGAAATTCGAATATTTTTTAAAAAGAATGTAAAGAATATAAAATAATACAATAAATTATGAAAACTGTAATATAATAGTTACTCATTAATTAAGTACTAATTTAATTAATTATAGTTACTTTACTAATGTTTATTTATGTGTACTTTTGTGAAATTGAAAATAGTACTGATTAATTATATTATATAAAAAACAAAATAACAACTTTAATTTCGAAACATAAACGTCACATTAATATATTATATTATTTTATTTCGTCAGCATAATTCCAATAATTATGTAAATGTATATTTTTATATAAGTAAATAAATTCCATTAATCGTATTCCATTGAAAAAGTAAATTAATTACAACAAAACAATTCGTAAATTTTATATAAGTATTAAGTATACACACTAAAAGAAGAATTTTATGTAATTATCAATAAACAGCGTACCTACTAAAGAATGGGAATTTTTTAATTTCCATATTTTGAAATCATGTGATTGTGATTGATGTGTTTGTTTAATATGCATGAAACTAATCGACAAGTAAAATTATATATAAAGTTAAGTGAGGTATTAAGGTTAGTTAATTTAGATTTCATTAACAACCAACAAATTTCAGTCATGCCTTCAAATTTACCACGTAAACTTAAATAAACAATCATGTATTCACTTTAGTTTACCTGATTGAACCGTTATAATTAAACAGTGTACGACCAGCCCGAGTGAAGAGAATGACATTTAAGACCAGTGCCAGTAGCCAAAACGTGCCAACAACAATTGCCGATTGGGTAGTCGGTCCTAAAAGTCGAAGCACAGAACTTCTTGATTGACCTGACGACAACAATGTGTCACGAAATCCGCTAAATAACCGACTTGTGTGGATACTAGAAGCTGTGAAAATATAAAATGATATATTTAAGATTAATAATCATAATACTTACCACAAGACAAATAACAGTAATATTATTAGATTAATGATTATTTATTGGAATTTAAAAGATCACCATTTTGTCTAAACAGAATACATTTAACTGAACTCGATACATTAATTTTGTTTATTAAAACGTAAAATTCATTTTAAATCCTAAGATAATATTTCATCAACATATTTAAATTTTAAAGTCTCTTTTCTAAATTATGTATGATTACGTAAGGATAACATTTTTAAAATTGTATTTTCATAATTTATAATATTTATATAACATTTAATAGTATATGATAGAATAAATAATACGATGATATAATAAGAGGGTTTCTATTTTTTTTTTTACTTCTGTTAGAATGTATTCAAAAAATTCATAAATTAAAACAAATCAAGTTCCCACATAACCTATAATAGAGAGAGGTTTAAACTTTTATAATTAGGTTTAAATTTTCCTTTTTTTTTTTTTTTTTTTAATTAATATTTAACTTCTAGGTTTAAATTCATTGAAAATACCTTAATTCCATTTTTATTTATTTTTTCATTATTATTTCTTATGTTACCTATTTATATTAATAACTTTATACCTCATATATATTTTAGATAGTAAATATTTTACAACTTACTTTTATAGGACGTAAATCGAATGGTTTATTTTATACTATTTCATTAAATGATTTAAGTAAGTACATATCATAATACTTTAAATGCCTAAAAGGCCAAATATAATATTTTATAAAAACATATTATATTAATAAATTCTACTGTTTAGTCATATCAAGACTTAAGTATGATCTGTTAGTTTTTGATATGCGCTACGATGCGAGAATAATATACGAACGAATTCCAAATATTTTTTTTGTCTTTGAAAACTCAACTTCAAATGTGCTTCGCTCGATTATATTTTATGTAAATTGTTGAATAAACGGTTTCATCTCGGATTATTTTAGTATTCGTAACCGTTACGCAAAATAAAATGAGACCAAATAAGTTTTTTTATGTAAAAATCGAGGCGGAAATAGGTCGCGTAAAAATCTTTATTGTTGTCGGAATGAACGTGAAAGTGTGAAACAATAACGTCGGGCAGCGTATAATGGTGGCGGCGGGACGACGACCGTAGACCGTCGTGATTACGCGCGACGCCTATTGAAAAATTATGTGATCCCTTCAGGATTACCTCGGATGTATCAATTTCAATGTTGCCAGTGAATTCGATTGTACAACAGTGGCAACGTGCGTTTATGTAAATCAGTTTGACCCAATAAACAGCATTGGCGGCAACCAAAATTAAACGCGAAAAGAATTATTATTATTCCATTTAATTTTTATAGAGATAAGATAAGGTTAGGTTTGGGTCTAAAGCTTAGTTCGCGTAAAGTCCGCGTTTATTCTCTACGTTCTCTAATCAAAGACGGCCGACGAAAGAATAAGACATCAATTATTACAATACTAAAATAAATATTATGTGAGCTGAGGGCAAAATTTAGCGAATATGGTCTTACGAATCAGTAACCATTTTTGTAAGATAAACATACATACTGGTGGGAATCTGTTTTTTCCGGATACCGTCGTCTTTGTGTATTATGTATTTTTTGTACATACACGTTGGGAACTGGTATACGAAAATGAAATGATTAATGTCAATACGACTTATCAGATTCTCTCTCTCTCACAAAAAAAAAAAAAAGGGTAGATTAAGCTTTTAATATATTATGTTTATAGAGGCGAGACCTCAAGATTAAAATAAAAAATAAAAATTTACATATAACGGCCAATCATAAAAAAGTGTTGTTAAACAAGCTGAGATTACTGAGATTATAGCTGCAAATTAACGCATGGTGATGAGACTGTTCTGTGGTAATCGCTGCCATCCATATCTCACATGACGATATTATTATAAAACATTTATTATTGCACACTCGTCTCTTAAAATTAGAACATATGTTAGGTGTAAGTATTAAATAAAAAGCCCATGAACTTTTAAATCAGCATCATAATGCGAATTTAATATCTACTTTAAACGTTATTATTACACCTAGTCGAAGTACTTCCAACATTGCAGATTAAAACAAATATTTTATTTACAAATTACAATAATATTAATTGTTTTATTACTTTTATAATACAATACCACACATCAAACAAAAATAATGTGTAATATGATATATAATATTTATATACAAATATATGATTAATAAACTAACATGAGTTAAAAGTTAATACAAGTATATAAAAAAAATAAACAATTTTTCATTTAAAAGTTTAATATGTTTTATATAATTATATTATTGAAAACAATAATGTTAATCAATAGTTTGTACTTTAAATAACGAAAGTCGACAAATTATCATGTAATTTCCATTATAAATTTACGTAACTATATCTTGAACTTGTATCTTCAAATATAGTTACATTTCACAACTACAATATAACATAAATAACTAAAAATGTTTTTATAGGGCATCAAAAAGCATTTTAAATAAATACTACATTACCTCCAAATTCAAAATATTTATATGTAAAAAATATGGTTTGGACTGTTTTTTTCTATTCATATTTGTCGACTTTAGTTTTTTGTAGACAAAAAGAAATCGGAACATTTTTGATTTTTGAAATTATTTCAACTTCCAATAATAAATTTATTTATTTTGGCTTACACCATATTTGACAGATAATAATTTAAATCCTTTGAAATATTTTATCGATGATAATAATAAAAATATAAAACAATTAATAATAATGATAAGTTAAAATATAAATTATAATGATATCTTGATGATATATTGAATGTGTTTATTATGAATATATTATCTATAAACAATTTGTATAATTATAATTTTGCTTAACAATTGATTAATATTCAATTGTTTTATTCTATAAGACTTTTATTTAATTTTAAGTTAGTTTTATTGTTACAATATTATAAACTTCTGACATTAATTAATCTCGATCATAGGCCCACATTGGATGTGAATCTAGGGGTGCAAGAATTATAATTTTTCGTTTTTCGTTATTAGTTTCTGAGTGAAGCGAAGAACGTATTGTTTTTACAAAGATTTCTTTTTTTATGTATGTAAATTTTTTTTTTTTTGAGTAGAAATAATGATCCACTTGCCACAAATAGGATATACTTTCTGTAGAAAACTGCATCATCTTAGTACTTTATAAAACTCATTTTTTGAGTTTCTCAAAAGTTTTCCTTCAGAAGAAGAAAAACTACCAAAAAATGGAAAATAATCGTCAAAATTACGATTTCCGTAATTTTTTATTTTTTATTGCGTGATAACTAGTTGAGTTTTGATCGTAAAGACTTGAAAATTTTTTTAAGTACTAAAATTAGTAATGTACAAGTGTGATATAATTTTGGAAAGGATTGGTTGATTATTTGGCTAAATATAGAGCTTTGAATATTTTTTAATAATGTGCAATATTACCTGCAATTTTTGGTTTAACAATATGAAATTTTTATAGAAGCCTATTCATAAACTATTTAATCTATTTACAAAATATTTTGAAAATCGTGACTGACAATTCTTATACAGGAATATTCACACGTAATGTGTAACAGCCACTACTTCTTGATACCTATATATTGTATAAGTGTTATTTATTTATGTTTATCTGTATTCTGTGTATTATTTCTGTCATTACTATAATTATAAATTTTAAGTTACAACTCATTTCTTTCATATTTCTATATATTATCAATAGTTAGTTTAAAGTTATTGTAATCATAATATCACATTATAATAGTCAATAATACAGAAATAATAACTGATTATTATTTCATAAACTCGAAAATAATATAAAAGCATTAAAATCCAAAAGGTATATACTATAATACTATGTATTGTAATATATTTTATATAAACAATATTTTAATTAAAAATTGAGGGGTGCTAATTTAATACTTAGGTGCTAACCCCCGTATGTGCGCCAATGATCTCGATGTTCATAATCGATTATAATTTTTTATAATGTGTATTTGCACATAATTTGTATAAATTATATAGTTATATACATTTAATTAATATTAGTTTTAACTCAAAACTAACTCTCTATAATCTACACAACGCGTAAAGTCATTTGAATTATTTAACATAATAATAATTCTAGTTATTATACAACTACAATTTTATAAGTGGGAATAATATAATTCAATTTTACATTCGTTCATAATTCGTAACATTTATTTTGCATAATATTTAGAAGCACTCTAAAGAATAAAACTATACGGATGAAAATTGCATATTGTCATGTATACAAGACAGATACATATTACATTTTATTATAAACATGTTTGAGTGATAATATAAATTGTTTTAATTATAAAAAAAAAGAAATAAAAAATTAAATCTCACTCATAATAATAATCGTTATTATTATATTCATGTATTGCACTTAGTGTTTAATAAGATTTATTTAACTTTAAAATTATTTTTAAATTGTACCTACTTACTAAATAACGAGTGAAAATAGAGATATTCTATATGATTTATAGAACTTTTCGTCATTTTATATAATTATTTAAAAATTAATTTACTCTATATTTTTATGATGAATTGTAGTTCTGTAAATTTAATACATAATTTTAAAATTAAATATTATAAAAACTACATTAATATATTTGAATTCAATAATTAAATTCGTTAAATTGCTAAAGAATTAAAACTAGGTTTTACATTTATCTGATATTTAAAGGAAATTTAAAATATGAGAGAAATATCATCATTATAAAAATAAATTGTTTAAATAGATTAAAATCCATTATAGACTCTAAGGTATAAAGTTATTGTGTAATTGTATTATACTTGATATACGAGACCTCGTTATATATATTATTCTTGTGACAGAACAATTTAAATGGAATTGCTACTTTAATATAACACATTAATATAAAAGAACAAAAAATATTAATACCATAGGTAGAATTAAAATCATATTAATTATAAATAACATAAATTTAATAGGTTGGTAAAATATTAAGAATTTACATTTATATTTTGAAATTATCACCAAATCAGAAATAAACAAATGTATCGATGACATTATAATTTAATTATTTGTATATTTGTATAAAATAAATGATTCATTTATTATTAATTACTATACCGAGTGATAAGATATTAATATCATTAAATTAATTGAGATAACTTATAATGAAAACGTATAAATAATTCTCTATATTTTTGTAGGATTAAATTATGTTTATTCAAACAAAGGGTTCGCGAAATAATTTAAATTTTACGGATATAGATACTTAATCGACATTCTGGTGCTATAGTAGTATTAAAATGTCAATTATTGTAAACACGATATAATTCGAAATAAATAGGTATTCCATAAATTTAATGAAATACATATTAAATATAATAATAATTAATTATACCTATTATTGTGTATTGTATACAAATAATATTAAAATGTGTATGAATATTTTAATATCAGTCAAATATTAATAGAAAACTATTGAAACTATTTTCCCCTTATCAACTTGACATAGCCTCATAAATACATAAAATTAAAATGATATTGTTGAACAAATGAATATGAAATATCTACAAAAAGTAAAATAATATGTTTATTATTAGTAAACAGTGTTGAAACGTAAATAATCGAAAATTTGAACATAAAAAACGTATATAATTATTATTATCGGATGACCTTTAAGTTTAATTTATATACCTACTTAAAATGTCGAATAATAATAAATTAACTTTTATTATTCATTTTCATAATTTTTTTTTTTTTTTTATGGAACGTGTTTGTATTTTTACGTTATAATCAAAATTCGTCTAGGTACAAGATACATAGGACGTTTAAATAAAAACGATTATTAATATTTTGGTAAAGAGTCGATATTAATATATACTACAACCAGATTACAACCATATAATTTCATTCTAACTTGAAATATTTACTTGATTATTGCTTTTCCAAAATGTATTAATCATAATAATAAAAATAAGGCAATAATGCATACAAATAAAATGTATATCATATACTTAGTATAACTGTAAATTAATATAAATAAATTTAACTGTATAATATTATGAATAATATTATTATTTCCGAAATATTTAAATTTTATATATTTTACCTTATATATTTCATTTACATTCTACTCAAATGAAAAATGTATATAAGTATTCTAAACTAAGAATAACACAGTATTTAGAATTTATTTATTTTTTTGTAGCTACAGGATTTTTTCTTATCAGAGAAAAATGTTTAGTCGCAAAAAAATGAAATTTATCGTCAATAAAACACTATGCTGTTTTATTTATTTTATTTTTTGGATCTCGATTTCTCGTTACAAATGGGCCAATTTGTCATTTTGTCAATACACATAGTAGTTATTACTTATTATTCGGTTTGAAATCTATGATCGGTGTTTCATCGTCAACGTTCTTTCGTATTAAAAAAAATAAAACTATTTGACACTATGTTAGTTCGTTTGTATAATCTACAATCAACTAGGGAATCTGAATAAATTTAGGTGATTGGTATGCTTAATTCTATTTTTTTTCTTTAATCGTTTTAATAACTATATTATATTTTAATAGTTTTTATACACATTTTTCATAACTGTTCTACACACTGTTAATTTCAGACTAACCATATTGTGTGGGGTTTATTAAAAAATAGGTAATGTACCTATGTCTAATAAAATCTATAAAATATAATTTTATTTTTTATTTTATTATCTCAATTTAATATTTGTTAAAATATCATCAATACATTTGTGTATTATTATCAAATAACTAATATAACTTGTTTATGCAAGTAATAATTTATAAATGAATGACATTAAATTACTAAAATACGTATATTTATTAAAATTAAAAAGTTAAGAACATTTTATAGTTCTTACAAAATGATTATTGAGGTTAGAACTTAAATAAGTGTATGCCAATCACGTCTACTATCGACCAATGTGGTCAATACTATTAAAAAATCCAAGAATACTAAATTTAAATTTTAAGCATTTTAAATGCTCTATAAATCATTATATTAAAAATTATTATTATTATTTTTTTTTTTTACTTATATTTAAAATTATATATATGGGGTTCAATGAACTAATAAGGAAAAATAGATTTTCAAAAACAAATGTATGCTTGGACTATCTTCTGGCTAACCTGACCTATACTGCTGGTATTCTATATTTTAGTAGGTGATTTTAATTACTTATTACTACCTAGATGATTAAAATTTTTAATAAACTGCTTTTTTTATTCTTTAAAAGACATACTTTTATTTCATCTATTTTTCAATATTATGACAATAATTATTTCTGTTGGAAAATAAAGATTAATCTTTTTCTTTGTTTTGTACGAACATTTTTTTAACTATCTGTATTTTCCAAGTATTAATTGTACACATACATAAGAAGAAACTATACATCAAACAATACCAATTAATTCTGTACTTTGGTTGAATATTTAATAATTATATTAATTTTTAATTAAATTTGTGAATTAAAAAGTGAAAAAAAATTAACATTTTTAATATGTGTTTGTACTATATTTTATTTTAATAACAAATTTTATGTTAATAAAAAATAATTATATTATGGAATATGATTATGTATTGTTAACAATCATTGATTTAAATTCGAAAATAAAGATTAATATTTTCTGCTCGCATGTAAACACGTACGTTCATTGTTTCATACATCATAAATTAACTTGTAAACTTAAACTGCCATTAAGTATTTAAAACTTAAGCTAGGACTCTTTGTAATTTAATCAATAAGAAACAAACGATATTTTCATTGAAATATTGTATTACATTTTGAAACTTAACTTATTATCAAATATACAATTATATACAATATATATAATATATATTACATACAATTATTAAAATTTTGAGTTATTCATAACAGGAAAGTTAAAAAAACATTACACTAATATAGGTACATTTAAATATTTTATAATAACAATTTATGAAATATTATATTAATAATATATTCTAATTACTTTATCAATCAATATAATTGATCTTAATTTTGAATAATATTGTAATCTAAAAAAAACAACTCGAAGAAAATCAATAATTGAAATGATTAAATAATTATTATATTTTACTATTTTTTATTAATGAAAATTCCAATATGTCTACCTGAAATTACAGCGTGCCCTAATAATTATTGTAAATCATAAATTTTGAAATATTCATGATTCAATAATTTAAACTATTAAAATAAAAAAAATTTAAGTATCATAAAAATGAATCTTACCTTGGTACGTCACTTTAAATTAGTAGAGAATTAGAGAGTAATGAAATATGTATTAAACATGAATATTATTTTACAAAACATGTAAGTTCGTATATTAATATATTATAGCAATATCATATATATATATATATGAATAACACTTATCAAGTAGTACAAGCAATGATTTATTGATAATATAACAACTGTTCTTGAATTAATGTTTTCCCATAATGGGCCAACTTCTACGTTATTGGCATGGGATGAGTTTCCACGAACTTCTGACAACCATTAACATTAATACAACATTCACAGGGGAATGGCCAGATAGCCTTGGAAAGGTTAAGAAACTAGTGATCACACACACGAGAATTTTGATACATTACAAGACTGTTTATTGGATCATATTTGGATAATTATTTGTAATTGTTATATTATTATAATAGGTACTGTTGTTTTATAGTAGAAATGTATCGTGATAAGGAGTACGATCGTAGTCATTTTTAACTGTATTTCAATCTGTCCAAAATGGTACGCACTCACGGACATTTGATTTCTATACTGTAATATATTAATTATGTTTATTATGTGATACATAAGCCATTATATTTAATGAAGTCGATGTTCCCTTTTTTAAACTAATGGTAACATATAAATTTATGGAATAATACAATCAATTTTAAGCAAAAACTTAAAAATGTATGAAACTTATATAGATAAAATATATTAAAGATAATATAATTGAAAAAACCAACTCAATGTACTTTATTACAAAAAAAAAAAAAATGTGTATAGAAATGAATTAATAAAAGTATATAATTTGCAATTTATATTTTCTAAACAAGAAATTTTTATAATGCAATTTTATATTTTACATTTTAATAAAATTAATGAATAAAAATGATTTAAATTATGATTTTAGAATATATAGTTAATAATAAATAATTATTACCAATTCTATATAAATTCACAAAATTATAATATTAAATAAAATAAATTCGGATGAATTTTGTAGACCATTTCGCAAACGCTAACATTTAATATTGTGAGCCTAACCTATTGCAGTGGCTGATCTGGGATGTGAGTAATATACCCCGCCCCCCCACCGGTAGGTAAAATAAACCTTTTTTGTAATATAAATTCGTTATTTTATGTCTATATTGATAACGTGTAC
This sequence comes from Eriosoma lanigerum, assembly GCA_013282895.1. NCBI lineage: Eukaryota > Metazoa > Arthropoda > Insecta > Hemiptera > Aphididae > Eriosoma > Eriosoma lanigerum. The sequence goes on along the minus strand of CM023357.1, from coordinate 31,635,429 downwards.
CTATACATAAATGATATATGTACACACATATTTAATATCCCTCCTCCCTATCACTGGTTTAACCTAATCAAACCTAACATAACAAGTATTTTATAATAGAATAATACACTAAAAGCAGTTACTGTTTCAGGATACTCTACCTTAGTTCTCGAAAAAATTAGTGGTGGAAAAATATTGAATTGTATTAAGATTTAAAAGTGTGAAAATTCAACGCATTTTAGAAATAAATATTTTGAATAAAGCTCAATTTCATACAAGAACTTATCACTATTAATTAATTATATTTTATATCATTAATATACCTAATAGCAGTGGCGTCATTTCAGTTTTTACTAGACTAGGGCAGACTCATAAATTTGTCGACTATTTTTAAGAACAGGAGTGGGAAAGGTAATTTTTTTAGTGGGTATTTTATTGTAAGTAGTAATCAATTTAGGGGTTATATTTAGGGGTTGTTATTTTTAAAATCTGCCGAATTAGGATTTGGCTAATTATAGACTATGGAAAATATATGAGTTGCCCCTCTCAAATGACGCCACTGCCTAATAGGTGTGTAAACTTAATAATATAACCTAAACTTATAAATTCATATTTATTAATAATTGTAGTTCCAATATAGATGAGTAATTCTATATGATAATCACAATATTATGTTAGGTGTAGATTATATATAGATATATATAAATTATAAAAGTTTTATATGTAGTTTTATATGTGATAAAACAAAATAAAACCAACTATTTAAGAGAACTTCTAGTGTCTAGGCCTCTCAAAATTTAAACATTGAAATCGTAAAAAAAAAGTTGTACCTAAAGATTTTCAAGATATGTCATACTTTATATCATAAAACATTTATGACAATTTCAGCTTAATTTAATAAAAAGTTTTATTTTAACGCGTTAAAATATGATAAAAAGCGAAATTTCCTTACATTTCAAATTTTAAAAACGTATTAAAAAAATGTAGCTTACAAATATTGAGAAATTTTATATTTGGTTCAAACTTTGTATGATTGAGCTTGTATAATTTTTCAGAACCTTAACCTCAAAATTGTGAATTGTATTAAATAATAACTAAGATAAAATTACACATTTTTATTTTTTTCAAAGTTCTATGTATTTTATACTAAAATTTGTCATAAACATTTGAAATTATATATATATAATTTCCAATAGAAATATCAAGTTGTAAAGATCATTATTTCTTAAGTAACATTAAATAACGAAAATTAATTTGGTAAAAATTAGTTTCCACGATTTTTACTTTTAGATTCTGAGCGGAGCGAGAAATGTATTGATTCTACAAAGATGTTTTTTTTTTTTTTTTGTTATGTATGGAAACAAATTTTCGGGTAGAAATAATGGTTCGATTATCACGCATAGCATTTGCTTCGCTTGCAAATGTTGTCTACTTAGTACTTTATTCAGCTCATTTTTCGAATTTCCCAAAAGTTTTTCCTTGAGAAACGGAAAATTGACAATTTTTTATAGGTTTTTTATTATATTTTTTTTCTGATGTATGAAAATATTTTTTTAGGTAGAAAGAATTATTACAGTGGGGTACCCATTTTATACCGAATTTCATTAATTGGTACTTTATTTAGCTCATTTTTTGAATTTCCCAAAAGTTTTTCCTTAAAAAAGGAATGATAACTCCTTGAATATTGATCATAGAGATTTGAAATTTATTTTGCATATATACATATGTAATTTACATTCGTGGTAAATTTTGAAATGGATTATTAGTATAATGTATTGCAATATATTGAGATACGCTCAGAATCGTATTTTCTAATGCAATATCATTGCATTCAAATTTTAATAATTATAATAAACCACTAATTTCTCCGAAGAACGAAGGAATGAAGGAGAAACGTCCACAATCAGCCTTTCCTACTTTTTTCGTTATTTTTTTGGTAGTTTCCATTTGGCATAGAACAATTATATTAGGAATTCGAATATGTAATAAAATAATTTATAGTTAGATGAAATTCTCTAGCGGAAATTTACCCTACTTTATATGATCGATCCATTATTTCTATCTTTTCAAGTATCCATGTATATATAAAAAATAATAAATAACATACATAATTTTAAAATACTATTAATATATTATTTTCTTCGCTCAGAATTTAAAATAATAATCCTAGATGCCCATTGTGGATACTTATAAGAATATTACCTTCACATTAATGTAGGAGTTTTCCCTATACATTACGACAAGGTATAATATATTTATTGTTGTTTTAATTGCTCTATTTTTAAGTTTAATGATAATATAATTATGTTTATTACTGTTATATTGTATATACCTATTATATTATATGTATTATAGATGTATATATATATATATATACAATAAAAAAAATTTAAAAATCGTATATTATAAGAGTACTATTACAACTATAGTTCATATAATTCTGAAAATGTTAGAAAATACTCATTTTAGTTTTATTTAAAATCTAACGTTTCTTTAAATATAACATTTAAACTGAAACATCAAATTACTTAATGTTCAAAATGAAATTTTTTTTTAGAATTGTTTTATCTATTTCTCATATTTTCTTTTGATGAAAAGTCTATAGGTAATTAAAATACCGACGGTCTAACATTTTCTATCAACGTTATATCTCATTAATATAATGTAAATGGAAAAAAACTATGTTCCTACTTTCTTAGTTATATTACAAAAACTACCATTATTAAGATGATTTATTTATACTTAAACAAAATAAAGTAATTGTGGAATTCAAATATATATAAATATATATATATATAGTGATTAAATTTAATACAATTTTTTTTTATTTACTATTAATTTCGATAATAATAATTATATCATTATTATGATTTTAAATGAATTTATAGTATTTAGTATTTCAATTTAATAAAACTGATTTCAATTTAATGTACACTTATATTGACAAAAAAAATTTAAAAAAATACCAATTAATATATTATTTAAACGCCCAAAATGTATTGCAAAGCTAAACGATATAAGTTAATGTAATACATAATACTATACCTTACACTAATACTTTAATGTTTTGTTTTGCTTTTTAATAATAGCGTATACCAATAGTGAATATGCAGAAAAGATTTTATTACTGGGTAAGTAGTAACATTTAAAAAAAATTAATTTGATTAAATTTACTAAAAATTGTTTTAAAAAGCACTATAATCCATTAATCCATAATATTTATTGTAAGAACTTGGTAGAAATATATAGTATAGCTGCATCTCAATTATGTGAATAAATCAATAAATATATCCTAAACGAAGAAAACTATTTCCACGAACTTTTGATGCAATTGTCCGACTTTTAAGAAAAACGGATATTTCATTATTGTTTGCAATATATATATGTTTCAATTGTTGTGTACTTAAATATAATTTTTATACATTTTTGTATTTGTATAATAAGTTATTATTAATAAATTAACTAATAATTCATGTCTCCATATCCTTAAATCGCCAGCAGTTACGAAAATGTGCTGAATTGAGAGAAGACATTTCAATATTACTTTAGATAAAATTTTCAATTTAAATATTAAAATAATTAATTGTTTGAAAAAACTTTATTTTATCTATTTCATATTTACAGTATATGATTATGATTATTTTTTATTATGCCGTGGCAGCTGGGCCATTGGCTTTTGTTTACAAAATGTAGGTATATATATATATACTATATTGTATATATAAATAATTAAACTATTTTGTTGGTTTTCATATTTGGTTTGTGAGGTTGGTTTCTTCCAGAAATTAAAGGATTTATATTTTATGATTATTATTTCACTCCATAAGAGTATTATTATAAAAAAAAAATGTTTTTAATTTTTTATGGGGCATAATTATAAATTTAAAAATAATATCAGGGAATTTTTAAAAAAATTCTAACCCAACATTATGTGTTACACCATAAATATGATTTGGAGCACTCCCTAACACTATTTTGCATTATTTTAGTAAAACATAATGGGATCCATATTAAATAGAATTTTGTAGTTAATTACGTGGAATGAGTTATTTTTAATTTTTATAATTATCTAATCAGTAATTATGCTACGTACGAAATTTTAAAGTTAATATAGAACGGAAAACAATTTTCCAATTTTTTCGTCCGAAAATTATGAGTATATGATTACCTGTATTTGCTAATGGTACACTTTATATATAAATGTTATTTTTTTATTTAGAATTGTTAATAGTTTATTTATCTCATTGTATATTATATCTACATTTATTTAAAAAGGTGAACAAATATAAAGTTATTTATATATATGAGTTTATTGAAAACTTCTTTGATAGTAGTAAGTTAGCAAAGAAAAATAGATTTTATTAATTTAATATTTGAACGTATTAATATATTATTAGAATTAAAATCGTAATTAATAAGTATATTATACATTTCATAGGTACGTACATGACTAATTTATTAAAATGTAAGAAAAATGATAGAAGTCATATTTCAATAATCCTAAACATCATTAAAGTAAATAAAATAAAATTATATTAAAGACCTAGTGATTAAATTTGGTGATAATGAAAATAATTCAATGTATCAAAATGTAAGAACATCCTTTGAGACGGTAAATGATAAATTGTATACGTGTAATGGAAAACATACAAGTGATATTTAAACGAATTTTCTTACGTATTGAATTACTTTACTGTTGTGATGAATTTTGATGAAATGAATTTTCGTTGGTATCCTTTGTTGAGAATTTTGTATGTGTTTTTATTATGAACAACAAATGAAAAACATTGACCTTATAATATTTAAACAACATCATAAGTACTTACGTCAAATTCAACCAAGTTTTTATATTATACTCAAGTAGCTTTTTTTTGTTTTCTCTAACATTTAGAAATTAAGTTCAATCTTTTCATAAATCTGGTGATCGTTTCCTAATGGTAAATTATCGTTCTATATTAGTGTTACTGCTCTACCAAAAGGTTGGCCACAGTATTAATAATAAAGTACTATATTATTTATTGCATTTCATCATATAACAGATTATTAAGATAACTAACTTCAGTATATCTGTGATGCAAATACAATTAAAATGTTGATAATTTCCAATATAAACGATATAAACATATTTTATCATAAAAAAATGATTTTATTGAATAAATTATACACTTAACATTGTATACAACAATATAATATAAGGAGTTTTATAAATACAGACACATATCATTACAGACCCAATTTTCCGCACCATATTCGTTCATGGTATATTTTAAGAAAAGGCTCTTTTATATATTCATTACTTTAATTACTTTAATTAATCTTTTGTTTAGCAAAGTTGTTTGAATCTCTGATTACTCGTTTACTACATATATCTGCGTACATTTATATAACTTATCCTTATAATAATTATCTGATGATAAGAGTATGAAGACGGAACTTATTTAAGTTTCAGAATTTTTTTTTTCACCAAGTCGAAATAATTTATTGTTATTTATTGTATATATATTTTAGAGGAAAGCTGAGCAAAGTGAAGATTGGCTTTACAAAAAAACACTAACGAAAAATGGAGGAAAATCGGCTAAATTACGGTTTACGTTATTTATTTATTTTTTATTTCATCATAATTAATTATGTTTTAAGCGAAGGAACATGAACTTTATTTTAGTAATCTCATAGGTAATTAACACACATGGTATAATTTTGGAAACAATTGGTTGATTTTCTGGCTAAATATAGAGCTTTGAAATATTTTCAAAAAATGTTTAATATTACATGCAATTTTGTGTTTAACGGTTTGAACATTTTATTGAAGCCTATTCATATACTATTTAATATATTTACAAAATATTATGAAAATCGTAGGTAAAATTTTTTTTTATAAGCTTTTAATGTTAAAATCTTAAGTAGAATTGAATATTATAAAAAGTTCTCAAAAACTTTTCTTGGGAAAAGAATAACTACTAAATGGGCAAAATTGCGTTAATTTGAATTTTAATATTTTGTGATTGCTAATTCATTTTGATCTTAGGAAATTTAAATTTTATATAGTAATCTCATAGGTAATTTATACATGTGATAAAATTTATCTTTATTATAATATATGATATATCTGACTGAGTTTCGCTAAGAATCGTATTTTCTAATGCATTACAATTGTATTCAAATTTTAATTATAATAAACTACTAATTTATCCGAGGACGGAAAGGACGAAGGAAGAATGTCCAGATTTAACTTTCCCACTTTTTATTGATAGAGGTAACGTTTTAATTTTTGTTAATGATTTTTTTAATACACCTATATTAAATATTTAAAAAAACCATAAAAGCCTATACTTAAGCAGGTCGTAGAAATTTGAGAGAAATTTTTATTATAATTATTAAAATATATCATATTTTAAAATATTAATTGATATAAAAAACATTAAAACAAATTTAAAATTAATTCATAATTATTTTATTGTTAAAAAAAATGCCAATAAATTGATTAATATAATAGTAAACACAAGTGGGAAAGGCCGATTGTGGACGTTCCTCTTTCGCCCCTTCAGACCTCGGAGAAATTAGTGGTCTATTATAATTATTAAGATTTGAATGCAATGATATTGCATTAGAAAATACGATTCTGAGCGTATCTCAATATATTGCAATATATTATACTAATTATCCATTTCAAAATTTACCACGAATGAAATTACATATGTATATTTGCAAAATAAATTTCAAATCCCTATGATCAATATTCAAGGAGTTATCATTCCTTTTTTAAAGAAAAACTTTTGGGAAATTTAAAAAATGAGCTAAATAAAGTACCAACTAATGAAATTCGGTATAAAATGAGTACCCCATTGTAATAATTATTTCTACCTGAAAAAAAGTTTTCATATATCAGAAAAAACGTATAGAAATTGCCGATTTTCCGCTTTTCAAGAAAAAAGTTTTGGAAAATTCAAAAAATGAGCTTAATAAAGTACCAACTAGATGAAGTTTGGTATAGAAAAGGAACTTTATTTGTGGTAATGGAACCATTATTTCTACCCCAAAAATAGTTTTCATACATCAAAAAAAAAATATAATAAAAAAACTATGAAAATTGCTAATTTTCCGCTTCTTAAGGAAAAACTTTAGGGATATTCAAAAAACGAACTGTATAAAGTATTGGACTTCTATACAATTTTCAAACAGATAATCCCAAAATTGTAAGTAATATTAATTTTTTTGGGAAAACGATCAAAGCTCTATATTTTTCCAAATAATTAACTATTCCATTCCAAAATTTTACCACGGTTGTAAATAACCTATATTAGTACTCAAAAACATTTTCAAGTCCCTAATATTAAAACTTTATAAAAAATCACGAAAAAAAATATATAATAAATAACGTATAAAAAATTACCAATTTTCCGCTTATTAAAGAAAAACTTTTGAGAAATTCTAAAAATGAGCTTTATAAAGTACCAAGTAGACAACATTTGCAAGCGAAGCATATGCTATGCGTGATAATGGGACCTATTATTTCTATCCGAAAAAATGTTTTCATACATAAAAAAAAAACATCTTTGTAGAATCAATACATTTCTCGCTCCGCTCAGAATCTAAAATAAAATTTTAAGTGAGACAAAGAATTGGTTTATTTTATAATGATGACGTATGTTTTTTTTCAATCATTTATAATTTCAATTATTTTTTAGCTTATTAAAATTAATTCGATCAGTTTATATTAAAAAAAAAAACTTTCAAAATCGCAGTTTGTATGGTATTTATTTTGTATTTATAAACATTATTTTACATAAATAAAACAAATAAAAAATTTAAGAACTTGCTATTTTTTCTAAGATTTTTTTATTATAAGTTTTTTTTATACATTTATTTTTAGTTTTAATTCAAGATATTGAATAATTTGGAAATTTAAATACTTTTTTTCTAATTTGCGTACTTTAAAATATGAAACTTTGTGTTATTATAACATACATGTATAGATCTGTAAGTTTAATAAGTTCAATCACATAATACAACTTTAAATTAATATATATGTTCTCTAATCACTACTATATTACGACATATTACGATATTATTTGTTTATTGTAATGTTAAAGGTTAAATATTAAAAATATTAATGTATTTATTGTTCATGAATAATGTAAAATATGAAGCAATATTTAGAAGAAAAATATAATATTCGATGTTGCCATAAAGAAATTTAGTACATTACAAAACAATTTAAATAGTAAGAATCATAACATAATATAACAATATAACATATACGCATCAATTTCCTTGTTGAATGATTTAAATAAAGATAATAGTAGAATTGTTAATGTTTATAGTTATTTTAAATTATAACGTATAAATATTTTTGCCAGAATCAGTGACGGCCAGGCTTTTTTGGATTATATTCTTCTACCATAAAAAATTATTTTTTTTATGTCACACATATAATAACAAATATATATTTGTATGTATGTTGGATTATTATAATTATTTACCAATTCAGTAATCTATTTCCTTCATATTGATTTCATGACAGTATTTCAAAAACCTTTCACAATGGTCTCTATACTTTTAACCTGGCGGCAAAGTTTGTCGTTTATTATATTTTTAAAACTCTTATTACAACAAAAAACACTCAATAAATCGAAATACAAAGTGAAAAATTGAAAATAAAGTTTTCTTTGACTTTTCAAAAATTTTTCTGACATCGTGATAGGACTATACGTATATGATTTAAGTAACATAAATAATATAGTCATTTGTTGAAAATATACATTTTGTATTATATTATGATGATTAAAATTCTTTAACCTTTATTGTTACTTTCTATTAACTATCGTTATTCATTTAAATACACATTATATCGGCAGTACATTATATATATATATATATATTTTTTTTTTAAACCCATTAAATTCATGTCAATCTAAATATAAGGTAGATAATTAATTGTTATTGAATTTTATGATTTATTTTCATTTTTAATGTTCGTTATTCGTTTATAATAAATTATTTTAACTTGTTACCAACCTGCACAACTAATGTAAATTTAATCGTTTTTTCATATTTTATAATATTGAAGTTAGATAGTTAAGTAAATTTGGTATATATTAAATTTTAAAATAAAATCAGGGCTTATTTTAAGGTTTTTTTTAGAAGTGTCACTCAGTTTATTGTTCCTCCTCAAAGCTCAAATGAATAATAATAATTTACTGGTAATATTTTGTTTAGTTGGAAATTTTAGAACGACACAGATATTTTATTTTGTAAATCAATTTTTACATTATTTTTATATCTTTCATATATTTTTCAACTGGTTAGCAAAGTCTGAAAAAATTATACAAATACATAAGATTATTAACAATAAAGTATCTAATGGTGGTTTCACACTATGTGATTCGAAGGCGCGTTAATAACAAAATAATGGCATATTATACGCGTCCAAAATTATTGTTAATTTTATCTTATTGACATTTGTATAAATTTTTAGTATAATTATTTTATTTTATCTAATTATGGATTTCAATATATTAAAATTAAGTAATTCTTAAGCTGTTGCTATTTTTAATGCAATAAATAAAAGAAATGAAAATAATATCTACCACAACATCGGGTACTTACAACTTTATAATATAATGTATATTAACACAATAATTAATATTACTATATACTTTAAACTTAAAAATTCCGCAAGATCAGTTTCAAGTAAATGTTTTAATTCTCATGTTTTTATCCTGAAGAATTGTTTAATACTACCGTATGACAAATGATTAATAATAAATGTAATAATATTCAAACAATTATAATTAATTATTAATTCAAATAATTTTAAGTTATAAATAAAATAACTAACTTAAACTATCTTTATTCAATTACTTTTTTAGTATCACATCTTATTAATTGCACTGCGCTCAATAAATAATATTTAGAATTTACATTATATAATAGGTAAAAAGTGAAATAACACATTTTTTTCTATTCAGTAGGATAAATATAGGGAAATACAATTATTTTAATGTATTAAATTAATACATAATATAGTGAATACAAATATATTTTAAAAGTTATATAATAACTTTTCATTAATTGTATAAGCTTATTACCTTAATTATAAATTATTACCTATCTGTTTCATATTTTTGGAATATTTCTCGTATAGAATAATCGTAATAACTGTTTGTTTAAAAATATATTTTTTAGTTTACTTAAATATTATTTACAATTTTTTTTTTTTAATTTTTTTTAAATCGAAATAAATAATATAGTGACATTTTAATAATAAATATAATATTCAGTTTTGAGCATTACAAAGTTTAACCAGTAGTACCTACGCAAGAAAAGTTCTCAACTGACAATCTGCTAATTTTAATTTAATCTTACAACAGACGGGTATATGCACATAAAGTATGACAATTAAATTATATTTTATTTGCAATTACTGCTATCTAAGTGAATATATTAAAAAAAAAAATACCAGATTTTCCTCTAATAATATTATATTATTATTATATATAAATGTTTATAATAGAATTTAAGATAGCATAAACAAATTCATAAAAGAATATTAAAAACAAGTAACCTGAATAACATATATAAAATAGTGCTATATAAATTATACATATATATATATATTTATTTATATAGGTACATTTGACAGTAATGACATACATTTTTACATCTAACAAGTGTTTTAACTATTTAAGCAAAATGATCCAAACCCACTTTTTATTCTTTAGTTAAAAACTTACAGCGTAACAGCCCAACTTTAAGTATAATTATTGCTTACAGGCTATACATTAACTATTGGTTTCTAAATCAAAAATAAAACTTTATTCTTTTATTTTTTTCATGTTTTATAGTATTATACGATGTTTTAAAACGTGATCAAGGTCTTATTTTTCTTTTTTAAATTTTACTATAAACTAAATGATTTAATGGCATAGGTTGTTTTATAAAACATATAACTATGAATTTTTTATAGAAAAGACAAAATTATTATTAAATTAAAATTGAAGTATTTTATTTACTATATTTAAATTAATGTGCTCTCAAATAATAATTAAATAATCAATTCTAACAAACTACTGTTTAGTATGTTATTATAATATTTTATATTATGGAATTGTATAATAATATAATATTTAAACAAAATATATATTTTATAAATTTTAAATAAAATAAATTAAACAATATCATAAAATTGTCTAATTTAAATTAGATTATTTGAATTAAATGATTAAAGAAATTATTAGGTAATTCGTTCACATAATATATTAGTATTATAAATAAAAGATGTAAAACGATTTCAAAATATCCATTAGCAAGAAAATAACTTGTTTGTTCACCTACAATGAAATTTTCACTAAACACTGATTTTCACTTCCAATTTGCTTGTCTTCCCCAATGTAATTTTATCTTAAATTCGATTTCCTTGTCTTATATCAAATATTATATTCGCAATATTATATAGTTTATAATATGTCTATAATATTAAACCCTTCAATTTAATAATAATAATAATAATAATAATAATAAAAAAAAAAAAAAACAATATTATACTTTATTTTTCTTGTGTATTATTTATTATTATGTAAAATGTTATAAAAACATAAAAATAAAACAAAATTGAGTGATAATTAATGTTTTAATTAATATTAATAACATATTACATAGGTAAATAGATAAAACATCATTTTAAAAAATATTACCTGTTTTAGTCAAAGATATATAAATGGCATTGCATGTTTATCATATTTCATAATAATATTAATTACCTATTATTATTGTTTTTCTTTTTGTTTGAATGATAATTTAGTTAGATTAAATTTAATCTAATAGGACATTTTAAAATTACATGTAGGTAACTAAATTATATTAAGAAGTAGTTTTGCTCTATAAATGTATAAGCCAAAGGACAATAAAAATAGTTTGTAGGTTCAATAAAATTATAATTTAATATTTAATAAGCTATTTAGTTATTTTCGTAATTTTTCAGATTTAAATTTTTTGCATACAATTTTTAAAGTTACTTTAAATTTAATGCAAATAAAGTAATATTATAATTGATAATATTAATCATGAATTTTGCATTTATAATACAGTCACAATGTTTACTAGTCCTAGATGTGTATTTTAAATTTTTGATTTAACATTTTATAATCCGTATAGATTACGGAACAAACAGTATTATATAAATATTATTATACGCTAGTAAAACCATTTAAAATGAGGGGTCACTTGAATTTTTACAACAGAAAATAAATTTACTAGGTAAAAGAAGGATCGATAAAATTTACTGAGCTCACATCTATAGTATTATCATGATCAGGCTTATTTAAAAAATATTTTTTATATACACCGTTGGTGATAACATTGCAATACAAAAAAAAATAAAACGTTCCGCCTTCGTCCTTTCAATCATCAGAGAAATTAGTGGATTATAATAATTATTGTTTGTATGCAATGGTAACATTACATTCGAAAATACGATTCTGTACGAAACTTAGTCATGTATACAATATATTATACTTCCATAATTTTTAACGTGTATCAATTACGTATGAAATTACTCAAAAAAATGTACAAGTCCTTACGTTAAAAACTGCGTTAGTTATCCCAAAAAAATTTCAATTCAAAAATTCACAACAATCGCAATTTCGCTGTTTTCCGTCATTTTTTGGCAGATTTCCTTTCTCAAGGAAAAACTTTTGAGAAATTCGAAAAATGAGTTGATTGAAGTACCTAGTAGATATAATTTATTATCCTATTTGTGATAATCGGACCATTATTTCTACCCAAAAACTTTTTTTCAGACAAAAAACCATCCTTTCCAAACCAATTCATTCCTCGCTTATCTTAGAATCTAAAACAATAAGAAAAATTCATATTAATGTATTTAATTATATATATTTATTATTTGACTATCTTATTGGCCATAAGTTGTCCAGATTTCTGTTGACTTACAAATATAAATTATAAAGTTGATACCTTATTATGACTAGTTCATTGTTATTTAAATTATCGAAACAATTGTGATCAAAATCCTTCATAAAATATTGTTATTCTAAATTTGTATATCAAACCATACTAAAAATAAAAATAGAAATAGTAATTTATTACGTATTTATTAGGCTCGTGGGGTGGTCCAGGCCCCTGCGACCCTCACTTAAATCCACTACTGCATACAAAACACTGTGTGTCCGACCACTAGTATCCGGGACAGTGATAATGTATAAACTTAAATTGGAAGACACAACGTGTTTAGGCTGATTCGAGTGATAGTCCAGACACTTATAGTCTTCGGATATTAAATGTCTCATGTTAAAGCCTTAAAGTGCCCTAAATCTAAACGAGTTCAAAACGATATAATTCGAAGAATAATCATCTGTTTAAGTATATGAAATATACTTTAAACCTCATTAATACATGTATTATAATATATAATAATAACGTTAATGTACATTTAACTTGAACGTCCTTGAAAAGGTTATTTGCACAAGTAAATTAAAAAAAAAAAAAAACAATATGTTTGATAATAGGTTGACCCATCTGGTTGGAAGTGTAAGGCGATGTGGAAAAAGAAGATGGAATTTAAAATATTATAATTTTCTATATTATCTCTAATCAAATATAGTATGCATGTTGTATCTCAATTTTTTTAACGGAATCCATTAGTTGTATTGTCAGTACTATACTAGACAGGTAGTCGATTTCATTTGACCCACATTGATTATTTTCTTAAAAATAATTCTATTTGCAATCACTATAGCTGGTCATAAATAAAATTGTTATATGTATACTTTAGTGAAAATTATAGGAAGGAGTAATTGCACAGCATATAAACGGTTCATAATGGGTCTAAGATTCTAAATGATTACCAGTTAAGTACTTCATTTATTGAAAAATTAACTAAACTAAATTAACATTTGTTGATTTTAAGTATTATTTCTGTATTAAAAAAAATGTCTATTTAAATCCATAATAACAGGATTTTATCAATATATAAATTATAGTATCAATTAAGTATTAGGCAATTAATATTAATATTATTATATAGAATGAGTGTATTGGTAATGAGTGGAATTGAATTAAATGAAAAAATTGGCAGTTTGAAGAGATAGCCATCTATTGACAAAACATTAGTGACTAGAGAAATTGGATTATATTAAAAAGTTTCTTCACAATTTTCATATTAGGTTACGTGGTGAAGTTTCAAGAAAATTATTGCACAAATAAAAATAATAAAATAAATGTCTTATTATATGGTATACAAATACAGTACATAAAAAAAAATTGTAAGAAATAATAAATATATTACATATATTAGTCGCAGATATTAAGCAAGTTTATTAGGAAGATACTTACTTAATACTTATCAATTTATCATACATCACTAAAAATTTCAACTTAGAAGTATTTTCCATTTTAATTAAGATAACGTTCATAGTATCAGGATATGAAATTGATTAATCTGTTATAAAATAAATACCTAGTACATCAATATTACGTACTGGGAGTAAAATTATGATACTACAATTTATAATTATTTAAGACATAAATTAGTTATAATTTGTTTGTGAATTCAGATATCGATGATTTTATATTCACTGGACGGAATATAACGTGCAATGAAAAGTTAAAATTAGTACTAAGTATTGAAATCTCTATATTAATTGATAATTATACTAATAAATATACAAAAATAATTTTAATTGTAGTAACTGCATATATTCGTGCATTGTATCTTAAATATAATGAAATCTAATATGATTTCAGGGATAAAATATTTGATAATAGATGTATATACAAATGCAGATAAAAGTTAGTACTCGTTAACAGTAAAACAACATTAATCCACAAATTGATTAATGACTTGATGGTCATTTTTGGAAAACTTTCATAATAAATTAAACATTGTTTTCGAATTTAATTATTTAAAATTTTCTAATAAATACTTATAAATAATATGTGGGAAGTTTTTAATGACATTAAAAATGCATTAATAGATTTATTTAACATTTTCTGATATCTCGTTCAATGTTAAAAGTAAAAATACGATACTTTAATATTTAAAAAAAATAATAATAATAATAATAAAATTATGTTGAACAAGTCATAAATAAATTAATTGGATTTATCAATATTCAATAATGGTTTCTTATTAAATTGTTAAAATTCAAAGTTCATAAGTTAAAACTAAACTTAGATTTTTTAGTAATACTTATATTATTAGAAGTGTAGAAACTGGTCTTTTAAATTATACATTTTTTTCTAAGTCTAACAATGTATATTATTTTGGACAACATTAAAATTCGATAATTTATCTAAAGCATTAGGTTTAAAAAATGGTTTGTATAGAATATAGATGACTATTTTTTAGACGACAGTTGATTTAAAAACAAATAACGTATTACCATGCGTCCGTGTTAATCAATACTAGTATTTGCCTGAGTCTGGTAGTCTAATGTCTAATTTAGTATAAAATAGTATAGGTAATAATATAATCAAACTCTGTTCTAAAAGGAGATATTGTATATATTATTACATAGCAGAACTTATAAACAATAAATTCACTATCGTAACATAAATAATTACAGGAAATTAAAAAAAAATTGTATCTTTAATATTCGGTAATGTATAAATAATTTACTTGTATAATATGATAATAATTATTATTATAATCAATTTAATTTCTTGCGACCGCGAATTAAGATAGTATCATGAAATTATCTTAATTCGTGCTTGCTAAGTTGCGATTAATACAAATACGGGTTTCGGCACGTAGGTACTTTTCCGTCTGAATACACAAATAGATAGGTAAGATAAATGATATTAAAAATTATATATAATTATATAATTCATATAATAAAATCAACATACTTTAATTAATATAATATAACAATATATCGGTGGCTGGGAGAGGTCAAGAACCCATTGTCCTCTCTCTTTAAGTCCACCCCTGAATTAAGTGATACAAGTACAATTGAATATCAAATAACACGAATGGTGATAATTTAGTAGCCCCAGTGGTCTATTATGATGAAATAGATAGCTAATACAGTAGATAATAGAAGTATAATTTGCATGAAGATATTTATGTTAATTTAACTGCACGGAATACAGTTGCGAAAAATCGTATTTAAAAATTAATAAATACCTAAAATATAAATAATAAAATAAATACTTAAAAAAATAACATAATATTATGGTAATATTGATATTTAAACAAATTATAATACCTTTATATAAAGCAAAATAAATAACCTATATATTATCATTATTATTTTTCATAATGCGTAATGATTATAATGTATCATTATATAAAAAGAGTAAAGTTAAATGATTTATCAATTTAATTTAGACAGTATGACCAAATTAAATATTCACTTTTTTCATATTTTTAACGCATTTTAGATTTTTAACATAAGGTTAATAAATCATTGAAATATTCAATAAATAGTGGTTTACCAAAAGTTCATTCATCAAAATAATATTGCATGACGTACTTATGTGCTTAAATTTTTCCAATACCAAGAAAATGTTATTTTCACAACAATATTAGAATGGAAAAATAAGATTTCTTAATAGGTTTAAAATATATTTTACACAGTTTATAATGCTTATTCTAATCAAACTTAAATATATAAACACAGAATTATGTAAATGCCTAGGTATAACGAATTATATGACATACTTTTATAGCAGTAAATCTGTAAGATAATAATTAAGATTATAATTTAGTTAGCATTATTATAAATTAACAATTAAACTATTATTTTTCATAGTTAATCAAGTGATAAAAACATTAAATTATAACTTGGGAATAAATATTTTAGAATTCATATTTATTGAAACAAAATATTATAGAAAAACTTTCATAGTTATACTTTATTCCTTTATTGAGGTAAAAGCTTTGACAAATTCTGCATGCTGTTCCGTACGTCAATATTCATTTTAGATTTCATTCATATTATGCAAAGACTAATTCTGTATTTTATTTGAAATTGTATTACTGTCATTATTTACATTAATGTAAAGAAAAATTAATAATGATAATGGGAAATGTTTTATATTAAGAGGGCTGCAGACGACTGCATTCTAAGGAGTTTTTAATGATTCATTCTAATGATTAGGTAAATTTACTTAGTTGCATTTTAATGAAAAAGTTTAATTAAAGTTATAGTATTTATTATCAATGTCTAAGATTATTTATATTAGGTTGATTAATTTATTATTTTTGTAAAATACTGTGCAGTTCTGTAGTAATTTTTTAATTCTAATTATATATATAAATATATATGTAGTTATTGGTTTGTAAAACAAAAGTAGCACAGTTGAAATTTCTCGATCTGTATCCAAATGTGATTTATTTAGGTTGTAAAATTTGATGTAAATATAATATTATATAATATAATGTATTTATATAATTTATCAATATTATAAAAAATAAAAATAAAAATTAGGTATACTAATATTCAATATTATTATGCATTTAATCATTTTTAATACGCAAACATGATCAATTTAAAAAATTTAATACAATCGATCAATAAAATAAAATTTATAATCACTGTACTACAATAGTAGAACATGCGACTGATGCACGATTAAAATTATTATTACTTATTTAATTAAGCAACTATTACTCCTCCAAACTTTTCTCTAAATTATTACACGTCGTTTTGACATATTGTATTTAATTAATTCATATTATACAATTATGTTAAAAGTATACATTAAATTTAAGGATTCTTTTATGTGGTCAAATAATTTATGTATGTTGCGATAACAAATTGTAATTGTTCTACATAGTTTTACATATTTTGTTATATATTAATTAGCAATTGGTTTATTGATCATTACGATAACAACAGATGAAATTATAAATAAATAAAAAATAAATTCAATCTGAAAATCATAAAATGTACTTCCTGACTTCCTGTAATTATTTATACAAATAATTTAGCATAAATGATTAGGGATAAAGAAATAGTTAAATACAATAAAAATATATTCGTGATTATTCGTATTTCAATCTGCTTATAATGTTGTGATACGTCTATTAACATTAAAATTATATTGTATTTTATTTATATGGGAGTTCATAAATTAATTGATGTTTTACAAATTGAATGCATTGAGATAAAAAAAATAAAAATTCCAATATATTTTAATTTATTCAAATTTAATTTATAATTAAACATAACATAGGTAAGTGTAGTTTTGATATTTTTAAATATTTTTTTTAAATTTTATGAATGCAATTATATAAATCTTAGCAATAATAAACCACTAATTTCTCCGAGGATTGAAGAGGCGAAGGCGAAATGTTTGTAATCGACCTTCTCGTATTTTTTTAATTTAAAACACATAAATTAATTTATATAATTATCATAATATTTTGTTTGCCGTGAATAACATTATTATTATAAGATCATTAATAATTCATTATATAACTTGTATCACTTAATATATTAGGTAGTTACTATACTCTGTTCCATCTAAGAGTAAAATGAGCGGTATAATATATATTTATGTATTATATTTTACTTATAAATATACATAAACCATTATCAAAAACCGGGAAGTCGATTCCGGACGTTCCTCTTTTATCCCTTCGGTCCTATTATAAATCATAAAAAATATAAAATTCAACTTTACTAAATATTCCAACTTTAAAAACATAAAAAAAAAATTGTGACTTACGATATTCATAATATTTTGTAAATAGGTTAAATAGTATATTATCATGCTTCTATAACATTTTTGAACTGTTAAACCTAAAATTTCAGGTAATATGAAACATTTTTAAGAATAAAATTACATTTTTGGATAGGTTTCAAAACTCTATATTTAGTCAAAAAATCAACCTCTATCGATTGTAAAATTTTACCACGTGTGTAATTTTCCTATGGGAATACTCAAACAAATTTACAAGTCTCTACGTTTAAAATTGCATTAGGAATCACAAAATATTTCAAATAAAATTCGCAGCATTTTTTATAGGAATTTAAACATAATATACCTAAGTTATTATAAAATTTTCAGTATGGAAATTAGAAATACTTTATGTTGCAGGATATACAATTACAAATAATTTACCAATTAAACATAGTGGGTATACATATAATTGTATATGTTTTAGAAAAAATATAACTGTAAATATTATACCACTAGGTATGCTATTATAATATTTTATACATTTATATTCTTTCGTTTCTTATTAAATTATACATATACATACAACAATATGAATAAACTGTACATAAATGTTATAAATGTTATAAATGATATAATTTTAAATTTTAAATTACCAACGAACTAAAAAAATAAATAGTAATAGGTTCATTAATTAAAGTACTATTTTGCGACAAACCTAATTTTAAACTCAAAATTAATGGCTAGCTTTAATAATATTACCTTTATTACGCTCAGTTTCAGTTAATTCGTGTCATGCATTTTCCATGCTCTGACTATGCCACCAATGCCACCCGGTAAGATTTAAATTAGACAGTCAGAGCACGGCACGGAGTACAACTGCGATCACATTATAATTATTTAAATTACAATCATCAAAAACCATTGTTTAGGCATAAAATGTTGTAAAATGAAAAATAAGTTAAACAGCAACGAATAGACAAATCATAAAAATACGAAATATCATTAGGTTTTCAAAATATACTGGTATTTTATATTATTTATATACATTTCTTATGTTGAAATTTAAAACGTATTTCAATTATTGACAGTCACTACTTCTGAATCATTTTTCATTATAATATATTTAAACCATCTCAGTATATTAATATTTATTCCTCATTTTCTCCCAATTGCTGCAGATTCTACACTTATGTTTTAATATCTTATTCTGTTCTCTTGAGTCACTTAACAAATATATCTTAATATTCTCATCATCACTACACTTTCTTCTGTTATATTTTTTCCCCTATGACCAATATTCCGTTCTTTACAATATTTTTGACCTCATTACTGCCTTATAATATCGACCTTTCAATCTTATCAATATTATTTTGTTACACAAAACATCTGACTGCTCTCTCAATTTTATCTACTCATACTTTATCCTATTTTTCATGTCCTCCTCAGAACTGCCATTTTTTTCATGAATACATGTATGAAGAACCTATTAATTTCAAATACTATAACATCATTCGTCTTCATTATTTGTCAGTTCCTATAAATTTGTTTAACATTTATTCAAAATCATACACGATTAAATTATGTATAATATGAAAATATATGCATAAAATATCTCCAAAAATGTCTTGAAAAACTGAATTGTTGAGTTAGAATAATATCACGTTCGATTTTTACATTCTTTGTGATCAGGCAATTATTTTTTTTTTTTATTAACAATTTTTTCATTTAAAAAAAATTACTTGAAATGCGCCTACAGAAAAAACAATTGTTTGTTTGTTTCGTGAGTGATCTCATAAAGTAAAATATTTTTATACGGTTATTGAATTTAATTAATTTAATATTTCATATTAAATTATAACCAATGTTTCCAACTTACCTGCTGCCAATACGGTACTGAGTCCAGTCGGTATACCAAATCCAAGATTGGCAAATGAACCTTTCTCTTCAATACAAGCCACGCTACCCATAACAACTGACAATATGCCACAGACGATCTGTGGAAAAAATAAAAATGAATTCAAAACATTTTCATTTTACCTGTGTTTAGTGTTTTAATTGAAGGGGTGCGCAGGGGAACCGGCTATCCCACTATTTTTATGTTTATTTTGTGCACTCCAGTTATTTTTTTTTTTTTGTACTAAAGATGAGGGGACGGCATAAACTAATGTCCGTTATTACTTTTCTTAAAATATAAATATCAATGGTATAGTGAATTTTACAATTTTTAATATTTTTAATTATTCCTACCAGAGCATGTAGGTATTTGGCTTAATATGTTTTGCTAGTTTGCTTCCAAAATAGGTAGCTGAAATATAGTATTTAATAAAAATTGTTCATGTCTTCATAAGGGAGGAGGAGAGAAGGCAAAATCGAAATATTTTTAGAATGCGGTTTTTAAATCGTTAAATTGAGCACCTCCACTAATTTTTTTTAAATTTGAGCCTGTGTAACTTTATAGTGTAACTGTGTATAAACTTTATTGATTAATATTGTTATAGAGAATTTTGTTTCATAAATAGATAAAAGTTTTTTCAACACATTAAATTACTTACATTGAAAATTGGTCTTTTTTATATAAATATTAATATTAAATATTTACAATTAGTTTTATTAGATTTTTTTGAGTACATATTTATTTTAAGATAAAGCAGAAAGAAGAAAACTCTACCAGAAAAAGCAACTACTCCTTTGCGTCCGGTGTTGAATGCAAAATACTAAGACTTCGGGAAATATAGATTGTGAATTGATTATATTATAAATTATTAAAATTCTCTTATAAGTCTTAAAAAAATGTATAACTTATAACTATAAATATAAATATACTTATAACTATAAATACTATTTATAACGTTTTGGTTAAAAAAAAGTATAAAATATTATGAAAATTATGTCTTTTTATGATTCAACTCTTCAAAATAATGTCAATAGAATCGTATTATTTTAAATAATCATTCTGTAGTTATAGTATTACTAAGCCTATAAAATTCAAATCAAATTAAAAAAAAAAAAAATAAATAGATAAAGTTATAATGAGAAAAAATATAGTGAGTAATAAAATAAGAATATTAGAAAATATGCATATTTCTAAACTATGATCAAATCAAAATTAATGTAAAAAAACAAGCTAATGTACTCAACATGTAATTTATAAAATTTATTTTTTGTAAAAATATTTTTTACGAATATTAATCAGAAAAATCACAAATTTATTATAATTATTTATAACTAATTTAATAACTTAAAAATGTGTATAAAGATAATAAACGAACATGATAATAAAATATTCAAAATATAAATCCAAAGTAACGGATAAAGGTTCTAACAATAGCCAAAATAAACAAAATCTTTATTGGCCAAATAAAAGGTTTCATTAAACCTTTAGAGAGTATTATCAACTTATAGCGATCATAACTACGGTTAGGTAAATTTTGTAATATTTAAACTCGTTTATTTTGTTTTCTTACTAGGATTCAATAGAAAAAATATTGAATATATTTGAATATAAACTCGTTTAGAGTAAAGTAAAATTATGGTTCCAATTTAAAGTTCAAGAAAAGAAAGAAATTCGACAATCCTTTTTTTATTTACCCAAATCACTTTATATCGTTAGAATAATAGTAAATCTTTTAAACATAAATAAATAAAATTAGAATACGAATTTGTTTTTTATACAAATCGACAATAATTTACAAACATCATGAAAGGTATTAATAGGTTATAATTTTATATCACGTGCGTGTAATATTACTTATTAAAATATTGAACTCTCAGAATGTATAATAAATGGTATGTTACATAATTTCACCTTTAAGTCAAATGGTTATTATGAATATTGTGTATTTTTTTTTTTCGTATTTATATTTTAGCTAAAATTTACTAAATCCTTCAAACTTCTTACAATATACTATCATAATTCATAATATAATATACACCAGCTGGTCGATCCGTTTTGCATCCAGACTTGGTTTTTCTATAATTTTAAACAATATATATCGAACAACGATATGCATCAGTGCCCCACTACGCATGAAGGATAAGCTTTGACAAACATGTTGACATGTCGTCTGTATTAAGTTTGCGTTCGTTCTTGTTCATAATAAAAAAGGATTTTATATATATACCAATACAGCTATACGCATACAAACATCTCCTTTGATATGTGTCCAAATCCTAGTATATTACCTGTAGGACACGTATTCGGAGTACTTGTGAAAAGGGATAGTAATCAACGTCGTTCTTTTCTGTGCTCGCCAATCTAGTCACGATCACCGGAACGTCGTCTGTCGTTTTGGTTACCTGACTGATGAGCGACTCGTGCCGTCGATACATATTATTATTGTCTGTGAAAATAAATATTGTGTTAAAATGTGTTATGTTTGAATAAAAACTATACATTTGACAAAATATTATTGTGTTTTGTATATTCTTACTTTCGACTGAATTCAAAAAAAAATTATAATGGGTAGTATTAAAATGTGGTTTTCTTGTATATTCTATAAATTAATAAAGTCCCTTTTAAAAAATATATTTTATTAAAATTAAAATTAAAAAGCTATTGAAATATTACTCTATTGTAAACAAATTTCAAAAACGGATTTGATTAATAATTGCTATCAATGTAAAAATATTATTTTATTTATTGAACTTTTTAGTAATTTAAAAATCCAGTAAATTATCAACAAAACTTTGTTTAAATAAATTAAAACTCCAAAACTATATATTTCGTCTCATATCTGTTATTGGACTAATGAGGTATCTGTAAACAATTACTACAAAATTTGGTCCAAAGGTTATTATTGTAATTTAAGCAACCAAAGGTTTCCTTGTTAGTAAATTAAGACTGAATGTAAACATCATTAATTATCTTTGATTCTTATCGAGCTTCACTACAATATTAGTCTGTGATAAGCTTAACATTTTATACTTAGAAAAACAACAAAATAATATATTATATATATTATATATATTATATTACCAACATCAACAGAATTCAATGAAAATATTTAACATAATACTATATAATACAGATATCTACAAACCCTAAATGTATTTAATTTAACTGGTAAAACCGTAAACTTCGTTTTTCGGCTTATGCGAAGATCAAAAGTCTCAAATAAATAAATTTATATAAACCTTAAAAATAATCATTTACGAAAATTTTGGAATAAATAAGTAATTCTCAAAGGAATAGTTTCTTCGATAAATTGTTTATGAGGTAATATGATTACATGGAAATTATTATAGGTAATCTTATTACACCAAAATTATAGTTAAATACGTTATATATTATTTTATTTACATATAAGTGTATAAGTATATTATTTCAACATTAATGATAAATATGCTCACAAAACAATAGTCTATTGGTAATAATGGATAAGTTATTAGATTGAATTTTAAGTTGATAATAATTAATGAAAAATATACAATGGCTCTATTAGCTTTATAATATTTCTATTTAAAGTCCCTACATACAAACAAACGTATTATACACTTGTAGACATTAATTCTAGAACTATTTGTTCTGTTACAAAATCGTTATTATTGTGTGTTATTGGAATCGTATACGTTAAGGCCACGTATAAAGGCGATAATATTTTAAGACATATTCTGACAAAGACCCAATATTTAAATACAAATTATATTATATTTTCATGCTCAATCATAATATATAATTGGTGTAGGCATTTAGGTTACATGTTTCCTATGATTTTATGGTGTTATGTATTATTAACCTAATCAAATAAACTACTTTTTAGCCATTTAGTTGTTCAAAGCTATCAACATTTTATTATTCTTCGTATTAGGTACTAAAACTAAAGTTAGTATAAAATAAAATATGTCTGATGGTTTAATTTAACATTTGTTGAAAATATTGATTTAAGTTCACTATAAAGATATAAATGTAATTTAGCCAAACTTAACATACTTTATCATTTAAATTACTATTATCAATCTATCTACCTTTAAATACTTTTGTATGGATAAAATGTAAGTACAATTAAATTATATTAGAAACCTTTATAAATATTAAATATATTTCATTATTATTTCTATATGATAATCACGTTTGTTTGATTAGTAATAATTTGCAGTTATCAATTTAACATATAACAATAAATAAAATTCCAACAATTATATATTATTTTATGTGTAGAATCAGTGAAATAAATTTATCTATGTTTAATATTATAACATTATTTTAATAAATTCTCAGTATACTTCTGTTAATATACGTAAATTATTGTATTCGAATATATACGTAGAAGTATGACAACGAATTATAAATGGATGGAAAAAACTTTTAAATTACTTAATTAATATAACGAAAAACGATAAGTTAGATAAGCGAGCGAGCATCAACGTACGCATGTGAGTGTCAGAAGAATAATCGCAACTGAAGTTTAGCAACTTGCTATCTAGAATTTTGTATAAAAAGTTATAACGTTAAAGATATAAGTTGTAATATTTTTTAATAAAATAAAAGTCATTTCGAACACGGTAGAACTCTATGTAATATTTATGAAAAATATTTATTAATTTATTAATTCATTAATACATCTTTCGTATTTTGAACTGTATAGAGGTATACATATATATATATATATGAACCTTAAAAGTCAAGGTTTTATAACGTATTATGTAATTATATTCCATTCTTTGGAGGTATTCCAAACTCTAATAGTTATATGTACAACGAGGAAACGGCTCATTCAGGATCATTAAATCTGGCAGTAGAAAAGTAAACAATATAAATTTCATCTTTTATCGTAAAAACATCACGGTTCGTTAGTGTTTGATTTCTTTTGAATAGAAATACCAATTTAATAATGCATGGATACCTTTAGCTAAATTTTTTTTCTTTAAAAATTACTTTACTTTTTTTAAAAAAATACTAATCTATTGAAGTATAGAATTAAAAATGTATTTCCAGTTATAATATGTGTTTTAAAATGTCTTCGAATCCTTGAACAAAGTTAAAATATAAAAATTATTCTATCTATTCTGAATCAAACAAATATATTAATATAATAAAAACTAAAACAAAATATACCTGTATGTAAAATATTATGAGATTTGGATCGTGTATTCAATTTGTTTAATTTAGAAAGTGTTTCCATAATATTGCTTTTATAAATTACAATACAATCTAAACTTATTTATTATTATCCTTTTTTTGTCATAACTACACTGAAAGTTTAATTTTTAATGTCTTGAAGCGGAAAAATAACCTTTAGCATCTAGTGGTTTTTTTTAAATACTCCTATTACACTGTTGTTCTGCATAAAGGTCCAACTTATCCAAATAATAACAATTGTTAATACGTGTTAGTATCGGATGAAAAGTGGAACAAAAATAGTTTCAGGAAATTTCAATTGTGAGCAAAATGTCGTCCATAACTGAAAGGACTAAATCCCGGTCCTTGGTACACTTCAATTAATTCTTGAAAAATTCTTCCTATTTATTTAAAAATTTGACATTTTTTCCTGTAATATCTACTATAAAAAAAAGATAAGCTTTAAAAATATTTTTAATCGTTCTTAAATTTTGTTTGAATATTGAATATTATATTTAATACCTATTCAATCTGATTTATTACTAAACTTATTTTCCACCTTATTGTATTTCGGATCCAGCGTAACTTTTAAATAAAAAGTACCATATTTGAATAAAACTTATCTGAGTATCTAGCTTATTATTATTAAATGTTACATGTACATAATTTATACTGATTTTTCTATTTCTTTTATCTGCATATAAACCTCTTAGTTTCTTTGCTTTTATTTATAAATATAAGAGCTTAAGTGTTTTATAGGCGTCAAGTTTTTGCTGTCCGAAAGCTAAATAACAACTTCAGTTTATATGAAAACTTTTAAATGACTCTTTCACAAGAGTACTATGCCTTCGTTTTCGTCTATATATATAAAACATTTTACCATATATCCATGCATGAAAATTTACTTAAGCTAGGTAGTAGATTATCAATATAATACAAATATTAATTAATAAAATATATTTCATATAAATTGTATTTTTATAAAAATAAAATTACTATATAATTTATAATAATTATATCTTTGATCTTAAATAATAATAATTGTAATAAATTTGATAAATTATTATTACAAATTCACTAGTCATTAATTTTATATTAAAACGTTTACTAAGTAAAGCATATAATAGAAGGTAAGTTACAATTACTAATTAGTATAAAGATTTTGTATTATTGCCTCTCGTCTCTGAATAAGTACTCGTAATATTTTTTTATAAATATATTAATAAATACATTTTTTTCTTATAATCTGTAACTATATAATTTTTATAAAAGTAACAATTTTAAAAATGTATTTATATATGATATGATGTAAAATAAATGTATGTAATATATATGATGTGAAAAAAAATTATGGTTGATTACGTAAATAATTAATAATTACGTCGTAATTGGTTTCAAGTAACTAAAAAGATAATAATAATAAAAATAAAAGTGATATATTCTTGAAAATAATGTATTGTTTTTTATTATAATAAGATAAATATATTTTTGGCTATCAGATAATCTGTAGTCTATAAAATATATAAAACTTTATAAATTAAAAAGTCAAGTAATTAATACAAACTACGACTGCAATAACTGTCGTAAATTACAAACGTTTTAATTAATATTTTAATAACAATAGCCAAGAAAATGTATTATAATTGAAAATATTAAAAGCCTATATAATTTCGTTATATTACAAATCATTTAAGTGTTTTATTTATTATATATATATATGTATATAAAAGTAGAAAAAACAAACAAATTATAGACATAATTTAATCAAACAGAATAATAATATGTAATATAGAACATAGAATAGGTATGCATATCGATTTAATAATAATCATAATATTAATAATTAATTGTCTTTTAATGGATTTACCAAGCATATCCTATGAACATATACTTGGTTTTATTTTAATTTTCTACAGTATAAATAAATTTTATAAATATTTTTATATTGATATAAACGATTATTTTTTACTAACATGGTTGGATATTACAATCTTGTTATATTATATTTGAGGTCTTGAGGATATATAATATAATAAAAATAATAATAATAATAATATACTCGTGCATAACGATTTGCTGAATAAATAAAATAATATATGTTTTGGCACATTTTCGTATTAGAGGTATATTTTTTAATAAACGAATATGTATATTTATTTTAATGATAAGTGATATTTTATTTGTTAGGTATAGGTAACATTGTATAGTAAAAATTCATGTAAATATATGAAATTATTTGTATATTTTATTGAAGTTTTAGTTATTATATATTTTTAAAGAACATGTCAAGAGAACATAAGTTAAGTTATTAAGTTATTCATTAAGTTCATAAATATTTTTTAGCACAGAATAGTTGTAAAAAATAGATTTTAAAAGTAAGAAATAACTACAAAAATTGCATAAGAAACTATATCGAAACGTCTATGTCTAAAACTATATTAATGTCAAATGCTTTTTTAAAAAAATTAATTTTAATTAATTGGATAAAAATCAGTAAATAATAGTCGTTGTTAGGTTAATAATAAGTGTAGATTTGAAATTATCATTAATCATTTAAAAATTTGTAATTTATAATTTAGTTCATAACTTGTATAAGCTATTATCATAAATTAATACAATTGAGTTAGTATAATATATGTATATATATAAGTATTATAATGAATTAAAAACTTGTTAGCTCAATACATTTAAAAATATGATTAAATAATTGTAAATAATAATAATAGTTTTATACAATAAAACAAATTGGAATAATCTATTATAACAAACACATTTAAAATTATTTAATTTTAGGTTAAATTCAACTAAGTTGAAAATGTATATATTTATGATAATATTTAGATTAATTAATATAAAATTGATTTTTTTTTTTTTTTAAAGGAATTTAACATTAAATTATTTTACTATAGCTGATGTAATCTAATTTCCACATGGACACGTTTTTGATTTATTATTTCTTTTAAATTAAAAATAACAATATAAAACTAAAACTTAGGCCAAATTTAAATAAGAAAGATAAATGGTCAGTAGCTAGTTTCTGTATCCGGACTGTTATTTCTATTAAATTTTAGAATGGAATACTGTCTAAGAAAGTTATTTTTCCGATTTAACTCTATTCAAGACAGGTTTTCAGAAATAATTTTATCTTTTGTTTACAGTTGACATAAATCGAATGTAGTTTATATATTTTATACTGAAAAAAATAGTAACGAAAGTTGTGGTATTGTAGTAAAAATATGGGTTTCATTATAATTTCTCGACAGGTTAGTATATTATTATATTAATAAGTAAAATTACAGAATCTAATTGGATATTTAGCCGGACAATATACGAGTTAATGGTTTTCGATTTGTCGTATCACAAGGATTTTAACAAAGCGTCGAAATCTAGAAAACGATTTAATAAAATCGATCGAAAATGTCTCCAACCTAGGCTATATACAATATATATACTTGTATAAGTTAACACTGAACATATTTTCTTTATAAAGTTTTAAACTTTTAACAATGATTCGTAATATTGAAAACTTTAATCTTATAAAGACAATATTATTATGTTTCTCTTTTAGCATATTAATGTTAATCAATTTAAGATTTGTATTTAAATCTAACATTAATGTTTTTTGTTTTTATTATGTTAAAAAATGTATTTATATTTTTGTAATTTATACGCAATATGAACAATGCAATATAGTATATTATAATGTGATGAGAGAAAATATTTCAATCCTCTTAAGTGTTTATAATATTTCGTTTGTTTGGGCGCATTATTTCGTAACAATATATATATATATATATATATATATATATATATATAGATTATATCAACGTAAACAATCTTGCAATTTCCCGCTATGAAGGTTTAAAAAATATTATTAATCATCATAGGTACGTTTGATTGAATAAATTACGAAGCTATACACGTTCCATCACTTGAATATCTACAAATTGTTTAAAAAAATACTAAATGAAATCATATCATATTATTGAAAAAAAATCTAGTATTTAAATACAATATAGCATTCTAGTCATTGAATACATATTGTCGACAAATCGTATAGTTTGAAATGTTTTAAAATAATTAAAAGAAAATTTAAAATAATAGTGCTGGTGAAATTTTTAAAATTATTTTGTTATTTTATCCCATAAAATCAAAGTTAATATCATAAATAAATCTAACATTTAATTATTTTATGATATATATTTAAATCAAGGGTGCCCATTGGAGAAATTTCAGAATGGGGCAAAACAATTTCATAATGTACGTTTAATAAATGTTTAATGTTATTATTTTATAAAAAAATGTGGTACCAATTTCAATAACTACATAATAGGTATAAGTTCTAATTTATGAAAATTAATTACACTTTTTCAAGGGCAAAAGTGCACTGTCTTGTCATTTCACCATGGGCACCCATGAATTTAATGACAAATTTAGTAAACATATTTAGTATCACTAAATACTAAATTACTCGACAATCATGGTAAATTTGTTATTATTGTATTATTTTTAAATATTTGAATTTTTCCAATTCAACAATATAATAATATATAGTAATAAGATATTTAATAAACAAAACACCAGAAATTTTTTGAGATGGTAGGTTATCATCTCACTAGCACCACCATTATTAGTTTTATTAATAATGTATTGAAATAAATAGGTAAATGAGCAATAATTATTGTATAAATGTGCATTCAATTTAATTAAATTTGCAAACTAACCAAAACTTATATAGGTATATAGGTAATATTCTATAATATTATTGTAGTCATATTTCATTACAATTTGATTTTACCTAGTTAAAATAATTCGAACAATATTACACATTTAATTTAATACAATATTATGGCGTATGATAAACATGTTAAACTTTAATTCAATATTTATCTAATAAATAGTATGTTTCCTATCATATATGCGATTATCAATACGACATAACTTTACTCGGAAAAATGTATATTAAATACGACTTTGAGAATATTAATCAATATTAATAGTTCTTGGGTTTTAAGGAAATATTGAAATTAAACAATGATTTAAAAATTTAAAAAAAAAAAAATATTATATTATACCTAATATTAAAATCTTTATATTATCATATGTTCATAGCGACAATTCTAAGTACTAATAATTTAATTATTTATAACAATATTAATCTGTAACTATATTTTTATGTTCGTACGTTATTCTAAATTGATATTTTTTACTTATAATATAAAAATATATAGTTATTTAATAATAATATTCAATGATGTCAAAAAAAAATTAATAATAATAAAAATACTATGTACAACAAATTAACAATAACGATGTGGATGTAAATTAATTTATTTCAAACTCATTTTAAACGAAGTGATCTTGAAACGTTTTCCTCTAGTATATGAGAAAAAAAATTTCATATTACAATAAATCGGTAAAATTTATGGTTTGATAGTGACAAACTGATAAATCGTATACGCGACATTATGGTTCTCACATTTTATTTATAGTCTCACAGGGGTGGCCTCAGTTTCTGGATTATATTATTTTCTATAAGCATAAACCACGCAATGCGACCGAATTCACAATGCGTCAATGCGGTGTTAGATGCGCGCGACTATTTCGTTGTTATAGCTTTTCATGAATTTAACAATGATTTTTTGTACTCCTATATCTATTATCACCATAGCTTACTGTTTGTTATACTCGTTTATTCTCTTTGATTATTTTCAAATTACACATCGAAGTGTATCTGTCATGACTAGTCATTATTGTATTCGCAGCGATATTCCTTCAGAAAATAAAAATTATATGTCTATAATTATATATAATGTCTGCAGTGGAAATATAGTTTTGCGTTTTAACACAGAAAGAACTTATTAACACTGGTCAATTCATTGTCTGCGGTCTAATTAATAAAACCAATATAAATATATATAAATCTAATATTGTATAAAATTATATTGGGAAAGTGGGCACTAGCTTTTTTTTTAAATTATTTACAAATATGCAATGGTAAGTGTTTTAATTATTTTAAATTTAATTCTTAATTAAAATATATTTATTTTTATGTGTATATAATTATGACTTATGAGGATCTGTCTACCAAACTTTAGTATGCTCTCATATGTATTATAATACGATCCGGTAGGGGCTATCATCTACTCATCGAAATCTGTTATAACTTTCTAAAAAGAGTTTTCAAAATAACAACTAATAAAATTAGATTATATAAATATATACTTATTGTTATATCTAAAAATATAGTGTTATAACTGCAAATGTATTGAATTATACGTACATAATATGATAACAGTTAAATTTTAACAATTAGATTATAATATAATATTTGGTTTCGATCTATCTTTCAAAACATCAGTTGTCTTCTTATCAAAAAAAAAGAAGGAATAAGTTTCATATTATAGATATTATCTAAATTCCAGGATCGTATTTAGAGAGGCAACGGTCCTGTATTGCCTCTGGCGGCAATTTTTGAAAGGGGTGGCAAATTTTTACTAGACCAGCCAATGTCATCTAATATATTTTTTTTTTTATGTAGAACTAAGGCAGCTATCGTGTCAATAGTCATTAGACGACATTTAATCACATAAAAAATGGTTTTAAATATAAATTTTTTTAAATATTTTTTATATCTTTTGTGCATTTCATGATTTTATTATGTAGGTATTTCTATCTATATTTCATTAGAAATAAGCGTACATTACTTTTTCTGTTTAACTATTTATGTTTTACTTAAAACAAATATATGTGTTCGTTTTTTTGAGGAGAGGTGAAGAGGCAAAAGTCTAAATACGGCCCTGCTAAATTCTATTCAAATAATTTGCGTTCTAAAATCGCCATGTACTGCTAATCAATATTTGCCAGCTAACTACAGTAAAATAATATGAATATTAATGTTTACGAGTTCGTAGTTTGCTTTTCCTAAACGTTTAGCTATATTATTATAATATTATTATTACCATATAATTCAAAATAATTTTTTTATTAATAATAACGAGTGTAGAAAAATTTTTATTAGTTATTTATGTTTTAGAAAAAAAAACATGGACAAATGTTTATTATTATCTAATGTTATGTCAATATTATGTAATTTATGTATTTCACAATATTAATATTTATAATAGATAAGATTCACATCAGATTTATTTTAAAAATCGTTTTTATAGAAATAATAAAAAAAAAAACATACTATATTTCGTACATTTTCGTAAACTTATTCTAGAATAAGGTTGTGTAGTGTAACCACTCGATATCGTGTTCAATTTCTAAAGGGCGATAGTTAAACACCTTCCTCCGGGTCAATACATAGAGTATCGTATTTTATTATGTGAACTCGACGAGATAAATGTTTATTTTAGCGTATACTTAGATTTTCAGACTACAAAAACAGACTCGTAACGTTTTCTAAAATGGTCAAGGCTCTCTTGTTGTTTCAAACTCAAGGCCAAGAATAATGTCACTGCATGTATACACGTGTAACGTGTAACAGTATTATATAAAAGTAATGGAAGACATTACGGGAAGCACCGATCGAAAAGGTACGTACGTACAAAACACCATTAATTTTCGTACATTGTTATACGAATATAATCAATCGGTATGCTTGTATAGTTGTCATCCGAAAACGCCCTTAAATCTTCTACGTCTGACAATATTGTAGGTATTGATCGTACTCTATACGATACAAACAAAAATCGGGTTTATTAAGGATTTACTACTTTATACGTACGTAGTATTACTAACAGTCTTTTATATCTTGAATGAAAATGACATTTAAGATCACATTTCTTTAAGATTTACAATAAGTGCATGCATTTTGAACAATATAAGTCAATTATTTATACCTATTAAATTAACTGTTTACAATTCAATTCAATAAAATCTATTTAAATTTTCACTTTTTATATATATATATAGTCATCAATTTCAACGGTTGTCTTACATTTCATTTATTTGAAGATAATTTAGTTTTACAAAATTGGTTTTACCGATTAAAGAAAATAATTTGAATTGGTTAATGTAAAGTAAATAAATCAAAACTCTACGAACTCCATGCTAAAATCCATTTGCCATAAAATTTCCTATAATAATTATTAATTTATATTAATAAATAATCGTAAATATAGCTTATACCAATAATCAATGCAATAGTTGAGTAGCTGCAAAATTATTAAGCAAAACAAATTTACCTAAAACCAATAATGATGTTGGTTACTTGATTCAGATAGGGTTAAAGTGTTTATCAGCTCTTATAATATAAAATACAATATCTATAATAATAATAATCATAATTATATAGAATAGAAACAGATAAAAAAAACAATCTCGAAATACGAAAAGACATTCTCCAAAGACGTTAAATATTCACTTTTTTATGCAGTATAAAAACAAAAAAATTAATTTTTACAAATATTAATATTATAAAATCAATAATAAAGCAGAAAGAATATTTTAATATAATGAAATAATTTTAACCCATTTATTATATATACATTTTAAAAATATTGATAACCAAAACAATGACTAAGTAAATAATGGACAGACAGATGTAAAGAATTAATTTTATATTCTATATAGTATACAAAAATATAAAATTTCAAATATAATGAAATCAATCAATTACAATTTTAATATAATAATCTATCATCCAGTATTTTTATCAATAATTTTGTTTTCATAATATTATCACTTATAACAATCTAAATTGTTATTTATACATTTTAAAATTTTAAAATTTAAACAATAAATGAATAATAAAATAAAATACAAACTATAATACTTAACAAAATTTATCATAAACATGATATAAAGGAAAAACCACAACTATTTTTTTCATCAATCTTTGACTTTTTATAAATTACAATGTCACATTCACAGCTGCGTTGATTTTGTATTTAAAATCGTATTGCTTTATTTTTGCTCAATTCATTTATTAAAACGACCATCACATAAAACATCCAAAAGACTTATCTAATATGGTTAGATTGACGTAATCTTATTGAACCGTTCAACGAAATATATCACTGTACAAAAACCTCCGGTAATGAAAAATATTCAATTAAAATCCAGACCACACACTCGATGGTCAATTTAAATAAATAGTTCAGGCATTCATTATAGATAATACATTTTGCCATTAAATATATTATAACAGAAAAACATCAGAGAACTGTCTGTTAATCATACTTAAAACAAATAAGGCTCCTATATATTTTACCTTTTATTATAAGCTAACAATAACAATATTTAAAAATAAACATTGAAAATCGTCAATAAAATATTTTGATGTTCTTGTATACTCGTAATACCTAGGATAATATTTTTTTTTTTTATGATAATTATTTCGTTCACAAAATATATATACTTCAAAACAATATGAGTAAAAGAATTACTCAAATTTTATACAGTACAATTATGAGATAACGTTGAGTTTAGATAACAAAAATATATAATTTTTTTTAAAAAAATATTTATTTTTGTTATAATGTTGAAGTTACAATAATAAACTATAAGTTTAAAAATTTATATTATAAAATGAAAATGAGTTGGGTCACTGCGTAAATGCCATGAACTAAATTAATACCGTGCAAAAACCACAATGTCAAAACAGCTATTGTCAAAATTGTTTAAAGTCAATGTTCGATAAGCTAGTTGGATGTAAATGTTTTAATCGATTATTGAATTCAAATGATCAAACAATATAGAAATTCATAAATCTGTTACACATAAATGAGTAATAGAATATTTAAAATGAAAATATATTGGACTAAAATATTAAGTATAACAACTAAATTTTCGACCATTGTGTCAGTATTTCAGTAATAATTCATTATATATTATTATTAAAATATAATGAAAGAAGGATAACAGTTAGTATAACGCATTAAATTATTATTTTGTTATATAAATGCTAACTAACCTAAAATATTGTTATTTCATATAAATACACCTCGATGTAAGATCTTACCACTATCATTTGAAAACTCAGAGACAACCACCTCTCAAATATCTCCTTCACCACGGTGTTCATGTATTAATACAAATTTTATATTTTGTATATAAAATAACCAAAAATTCTGATATTTATAATATAATATAATATATATATTATATATTAATATATATTGTATATAAAATAATCTTAAACTTTTTTCGTAATGTTTATTATTGTTATTAAGATTTGTTGAATTAATTAATTATTTTATAGTGATATTATAGTTTTAAAAAATATAAGAAGAACTAGAAAATGAAAAGTGATAAATGTTCAAGGCTATAATTAATAGAGATAAGTCCTTAGTATTTCAGTACCTTATGTTATATATATATATAACTCACTTACCATTGTACTTAAAAATATGGTGACCATTTAGTATATATTATGATAAAAAAAAACGTCTATCCACCACCCAAGATAATTTCCTAATATTATTTACTAAATTAGGTACTTATTATGACAGTTATAATAACATAAAAACAGAAATAACAATAATTTAATTAATTGTATATTTATATTATAAGTATAGTATCTACTATATTTATGGTATATATATATTACTATGAAGTAAGTACTAATATAGTACTAAGTATATAACACTAGTAAATAAAATTATATATTATATTCTTGTAAATTTATAATAAAACTAAACAAATTATACAGATTGACTGTTAAATATATTGACAATTATAAGATATAAATCAGAACTAGTTAAGTATTTCATGTTTTTCAACATTTATAATAGGTACTCAATATAAAATATTTAATTATTCGTATAGTATTAATGAATCCAGAATTCATAATTCAAGAACTTTTACTATAAATTTTATATCACTTACTGAAAAATTAGATCAATCATTTATGATCGACATCTATGTATATTAAGAAAAAATAATTAAAGCACGAATCAACATATGAAATCCTAAACATTCTGAAACTCTCTACGTTATCCATTAAAATACAAAATTTTAAAACAGCAACATCATGGAATCGTCATTTCAAAGCGTATCTAATCAACAAAAAAACCAAACAGATACGGGAAATAAACTATTTTGGTCCCCAGAGAGAATAATATTGATAGAACGATTGTGTGTATTATGATGTAGATGTAGGTATCTCTATATTATTAAAATCTGAAAGCAACAATCATCACATTTGATAAAATTATTCTGAACGAACTTCCACCTTATATAGATAACTTTACTTAAATTAATTTGATATAACCTTAAATTAATATGTTTAATCATAGCAGCTCAGAAGTAATCACAGACTAATAATATTTTACATTCGAGGCGAAACCTTAAATTATTATAATTTATTCAATAAATTATAAGTTTTACTCAAAAATGAACTTTCAATGCTTAACAAAATAATTGTGCCTACGGACTCAAGCAGTTGAAAAAGCATGTTATTTACAATATAACTTATTTTCAAGTCAACATATTATTGAAAATTGAATTTATTTATAACATGTAAAAAAAAAATAGACAATAATATTATTACAGTTTGTTGTTTGGTATAAATAATTGGATGTCTATTGATGTGACTGAACGTACTTTTATTATTTAACGTTGAATATGTATAAAATAATTCAAAGAAACATGTTTTCTTTACTCTTTCTCTCTCTACAATCGGTTATATAAACACAAGCCTTTTACAACGTTAAGTGCATGTACAGTACAATAATATAATGTAAATAATATAAAATACTTTTTAAAGGACAATAGTGTTTTTTTTTTTAAACGAAATTATAATATAGTTAAGTGTTAAAAAAATATACATTTAAATCCTTTTACTAAAATTAATTATTTACTGTAAGGTTTTTAGATTCTGAGCGAAGCAAAGAATGTATTGGTTTTACAAAGATGTTTTTTTTATGTATGAAGACACTTTTTCGAGTAGAAATAATGGTCCGATCACCACGAATAGGGTATATTTTCGGTAGAAAATTGTATTTGGTTGGTACTTTAATTAGCTCATTTTTCGATTTTCTCAAAAGTTTTTCCTTGAGAGAAAAAAAGCTTCTAAAAAATGGCGGAAAGTTGGCAAAATTACGGTTTTCGTTAAGCTCTGGAATTTTTTCGTAGGATCTTAGGATCTTGAAATTGTTTTGAATATTTATATTGGTAATTTACACACGTGGTCAAATTTTAGAATGAATTATTAATATAGTATATTCTAATATATTGAGTTTCGCTCAAAATCGTATTTTCTAATGCATTCAAATCTTAAGTATAATTAACCATTAATTTCTCCGAAAACCGAAGGAATGAAGAAGGGACGTCCACAATCGATCTTTCCACTTTTTTTAGTATTGCTTTTAGTAAATAAAAATAAATAATTGAAATATTTCATATAGTGTAATATTTATAGAAAAATTATTGTTTTTTAAACATTATAATTTATATTTCAATATTAATATAATATATGGTATTTTTGGTAATTAATATTTGTATTGTTAATTTTCATTTATAACTAACATAATCTGTAAAAGTTAAGTTCCTTTTTATGGATGCTTGACACAAATGATAAACACGCCAAAAAAAAAAAAAAAAAAAAAAAAAAAGATTAAATTAGATAATTCAAGTAGGTAATTAAAATAGAGTATGAACGAATATTTTAATTATATTATATCTGTATTATATTAGTACAAGATCTAAAATTTAAAAGATATTATTTGAAGTATGTACAGAGCAAAACAATCTATGTAGGGTTATGAATATAAGACGAAGATATAAACGTGATAAAGACCTATAGTAAGATCGGATGAAATACGAAGTAAAATGCTAGAGAAAAAATCCGAGACGTCGTTAGAACCATTTAGGAAAGACGAAATAAAATAAGCATCGGATTCAAATCCAAGAGTACAAAGAGTAAGACAATTTAATAAATTACGGATTAGAGTATAGTATGTCCAAATTGGTTGGTTATTTTTTAAAAGGAATGGTAGGACTAAAATCTATTCTGTATTCTTTCAATTCTCATTTGGACTTCGGTTAAAAATTGATAACAAATAATAACACTGTATTTAAGGAATAAGTGAACCAATGCAAAATAAAGAGAGCGTAAGCAGATAGTAGAAATTAAGAGTTTTGCATATTGTGTTGGGTTCAATAAATCATTAATTTAAGAAACCATCAATTTTTCAATATTTCTGGTATAAGAAATTTATAAATTACCTAATTTAATGCAAATAAAATACATAGTTTATATTTATTTCAAAAAAAAATGGTTGAAAAAGTAAAAGAATCTATTCATATTTGATGATAAAACATTCTCCATAAACTTTTTTTTTTACCCCTATGACATGAAGACCACCATTAAATATTAGAAATACGTAAAATTTCTAAAAAAATTAGTTGTGATACTCAATTTCCCTACGCTTTTCCCTTAATTCGAGCACTAGTTATGTATATTTTATAATAATATACGATCAATACTATATGCCATTATTTTTTGTGCGACTTGAAAGAGGATATGGGTTTCAGTTATAACCACTACGTTACCTGTTTAGGACATTTCACTGAAATTACTTTAAACTACTATGAAAGCTAAATAGATTAACACATTATGAAAATAAAATAAAAAAATTTCCTCATATAATATAGCTAAATACACATTATAATCTTTTGTATTTTTAACTAATTCACTATTATATCAAAGAGTTTCAATAAAAATTGAATGGCGTATAGTAATTCATGTAATTTGAATATATTATAAAAATCGTATTCTTTGATTTTGTGTATATTATATTAAAATAATTACAGTAGTTTTGATACTTAACATTCAAGTAATCATAAATAATTTATAATAATCTTAATACAATTAATATCTATAATATTCGTATCTACTGCTGAATAACAAAATATACTAAATAATACAAATTTAATATTAATGAAGTTTATATTATAATATACAAATATATTATTATTATAACTATAGTATAAATAAATTAAAAAATGAATTAATAAATATAAATATATCATGAAATATTTTGATTATTTATTTAAATTAAAGATAAAACTATAAAAGGACATAAATTAAAAGATTTTCACTGCAGTATTTAATGTGTACCATCTCATTTACTTTTATGGTATTCATATAATTATATTGTTTTGTCATATTGCTATGGATCAATTATTATTATTTGTT
Source organism: Eriosoma lanigerum (assembly GCA_013282895.1). NCBI lineage: Eukaryota > Metazoa > Arthropoda > Insecta > Hemiptera > Aphididae > Eriosoma > Eriosoma lanigerum. The sequence goes on along the minus strand of CM023357.1, from coordinate 31,595,599 downwards.
TGGATTAAAATATATATAACATGCATTGAAAACGATTAATAAATCAACTAATAATATAATAGATGTTTTTTCGTTCTTATAAAGTTTTTAACTATTTATGTACCCTTTAACCTTGTTTTGATAATTTATTTTTCAGATAGGTAATATAAACGATCAAAATTCTAAATCTATACTACAATATCATACCTAGTTTATTTTATAAATTTATAATATAATATAATATAAATTAAATGTATTCGATTATTGCCAAAATGGAACATTCCTTTCAGTATATAATATATAGTATTCGATATATATTACGTAGATTGTAGAGACAAGAATGGGAAATAATAAAATATATCAAAGTATTTTAACAATTGAATATATTATTTAAACAATCAATTGTTATTTGCAATAGTAAAAATGTTATTGAATAAATAGTAAAATATTGGATTTAATAAAATTTTCATCAAAGCGTGTGCCAATAATATTATAATTTAGTTGTATTGAATTAATATCATAAAATAATAGGTACTTATAATTATTTATCATGCATTTGATAAGCAAATAACATTCATTCGTTCTTGATGATTAACTAAAATCGTGTTCATAGTTGTAACTACTAGATATCGAATGATAAGAAACATTGCCGGTAATACTGAATTTTAAATTTTAAACTAAGACCTAATTATAGGTTATAATAAAAAACAAAAAAAATTTTGCTAATTTAAAAATTAAAACATGATTTTTTTAAAATAAAAATTAATAAGTAAATTAATAAACACAAATATTTTAAAAAAAGTTTATCTTCATAACTTAGTGATATTTTCAATTAAAATAGATTTATTAATTGTAATTAAATTATCTAAATCTGTTATAAAATAGTGTTATATAATATATAATAATTTAAGACAATTATAATTAAAATATCATTAGAGAACTCATTAAACATGTTTAGCTACATAAATACATTATTTAAAAATGGTTAAGAAACGGAAATTAATATTGCTGTTTTAAAACAAATAATATCAATATACTACAAATATATTTAATTCGAACACGTACAAAAAAAAAAAAAAAAAAAAAAAAATAGTTGTTTTGTAAGGAATTGTTATAACGTATTATAGATTTATATGATTATATTTAACAATGTCATCCGAAGAGATCATTATAAACATTTGAGAATGAGAAAGTGAATTGAACACATCCAACTCAAAGAGAAGTGGAAAATTTATGTTTGTGAAAGGTGTCAAAACGGAGCCGCCCTTAGATTACATTCGTATCAGGCATAAAAGGTGACATACTAATTTTAAATAGACCGCATACTAATGGTAAATTTCAGTTGATATATTATTATATATACGTACAGCGTTAAACATTATATAATTGTATATTAAACGAAATAGAGTCGAGGATGTGAGAATAATAGAACTATTATTTAAATATGACAACGAGAATTGTTTTTAACTACCAAGGATTATCAATTTGTTTTTCATATTTGTGTTTTTAAATATTATAATGCATATAAAGAAAATAAAAGCACTTGTTATAAAATTACAAAATTAAATTAAATAACCGTAAAAATTATTCACTTTCATGTGTATTCATGTTATAATATTTAATACAATTTTGGTAACTCTAACCAAACAATTATTATTTTATAATAATACAAATTATATATTCCGTATGAATCGTACATATTAAATAACGTTCTGACTAATAGCCTGAATATTTAAAGTATTCATTGTGTTTTATAGATATTACCTATATATTCTCCACAATAAACTTTTATATACACAGTTCTGTTATATTTTTTAAATCAAATAATTTTTAATTTCTAATATATAAAAAGCTTTATTTATTATGTTTATAAATACTTTTTATTCGGTTCAAAATTGAAAATTATTATTATTTTTAAAAATTTTAAAAAACAGTTTGTATATTTACTTTTTTTTAAATTTATAACTACAATTTTCATAACTCATAACTACATCAATACATAGAAATTACAACAACTTTTAAATTAAGTTTACAAAATTACCTATATTTTTAGTATCTTAAATTTTTAAAAATAAACATGTACATTTCTATAAAGTTAATTTTAAGTAAATTAAGAAATATTTTAATATAAAATAAACACCTATTCTAAAAACAAAATTAAATTTAAAAAATATTACATTGTTTTTAAAAAAAAATTACATTTTTTATATACATGGACAAATTGTCCAAAGCAACTGATAAAGCAATAAATATAATTATTAATTAGCCAAATACACTAAATTATATTATAATTACCCAACTACAATATTTTAAATAATAACTTTAAAAAAATACCATGTTAACTGTTAACTGATTTATTTATTATATTTGTATACCGAAGTATGTTCATAAATTATTATTATAAGAAGATAAAACATAAATATATATATAAAAAGAGTATAAATATACAATATCGTTTTAAGTTGTAAAAGTGAGTAAAAGTATTAAGGTGGAAAAAAATAAAAACGATAGAATGATGTATTTTTAATTGAAACATTTTTCTCGTAAGAACTCGAATGAAATAAATAAAAATATAATACTTTCATAAAAAATATCCTATAAGAGTATAAGATGTTCAATCAAGAAAAATTGTATTTGTTTACAACAAAATAAATTACTTTAAGACTCAAATTACGAGAAATAAGCTCGTATGTAACGGTATAATTTAATTTCCGTTATTTTTTATGTAAACTAACTCGTTTTAATAATACAATAACACAGACAAATTAAAAAACATTGAAATTATACTAATGAAAAATTACAATTTTCCAGGATTTCTACTTAATTTAAGTATTTAAAAATATAGTATCTAGATTTTTATTGTTTTTATAATGGCAAAATATTATACACAATTATCTTGCATACTAATTTTATGTATTGGTTCATTTATTCGGAGTTATTTAATATGAATCTTATCTATCGTAAAAAAAAAAACTTTAACCTGTTAAAGTGGCATAAAACATATATATAGGTTGATTTATTGTTATAAATCATAAAAACTCTTGATTTCTCATTTTATTTTAAAATAAAACAAAGAAACAATTCTAAACTCGTCTATTGTAAACATTTATTAGAACCGAATTTTAATAAAACAGTTGAAGTCAATGTCAATACTGGACATACGTATAAAAGTATATAATCACATATTCTATAGATGGCTATTATAGTGGATACATTGTATTACTTTATACATGATAGGTATGATATAACTTTAAAATACAATTCCAACTTGATACTTTTATACTGAACATTTTCTTTAATATTACACAAAACCTAATCTAACACAAAATAAATAAATTTTAAATAAGAAGCTGTTTTTATTTAAAATTTAAATTAAGAAAAAACTATAATAAATGTAAAAGTTTTGTGAGAGTTATATCGTTATTTCATAGCGTCAAACGATTTTATTTGTATTATTTACCAAAATTAATTCAACAGGTAGTAATTAAAAAGTTTCTAATGATAATTAAATCATTAATAAAAAAACTATTTCTGAAAACATTATTATAAAATTTTCAGTTATTTAAATACAGATTGTAAGATAATTAATCATATAAAAATAGTATTATTTACAAATATTTATAACATATAGGTAAGTAAATTTAATTTTCATGTGATAGAAACTAAACAATTTTTAGAATTTACAAAATAAAGCTCAATTCATTTTTATAATATGTTCCAAAATCCAAAATAATGTGATTGTCTTCCTATATTTTTGTAAAGTAACATTAAAGTTAGTAAGTGTAAAGTAAAATTATTTCTGACATAATTTCGATGGTTTTTAGCCCAAATAAAAAATAAATTTTTGATGAATTATTAAATTTATAACATATAAAATCGTTCACCCAACTGAATGATTAAATGTTTGCATAATATGGACAGGACAACAGTATTAACAAAACATTTTTTTTAAAAGGTTAGGTTATAAAGTCAATATTGCGTTGAACGTTTTATTAAATTTACCTACCATAATAAAATACAATTGTTATTTGTTTTTCAACAGTAACATAATATCATATGTATTTTTAGATTCTAAGCGAAGCGAGGAATATGTTGGTTTTACAATTATGTTTTTTTTATGTGTCTAAAAACATTTTTTCCAGTAAAAATAATAGTCCGATTGCCATAAATCTTTCGGTAGCAAATTTCATCTAGTTAGAACTTTATTTAGTTCCGATTTCGAATTTCTCAAAATAGGAAAAGAACAATTACTCAAAATTGGAAGAAAAGCGGAAAAATTCACGTTAATAGTAATGTTGACGAAATTAATTTTTAATATTTTATGATAACTACTGCAATTTCGAATTTAGAGACTTGTAAACTTTTTTAAATATTCTCATAAGTAGTTTACACCCATCGTAAAATTTTGGAACGTATTGTCAGAATAATATTTTGTATTTTATTGGGTTTCGCTCAGAATCGTATTTTCTAATATCATTGAATTCAAATATTAATTATAATAAACCAATAATTTCTCCAAGGACCGAAGGGAAGAATGAGCAACGTTCAAAATCGACCTTCTTACTTTTTATTTTTATCTAGACAATTAAGCAAATTGGTACCAAACCCATATGTAGTCCACCACTTCGTTAAAATTTACCTACTTTATGTTTTTATATTTATATTATATTATTGATAGAAATAAAATATATTTCATTTTGACCTGAATTTCTTAGTATCCGAATACAATTTTATTTATATTTTTATTGAGGATATCCCAATACATTTTTAAAATAGGAACATACACTAGTGGTGTAAGCAATGAGGAGCGGGCACTCTCTTGGAAAATAATTTGTTATTAATTATTATATAATATTACCATTGACTATAGAATAGATATAATCAATGATATTACCATATATTATGGAAATTTAAATAAAATAAATTAACTATGATAATTTAAATATGAGTATACTCACTATATTTAAAATATTTCGATAGTTCAAATATTTACAGAAACGTATTTAGCACATACCACATAAGCCAATTAGGTAGTATTTATTAGGTAGGGTATAATTTTTATACTATATACTATTATACTAGGTGGGTATATTTTTAATCGTGGTCTACTTTTATGTTAAGTACCTATATTGTCTACATTATAATTGTTATTTATTATTTTAAAAAAATTTATAGACACTAAAATGAAAAATAATTATTAGATGAAATTGACTTTTTTTGGTATTTTACAAATATTGAATGCTATAAACAATTTTTTATCAATAATAAATATATACAAATTCTTAAATGAAAAATTGATGAATAAATATACCTAATTACATTTTTGTTAATATATTGATAACTATTTTACATAGTATCATTTATACCTATCATTCAGACACTTTTATCCGTTTCAATTGGGAAAACGGCCAACCGGAAAAGTCCACAAACTTCAGAAATGGATCCCGGGAGAAAAGTTCACCGCAAAATATGACAACGACAAACCTGTACGGTGTAAAAGAAATTAATAAGAAAAAAAGTCACTATCACAAAAAGAAATATCTATTCGGATAATATATAAAGAGAAAAATAATAACAAAAAAATATAACTGTTATAAATAAATACAAAGAAGCAGTAGATAATGTGGTTGGAAATATAAATTTACCCCTGACCATAAACTTGATGATAAACTTTATGGAAACCAATTATATTATAATTAATAATCTCGGTTGATAATTTAAATGTTACAATGCTCATACACCTGATAATCTGATGGAAGTATAAAAATATTGTTGTATTTATTTACAATTTATAGGATATAGGATATTTATTATAATATTATAGGGATTCGGTTAATATTCTGAACTTAGATCTGCATAGACACACTAAATCTTTATGCTGTTCAAATATAGATATTGCACTGTTTAGACACCAGTCGGTCGACCAAAAACAATGATTTTACTACTCAGAAATTTTTGGAAAATTTTCGAAGTTCTATAATTAGGCTTAAAATTGATGTGAAATGTCAACATTTTTTTTCATATATATAATACCTATGCGCTATGCCAATACTCAAAAACATTTTTAAACCCCTAAAATCAAAATTGTATTAATTATCAAAAATGTTTAATATCAGGTTCGTCAAAATAACAGTTTCTGTTAATATTGCAGTTTTTCAATCATTTTTCGTAGTTTTCCTTATCGCAAAGAAAAACTTTTAAGAATTCGAAAAATGAGCCAAATAATGTTAACGAAAGCTACATTGAACTTTTGGTAATCAGTCTATGACTTCTACCCAAAAAAGTGCAGGAATATAATTGAAAAACAAAAAAATCAAACATCAATATAAAAAACTTTAAATTCTATTGTGTGTAATAATAAAGACACATCGATGTAAAATCAATACATTCTTCGCTTTGCTCAAAATCTTAAATCTATAACCAATAATAATTTATTTTATTTTAGGGTCACAAAATAAAAATTATTGCTATGTTGGTCAAAATCATCTAACAAATCTTCTTACCAAGATATTATAGTCTCTAGAGAGCTACAAAAAGCTACTCTCTTTTAAAATACTAAATCTCCCTATCAAAATAAATCTGAATGCAGTTTTGCGTCCCCCAATATTGAAAATGCTGAATTTTTCTAGCATCATATCTCTGAATTATTTAAACCACATTCTGATATATTAAATTTTGGTAAAAAGTACACGGTTGAAATTCTAATAAACTTTCCTTGTCCATATTTTTTTCGGCCAAATCACTTACATCAATCGATATGAAATATACCAAAAATATTCGGGTAAATAAATCTCCTGGCTTTAATTTATTTATAACTCAAGTGTCCAGAAATCTCCCAAAAAAGCCATTTTTCTCTCTAAGACTTTTCTCTCATTTATTCAATGGAGTTTGTAAAATTCAGATTTCTTATTATTCACTTCATTGGAATTTGGAAATAGTTGTCTATAATTAAAGTACTGTATAAAGCTAAATAAATTTCCTTATCCTATAACTAATTCTATCCATTAGACTTTTACCGTATTTTGCTTTAGTACTTAAATTGTGATTTTAAACATATACTTTCTATGATAATACAAAATAACATTCTGCCTGATCACCAATTCGACTTTCACAGTTGTTAATCAACTGCACAGAGTCATTGATGCTACATATGTTACCTGAGAAAAAAGTACTGTACTTGTAAATTTTCAAAATCCTCACAATTATTTGATTGCGTATGGTATGATTACTTACTATATAAAATTAAAAGTTGCTTTCTTATATTTAGTACCTGCTTTCAAATCTTATTTCACTGATCGCTAGGTTCAAGTTCGCTATACTAATAGCAAATACTAATGCACTCGTTGACATAGCCACTATAAACGTAGGTTATCATCAATAAGGCATTCTATTTCCAATAATGTATACAATTTTTATTTTTGACCAAACAACATTTTCTAATATATCAGAAACACTGATGATTATTACATGTAATAATTAATTCCATTGAAAATTACATTTTCAAATTGTCACAACGAAAATACAAATACGTTATTAATGTATTATAGAAAATTGATTTACCAAATGATAATATATGGATTTAAAACTAAAAATAATTAATAATTGGAATCAATTATTCTTTTTTAAAAGATTCTATAACCATTTACCGCCCAAGTACTCATTTAAATCATCAAAATTTTTATAATATATCAGGTAATCCTCCGAGACGTTTAAAGTGCAAGTAGTGTCTTGATATTATAATATATTTATAAATATAATTCAATTATAATAAATTAGAAAATTTTATCAAATGGTCATTTCATCAATACTATTTATTAATCATATCATATTTGTTGCTAATAATACAATAAATTAGGTATATCATTGTATCGAATGATATACAAATTGAATATTAGGTACTTTATAAGAATAATTAAATAATTAGTTATAAAATTAATTTTAAAATTTCTGAGTCTATAGATATTACAATAATGTCAAACTGTTTACAAAATCGTGTAATAAATATTAAATATTGTTAGAAATAACAACTATATTTTAAGTTACGAGCATATATTTTTACAATATTTTCATAAAACGTACTCATTAACAAATTTTAAAACAGTGAAAATAGAAATATAACTCTTTTCAAAATAGTTTTGAAATAATATAATTGCATTTTAAATCAATGTTTTTATTTTAAATTCTCATTATTTTATTTTTCGCTAAAAATACATAAAATAGTTAAAGTATTTATCATGCAATATTTTTACTTAACTCAAGACTTAAAACTATGTATAATTTAATAATAATGTATTTGTATTGAAATAAAAAATTATAAAATTCATAACAATCATTTTCCAACATTTGCAAGTTCTGTTATAGTTATACTTTATTCATTTTAACTGTAAAATATCAACAAAAGTCATATTTTATTTTGAATATTTGATATTAGCTAACAATTATAAACTTATTTCTAATCAATCATAATTTATATAAGTATATTATATTATGATGAGACTGAGCAATTGAATTACCTATCTCAATATTTTTACGACTCTTATACCAATTTTTATACTTTCCATAATTTGTTTTTCAGACTATAGTTTTCATAAAATGTTTTTATTTCTCTTATTTAACTTTTTGGAACTATTTTCTAGTGTTTTTAAAACATTCATTGTAAATTAAAATTTATAGTAAACTTATATAATAATACATAGAGAACAAAAGTTTATATGGTAAATAGCCAAAAGATGTGTTATTTCTATTATTCTATTATTTCTATTATAAATATAACTACATTATTATAATTATATTTATTATTGTGGTAAAATAAAAAAATTCTAACCTAACCATATCTGTTACTCTGCTATATAAATATATTATTCTCATTATGCAATAATGAATATTATTTAACTTGAAAAATCCATTTAATTGGACAATGATATAAAATATATTTAAACACGATATGAAATTAATAATATAAGATACCTAAGATCATTAATAATTTGAGTTAATATTAAAATATAAATCGTATAAAAAATTATTTTGGAGTTGTATGGGTGCAATTCTAGAATGATGTATTAAAAGATGTGGAAACGTATCATTTCGTTTTTAAAATATTATTTATGATTATGTTAAAGACTATAGATTCGTATAATAGTATTAAAACATTTTCGGCCGTTTCTCTCTGGAAACCCGTTTATAACCTTTTAGAATACTGTGGACAAAAGGTGCGAAATTATTATAGAGCGCGTTCAATCTTTGATTAAATAAATATTTTTGGTTAAAAATCCACGTTGGAAAATCAACTCGATTCAAACTTGGTCGAAGAATCCATCAAGTATACCCGTCGATATTATGATTTTGGTACATTAAGGGTTTTGAATGCATTCTGGGTGGTGTGTATCGTCCCTTCAAGGTTTATATATGTTGTTGAATATGTTCAACCTTAGGAATGAATGTGGTAGAAGGGTGCGTGTCCCAGAAAGAAAAGTGTCTGCCGCCCGAAAGTCACGTGCACCTCACATCAACGTGATGGAGATGTTCAATGCGAACGCGTTTGGAGAGGGTAAAATAATATATTATACACTCACACACATATTTATATATATATATATATATATAAAGTGGCAGTTCATACGTCAGAAATCGATTGGTTTATATTTTATTTATATTTCTCCGGTCGTCTCCCAAAAAGTAAAAAAGCCGCTGCAACTACTATAAACGGTGCTAGTGAAACATGTCAGAGACATTTTCAGAGTTTACAGTAACACTTTGTATACACAACAAACTATGTCAAATAGTGTACACGTGAATAAAATATCTTATACAAAGTGGTCACTTTTTAAAACGATCTTACCTTATAATAATATACGGAAATATTATAGCTATTATTGTACATTTTTTATTTTCTCACTATACATAATAATTATATTGTATATTTTATTTAAAAATTTAATTTAAAATTACTATTATCAGTTAATAAATCAATATATTTAAGAAACTATTATATCGATCTTGTAATTATTTAATAACATTTTAAGAATTTCAATTATAAAATAGCAAAACCACACAAAGTAATTATTTTAAAATTTATTGTGAGTGCAAATATTCTTTCACGTTAAAATATAATTCATTTTTTATCTTTTCTTATCAATATTGAACAAAAATAAAATTCCAAAAACTTTTTATTTTTTTTGTTAAATGTACTATACACAATGTAATACAATTTATGGAATTAATGTGTTTGTGAGTTTTAATTTTTTCTGGACGTAAAAAATATTTCTTTTAAACAAATATAATTCCATATAATAAAAACTTAAAGCATGTGCCCTATAAGAGATCAAAAGTATCTTAATTTTCATTCTGCGTATAATAAATCACAAAAACAACAGTCATCACAAGCAAGTTTTTACTTGAATACATATTGATTAAATTCATAACTTTGCGTTTTTTCGCTTATGGGGACTTTTAATATATATATTTATAATTAGTTTTAAATGTAATTAATGTTTATTCATTATACAAATAAGAAATATCAACAAATCTAAAACAGTTATTACATTTAATTTATTTAAGAATTTTATGCGATACCAACCTTTCGGGTATTAATTAGCTTAAAAGTTGTAATTTATTAAGGTGTTTTATTTAGGCAATTTTATGTTTTATAATAATAATAATAATCATAAATTAAAATATTAATAATATAATAAATATACATAACATATATTATAATATAGTATTATTTATATAAAATACAAATATTACATGTCTTTAGAATAATTGTTTCTATAATACTACTCTATAAATTATAATTCTTTATAATAATAGTATATGGTATCTTTATGTAAAACTCATTATAAAGGGTTTCTATAAAATCACAACTATGTACAACTTAAATTATTAATTGAAGTATAATCATATATTTCTTAACACAGCTTTAAAATGTTTCGTAAATCGACAATTCCATTTTTTGTAATATGCATTTCAAATTGTAATTTTAAGTGAAAATGAAGAAATGTGATATTTTTATAAATATTTTTTCATGTAATATTATAGCATAACGTTTTTGAATTTTCGATATAATTTTATAACATAATCTTGAATTAGTTTATAAAATAATTTAAAAACAAAAATTTTATTTTTTTTATATAATTTTTCTTAAAAATTAATAAACCGTTTCCAACATAACATAGTAATGTAATCAAAGAATTCATATCTTTTTACAGAATTGTAATCAAACTATCCCAAGTATTCAACCTTTTTTCTGGCTTTTTGGTCTAAAATGCTATCAAACAGACTATATTAAATTCCCTTAATGAAAAAAATGTCACATTTTTTATTTCATGGAATAATCGATAAAAAAATACATAAGTTGATATTATATAAACAAGTTTTTTTTCAATTTATCTGTGATATGACCAATAAATCCAATGGACGAAAGAAATAATTAGAGAGCAATTAAAAAAGGACAATTTATTGGTCCTTGGTGTGGTAGAAGATTACTGGTGGATTGCAGCAATATTCCAACGACGCAAATTTGTTAAATATTATTTATGCTTTGCAAAAAAAATCCACACTATATTTCACAATTTAATAATGTTATCTAAGAACGCTTTTTAATTTTCTGTATACATCGTTTAACGTGACAAGTTTACAATATTATGTATTTCATAGTGATTGCATTGACGATGTAACAAAATATTCTACGTTAACCTTTATAGATTTCCATAAAAATTCCTGTTTATCAGATTATAATTTTCACGTTGTTACAATATATTATTATAATATTATAATGTTCTATTATGAAGTCCAGCTTTGTTATTAGTATTGTATTTTGTAGTACAATTGAACACACGTATGCTATTATTATTTACATAACTCGAAATAAATAATTGAATAATAATAATATAATATGTATAATCATTGTTCTTTCGAAATAATAATTATTCAAATAATAATAAAGATTTCGATTTCAAAATGTTTACAAAAATAAAAAAAAAATTTAATTTTGTATACTTAAATACATAACAAATAGATGGTACGAAAATAAGAAACAGCTAGTTAGGTAACAAAATTACAATTGTTTTTCTTATTTGTGAATTAGGAAATTTATTTATAAAGTAATATAAATTGATCATTAAATTAATTAATTAAAAAGTAAGTATAGTTACTATCTCTCAATTTTGATATATCCAACATGCAATGTATTCCACATTATATTTATTATAAAATATAATGTACTACCAAAATATATAAATCATAAAAAAATTGGCACTAATTGAGTTTTAAAAAATAAAATTATATAGTTTTTTAGTTATTGTTAAAATATAATTAACAAGACAATGGAAATTCGAGTACATTAATCACACGTAGGTATTTACTTTATTATATTAATTGTAATAATATTACACTACAATATTGAGCAGCACACGAATAAAACCAATTTAACTTTCTATAATAATATTCACATTACATCAGGATAGAAAACATATTATTTAGTATGCAATATAATATACGTATACGAAAGAAACTTTGTACTTGATTGATTTACCTTTCTATAGAAATTATACATTAAATAGTAGAGCGAATAATGTAAATTTAATTTTTTTATTTCTGTTGAATGCAAATTCCTACAATTGTGTCGTCTTTATTTATATTTCTAATCCAGTCAGACACTAAATTAAAGTAGTTTTTGTAAACATATATTAATAAGTTCAATGTTTTTATAATTAAATATTATTTTGTTATAATGACTGTTTTTCTGATAATATATTACTCTTAAATTTCCTTATCTCAACTCATCAAATAATCCTCTATCATCGTCTAGAATCATTTACTCTGTTCATCTTATTTCCTACAAAAATTACCAATCTTTGCCTTATATGTATATTCAATAAAAACTTCTCTTTTAAGTATTAATTATTGATTTTTGTTTATAGTACAAACTTTATACTATTTGAAAATAACTTATAAATTCTTATCACTAACAATATTTTATTAACGATACTATTAATATAACATAAACATAACATTAAGTATTAACATTTCTTTCAAACTCAAGAAAGTATAAACTATAGGTAACTATATATATACAAATTGGTAATGATTAAAATGATTAGTAATACGTATTATTGTAATAGTTTACATCAAATATAAAAAGTTAGAAGGTCGATTCCGGCCCTTCTCCTTCGTATCTTCGGTCCTCGGAGAAATTAGTGGTTTATTATTACTAAGATTTGAATGCAATGATATTGCATTAGAAAAAACGATTCTCGGCGAAACTCAATATAATACAATATATTATACTGATAAGTTGTTCCAAAAGTTTACCACGTGTGTAAAACTACCAATGAGAATACTCAAAAAAATTTCAAGTATCTATGTTCAAAATCATGAAAAATCTAAAATCAATTTCGTCAATATTACGATTTGTGTGAATTTCGACGTTTATCTGTAATTTTTGGTAGTTTTTCTTTTTTCAAAAAAAACTTTTGATAAAGTACCAAACAGATGCAATTTTTTACCTTATGCATACCCTACTCGTAGTAATTAGACCATTTCTACTTGAAAAAGTGTCTTCAGACATAAAAAAAAAATATATCATCATAGTCAAAGTGTAGAAAATTTAAAAAAAATTGTGACTTACGATTTTCAAAATATTTTGCAAATTAATTAAGTAGTATTTGAGTAGGCTTCTATAAAATTTTCAAATTGTTAAACCCAATATATATATATATAATAATAACGAACCGTGTAGGTCAAGAGCATGTAACAAGATAATACAAACAAATAACAAATAGTAATATTAAACAATATTTACATTAACATTTAAATACGTATTAAATGAGACACTATTATTATGAAAAAATAAATCGACATCAAATCTATTTACATCGCTCATTAATGACAGCCTTTCTAGCGTAATTTGTGCAATGAAATGGCACATAAAATGTATTAAATATCCTGCATCCTGGTACACAAATTGGATAATTGAAAATTTAATTCAGTTAATAACTCAGAACAATTAATGCTACCATTTAATAATTTAAACAAAAAACAAAGTTCGAGTCTAATTATCCTTATGCATGTAGTATCTAAATTGGTCAACGCTATTAATGGTGAATGGTGATATATGGCGCTGGCGTTGGATATCGCATTTAAATGCGAAAACCCTTAGGAATCAATTCTCAATCGCTTCAATAGCTTCAATAGGACCAGATATGTAAGGAGACAAAACGACTGAGTTATGTTCCAGTACAGAGCGAACTAATGAACAATATAGGGATCTTAGAGTTATTTATCATGAAATAAAAAAATTTTAAATAACAGAAACTGTAATTTTGCAAATTTTCTGCCATTCTTTGGTAGATTTCTTCTCCCGGGGAAAAACTTTTGAAAATTCGAAAAAAGAGGTAAATAAAGTACCAACTAGACGCAATTTGCTACCGAAAGCATACCCTATTTGTGACAGCAGGACCATTATTTTTACTCGAAAAAATGTTTTCAGACACAAAAAAAAACATAATTGTAAAACCGATATATTCATTGCTTCGCTCAGAATCTAAAATGAACTACTTTTATATTATTAAAACTATGATCAATGGTTGATAAAGTTTAATCTGACTATATTATAATAATAAAACAAAGAAACTATAAAAATAATAATGTAAATATAATTGTGAATTTTATTATATTTATCAGAATATTTATACATTTTAATCTATATAACAATAAAATAGGAAACAAGTACGAAGTAACCATATAAATAATAGTTATGGTAGACGAATAGCATAATAGACTAAAAGTATAATATACCTATATTTTATAGGGATTATTTTTATTTATAGAATTCTAAACGAAATACATAATCGCATTACATTTCCGTCATGTATTTTCGTAATAAATTAAATACTACATTTTTTTTATAACATAGTATAACATAGTATATAAAAAAAAAAATATTAATTCATTATAGTTGTAATATTTAAATTAAATAAATAATATATATTGTTATAAACAGGACAGTATCACAAATCTATTTACTAATTGCAATAAATTGTAAATTAAAATTTTTGATTGCGGTATTATCAAAATTATTATTTATGATAATGGGCTATAACATTATTTTTATTATTATTTTTTTTTTAGTTTTAAAAGTCCAGTGAAGAAATGAAAAATAACTTTGCATTTTTTTACATGTAATTTAATAATAGCCAGTTTAAAGAGTATATTTTTATCAACATTTTGATGTGTTATCTCCTAATTTAATCATGATATCTTTTTTCAGACATTTTTTTTTTAAATTAATAGACGATTTAATTTATGACGTTTTTTTTGTAATAATTTCTTATATAATATCATGAAATGCAAAATTAATATTAATATATTGTTATTATTATCTATCAATATTTTTCAAAAAATTATTATCAATCTTGTATCTTAGCTACAACAGTTTATGAATTATTTACTTATCATAACATTAAATAAATATGATATGAATTTTACATTCCATGATATAATAGATTGTGGTAAATAGATCTGGCCGGAACACCCTGTTTATACTAATATTACTATAATACTATAATAGAACCTATTCATTACAATAAATCCTTTTAAAATTATCTAATATTGAACAATTTATAAATATATATTAAAAAAATGAATCAATATTTAATTTCTCTGAATCGAAAATTTACATTTGAATTTAAAAAAATATAGACATTGAATAATTTTTATTATTCATTCAAATAAACAATTTCACTCTTAACGCATTATACAAATATAAATAAATAATAACAGTTGATTTTTAAAATGGTTAAAAATGGTACTACACTGAATTTTTGGACAGTTTTACTGTAAAGCCTAAAAAAATATTTATATAATCATAAAAAATAACAAAAATCTTTTTGAAACCAATATATATTTTTATTTACCTGAGCTATAATAAAATATCTACTTTACTAAATCTTTTTGCTGAATTTTTTCCCCTGGTATACTGAGTTGAAGTACTTATATATTTAAAATAATAATGCATAAAATGTGTAAAATAATAATAGTAAAATTCTCATCACGAATATTCAACCTAAATAATATGTTTTTATGAATGTAGATAATAACAAAATATATCGAAATAACAATAATAACCAATTTTGTATATTGACAATATAATAGTTTTTACATTTATGATAATTAATGCATAATTAAGATTATATTACATATAAGAACTTTTACAAAACAAGAAAAGCATTTATTTTATGATAACAATTATATAACTTCCAAGTACCAATTGCTTGGATATGACCGAGTTTAAATAATAAAAATATCTATTTAATTGTGTGGTTATGTTAATCTGTAATTTATAACTTCAGTATATTTATAAGTGAACGACAAAGAAAACGTTTACATTATATTATATATAAAAAAAAAAGTTATCTGCCACAAATTCCGGTCATATAAATTATTACAAAGAACCCTGTCATCGTAATTTTATTTTTATGAATAATGCAATAACATTTGTCGTCTAAAATTATTACATTTGTTAAATTGTAAAATTGTTCGACAGTAAACCATATTTTTTTTTATTTCTATCTCGACAATACTAATTGAATCCGTAAGGAATTCCGCGTTACTAAAACTTCGATTTTCTTCGGCAAGCTGACTGGCAAAATAATATTGTCTACTAGAATTATTTCTTTATGTGCCGAATTACGACGTTAATATAATACAATTCACCCCAGACGATAAACTTTTTGCGAGTCACCCGGCTAAGTATCCGGCTACCTATCTTAAACTATATAACTTAATAGACATAATAGCGTACATAACGATTATAGCGGTTGAGGTTCGTCATATTTTCAATTTTTTTTATTGGTATGACATAGTCATAGGTAATATAATATTTTACCTAGGTATAAGTAACTATCACTTTCCGGTTTAATATTTTGGTATAAAATGATGGTAATTAACATATTTTAACAGGATATTATACCATAAATATTTACTTGTATATACTTATATGTAATATACCGTTAAACTTGGTGGATTACTTTTATTATAAGGTAAACTACGTATTATATAGCATTTAATATTAGGACATATTTTAATTTAACTTAACTGCCTCGAGTTAATTATGAAATATATTACAAATGAGCATATGGCCTACTAACGGTCCTTAGAAAACCTTCGTGGAACAGATAGATCGAATAAAGACAAACTAAAACACTTACTTGGTTTATCCGTTAAATGCAGTAAATAAGATCAATGCAAAACTTCTCATGAAAAGACAAACACTTAAAATATCGCATAGATATGGTTGCTTTGAGCTTAACGTAATCCGTAATCTCACACATCATCACCCAGGCTTTTTCGTTAAATAAAACTTTCAATAAATGTTCTGTTAATCTTAAACACGTGATTTTTTTTTAGTATCTATCATTAAAAATAAATGATATAATGTAAGTATTACTCTGTACACTATATAATTTCACATTACACTTCTACGTTAACTATAAATGTAAATTTAAAAAATATATATATAATTAAAATAAGGCACATAAATTAACCTCAATGCAGATTACCAGACAAAAAAATCGATAATGATATTACATAAATAATTATATAACTAAATATTTTACTTTTTGAAATTAAAAATTTGCTGATAGAATGTTTACTTTGTAGAATGTTCTAAATAAAATATTGTTAGAGGTAGTAAATTTATAACATTACATAATTTAAAATCTTAAGACTAGAAAATTTATTAATCAGAAGACTTTTTACGATCATTACAATCAGATAATAATATTGTGGTTTTGTACTTTTGAATAATATCCGGTAAAGATGGTAAGTAATTCATGCTAAAAAATAATTTCAAATTATTATATTTGAAAATTTTTAAATTAATTACATTTTTACTATATAAAACTCATTCATCGTTACTTATATTTATATTTGAAAGTTATCATTGGTTTGAATACCTAAATTCATAAATATTATAATATTGATTTACTAATGCAATATTAAACCATTCAATAAAATTTTTGAAAACTTTCCTTTTACATTTAATTTAAACGACTAGCTTTGCCGATGTATATTAGCGAGATTTCCTAAGAAAATAAAAGTTGATATATTCAGTTATATTGGATACAGATGTGAACTAATACATCTTAACCTTAATGACGTTATTTAATGCGAAAGTCGAACAGTCAAATAAAATATTTAGGTACTCAAATTATATACGGTCGGTATGTTTTACGACTTTTAATAGTCAACTCTCTTCATACGGTAAGGTGAACACCATTAAGGACGAGTGAAAATAAATGGAACTTAATTGAATTACGCTTGCGAAAATTAGGTCACTGATAATAAAATATATAATATGTAAATTTCATATAGGTACATTTCAATTGTATACAGCTTTTTAAATAAAATTGTATTCTACCGCGTTCCGATGGCTTTTCAGTAGAATATCTATCAGCTCTATATAAATGTTGAATGGTTTATATTACTCAAATTAACGAAGTGTTATTTAAAACTGTGCAAATTTCTATAGTATTGTCTCAAAATTCTCAAGATAATTTAACCGATTAACTAATTGAATAAACGCTAAATGATGAAGGTATTTTACTGATTTATAAATAAGTTTTGAATATTGAACTGGAATACGCAACTAAATCAAGAAGAAAACAAACC
This sequence comes from Eriosoma lanigerum, assembly GCA_013282895.1. Lineage (NCBI taxonomy): Eukaryota > Metazoa > Arthropoda > Insecta > Hemiptera > Aphididae > Eriosoma > Eriosoma lanigerum. The sequence continues at coordinate 31,576,951 of CM023357.1, read as the reverse complement.
ATCTACAAAAGTATTTTATACACAGAGAAAATAAGGTACTTCTATTACTACAAAATTATCAATTTAAATTTAAAAAATACACACAAATATTTAACTTATTCGTTCAAAAAGGTATCACAATACATAATTTTTAAATAAAATAATATAAATATATAATGTAATATATTAAAAGTTTTAACACGGGTAAAATGATAGAATGTTGAATATAATTATTATTGTTTTAACGTTCCTACAAAAATTGTCGACGTAGTTCCACCAATGTTGATATTGATTTTTGGCTTTATTACAAATTTGTAAATTATAAAAATGAATTTGCAAAATATTGGCATATATTTCGAGTGAATTGGACGATATGATGGAGCTATCCATTATTAACGTATTTACGTATGTCATAAAATAATACACAGACAAATTATACATTTTCGGATAATAAAATATTGATTATATCTTTACAACAATCACACAAAAAGTCATTATTAAACGGGTCTCGCATACCTCTCTTTAACCTAAATGTAGATATTTGTAATTACTGAATTGAACAAAATAATGTAATAACTCGAACGTATTGAATCACTACTAGTTTTACCCAAACGTGTATAGTGATTAGTTTCCTTTGATGGAAAACATTGCATATTCAAACTAATAATGTACCGTCGAGACGTGTCCAAACCATGCAAATACGTACTTGACGTAAACGCATTTTCTGCATTAAAAAAAATTGCAACGTGTAAAAAGAGTTACAAACATCATGAATGCTTATGATCGTACTCGCTTAAAGGATAATAGAAGAATGCAATGATAGTGGGCGACCGCAGAACGCTAAACCAACCAAAGAAAAATATTCATCGACGATGTTTTTTTTATTTTATAGTTGGACATTCAAAAAGACAAGATTCCAAGAAGAAACACTTTGATTCCCGTGGAGATTATACAGAAAGTCATGCAAAACATTCACGTACGATTTCAGGAATGCATACAAAAGAACCATCTGACTGAAAATATATTCCTAACTTCAGAATTTAGTTTTTTTAACCTTTAATGGCGTGTTATATACTCTATGTTTTCCGTAATAAAACTTGAAAATATTTTTTTTTTAACGTTGATTAGAGTTACTTCAAATTTTCCCGTTTGGCTGGTCCAATATATATAATGATTATTTTAGTTTTAATTTATAATTTATAATTAGTTATGTATTATTTTAGTTATAACATAACTGATTAAGTCTTCAACAAAGTTTTTTCTATTCAATATAATACTTAAGATTATTTATATGGTTTTATATTATAATGCCTATAAATATTAATATACTACGCAAAGATTGAAACTATTATTACAGGAACGTTGCTTGAAACATTTAAACAAAATGCTACATTTGTTTTTGTTATAATAATATTATAGTACTATATAATAAATTATATTATATCCGAAAACACTAATCTCAATAATTTATATTTTTTTAACGAGAAACGCATTCGAACATTAATATAAATTGTTAAAAACGTTTATAACATAATAAATATTACTCGTTACTGTCGGTTAACTTATAGATTATAAAAGGAAGATTTTTTACATCGCGAAAACCACAAATGAAAAATAATAAGTCTGGAACAATTTTCTATAAGTCGAGTAAAAATAAAAAGACCGCAAAATAAAATAATAAATCAATCATCTAAAATACAGTTGTAAAATAAAATACTCGTAAGTCAAATGTTACTTTTAATAATAAAAAATAAATATATCAAATATTTTGTAAATATTTAATATTAGTTAATATAAACTTAGCTCAATATTAACAAATAGGTATATAAATAAAACAAAACTACTGTGGTAATTGTGTTTATTTTAAAAATTATTAAATTTATCAAATTTATATTTTTATTTATTTTAAATTGTAATTTAAATATATAACCTATCAAAACGCAGTGAAATTCATACGTTATTATTTAAAAAATTATAATTTATAATTCAAGAATATCTCTTTGAATTATCATTCATAATGATTATTACAGAAATCATAAATAAACATATTTCTATTTAACAATAGTTTTAATAGTTAACCAAACTTATCAATACTGATAAGTATCTAAAACAGTGATACTTATCAAATTTAAATTATGGTCGTATAATATTTAACTTACGACTTCGGTATTCTCCATACAGAAATCAATAACGTCAATAACTCTTAACTGTTAAAAATAATAATATAATGTTGACAAATAAATTCTAATATTGAAAATTCAATAGTTTATTTTAATGAAAATGCCTTTAATACCTTTAATAAAGGTGTTATTTTCGAATTATTAAAACAATTAATTAAAATAATATGATTAAAAATATTTAATAAATATCTAATGGATAATCATAACAAATACATTTCACCACATATAATAATAAAGCAAATTCCTGTAAATTTATATTCCATTAATTCGAACTTAACGTACATAGTAGATTAGTAGGTAACAAATATAATTTATGTTATATCACATTACATTTATAATTGGGTTTTATACAATAAAAGTATATTATATTTAATTATATTTAAAATAATTGTATACCTACTAATTAGTCTTTAGCCATTTATCAAAAATGCTATTTTCATTAATTTGGAAAATACAATAGAACATATAATTTTAAATATGGGACATAAAAGACAATTATCCTAATTATTCTTTCTTTAGTTAAGTATTACATAAAGTAATTGAATATTATTATGATTGAATAATGATGTCAAAACCATAAGTTCAGGAACTCTTAATGAGAAAATTCAATAATTGACTATAGTTGCGTTGATCACTATAATATCTACTATATTGTTTAAATTTTGATTTAATTTCATATTTTTATTAATCTATTAAAACTAGATAAGTTAAGTTTATACAAATTATTAGGTTTTGGATAAATATTTGAAATAAAATTCATCTGTATTATAATATTTTACGATTTATAACTTTTTTTTTTTTTGAGTTAATTGAAAAATATTATTGTATAGATCAGCGATTTTCAACCTGTGTGTCACAAATATTATCTAGTTGTATCATCAGAATTTGATGGTGACTCGTATACATTTTATTTGTATGTCTCTAAAGAATATTCAGAAATATCTAAACGAGCACTTATTACTTTTTTACCATTTTCTACTTCATATCTTTGTGAACAAGGATTTTCAGCATTTAATAATATAAAAAATAAGAAAAAGGAACAATTAATGTCGTAAGAAGAGTAATGAGGGTGTGCCGGTCAACTATTCGCCCGATAGTTCAACATCTTTGTCATGTCCATCAAGAGCAAATTTCCCATTAAATGTATTTTTATAAATAATTTATAAAAATAATACGTGAATAAGTCCTATATATATATACATTGAATATACATTGAATATATATTAATATTGTTTTATAATTTTATATTTTGGTTATCTTATTTACTTAATTAAAGAGATTTACATTTTAACAACTAAACAAAATTATCATGGAGAATAAGTTTTTTGTGGCTGAAATGTGCCGCGAAAATTTTAAAGAAATTATATATATATATATATAGTGTGCTATATTCACAAAAAGATTAAAAACTACTAATAAATATAGATACTTAAAATAATAGGCTATTTAAAATTATTAAATTGTATAGACCTAATAAACTTTATAAAATATTTACAGCTATATATTTTTAGATAAATACATCTTTTGTAATTAATATAACTTATTATTTGTTTATTCGTGTTTGATAACATTTTAATTTTAAATTGAAACTTGCATATTTAATGCAAGTATAAAAAAATAATATTTTAAATAAATTTAATTATATCTCAGGAATAATAAATCATATATTTTTCAATAGAACTTTTAAGTTTTAATTTTTTTGTAACATTAAAAATCATTTACATAAACAATACAAGGTTTCATCATAAAGATAAAACATTACTAGTTGCCAATAACACAAAAGCTACTACATTATTTACAATAAGAATTTATGATTACATTATCCATAGGTAATAAAATATAAATAATTTTCTTTCGAATAAATTGATGTATGTTTAAATATAAAATCGGTCTTCTGAGGGCCAAAGAGATCAAGGAAAATTTTCATCGGCATTATCTTATAAGTTTTTTTTAATACCTTGAGATTAATTTCTTAATAATTAATCACGTTCATATTATAGTTATAGTGATAACTGATAATATATAGTAAATATACTTTTAAATTTTTATAATTTTAACATAATTTTTGTTTGTTAACAAATGATGTTTAAGCGCCGATTAGCACCTTCAAGATTTCCGACGATAAGTAATCTCTTCCGTCACTGTTTTGCTTAATATTATTATTGTTGTAGGATGTTGTTTACCACCATTTTACCATTATTGTTTACGATCGTTTTACCAGTATTATTTATCACTTTTTTTACCAGTTTATTGTCACCAAAAAAGAGTCACTTTTGTCGCTATCACTATAATTGTCAACATTTTCATTACCACAATCAAGCAATCATTCGTCTTCGTCTACCATCAATTTAATGGTTTAATTTTACATATTTATTTTATCATTATTATTAATCAATTTTAGATTCTGAGCGAAGTAAGGAATGTATTGATTATACAAAGATTTTTTTTTTTTATGACTGAAAACATTTTTTCAAGTCAAAATAATGGTCTGATTATCACAAATAGAGTGCTCTTTCCTTAATAAATTTCATCTAGTCCAATTACCAGTGGCGCGACTAGTGCTAAAATTTAGGAGGGCTTATAGTCCCAATTTCTTTAGACAAAAAGTTGAGAATTGTCTTTTTATTTTAAGAGTTATTATTTTAATAATTTATGTTATTTTAAGAGGCTACGGAGTAATTTTTGAATGGTGAACCCCTCCAGCCCTCCACTAGTTACGCTTATAGCGATTACCACAAATAGGGTATATTTTTGATAGAAAATTGCATCTTCTTGGTACTTTACTTGGTTTTTTTATTTCAGAAAAATAACTACCAAAAAATAACGAAAAATCGGCAAAATTACGATTTCCATTAATTTTAAATTTTATATTTCGTGATAACTAATTCGAGTTTGATCATAGAGACTTGAAAAAGTTTTTCAATAACCTCATAGGTATTCTACACATGTAATAACATTTTGGAATGGATTATTAATATAATTTATTGTATATCTGACTGAGTTTCACTTAGAATCGTATTTTCTAATGCAATACCATTGAATTCAAATCTTAATAATAATGAATCACTAATTTGTCCGAAGACCGAAGGGACAAAGGAGGTACGACCAGAATTTACCTTTCCATTTTTTTTAGTATAACGGTGGGTTTACATTTACATCAAGCCGATAATACAAAAACCAATAAAAAACAACAACAAAAAAACTTCGCGTCAAATTCGAAACAGCAAGAAAATGTAAACATCTGTTTACATGAAAAAAACAAAATGCAGAAACAACATATTATATTGTGTTTATAAATTAAAAAATTACAAAAGTTATGAAAACTCAATGATTATTAAAATTATTGTGATTAATGATAATGATAATGAATTAATCGATTATATTTACAATTATATTACAATTTGTCACGTCAACACTTGTTAACAACAAATAGACAGATGTTGCCGAAAACGGAAACAAATTGCAAACACTTTGATGTTTATTGCTTTCGAGCGAACACGAAAATATCTCAAAATACATGAACATTTTGCCGCGAGTTGGATAATTGTTTCCATTTTGTCTCCTATTTGTTGAAAACAGATAATTGCTGTTTTGTCGGCTTAGTGTAAGCCCTCCATTAAAATATTACATTAAAATATTAAATTGTATACTAAAGTATATTATATACAGCAATTATCGAAATAGCTAAAATTCACTTTTTTCTTTAAGAAGATTTTGATAGATATTCTTATGCTTTGTAAAACAATAATACAAAACGAAACAATACATAAATACCAATATCAAATTTTATACATAAAAAATTAGGTACTATATTATTATATTGTATTATACGTTTAATATTTTATACATTGGACTTTAAGAACAATATTAGAAGTAGAACCTTCTTTTTTTGGCCCAAATAAATGATAATCTTAAATATAAATCTAATTGTAATTTGTTCATATCGTTGTTGAAACAATAAAATACAATGAATTTATTAATCAAATTATATTTTGAATTACCTGTATTTTTTTTTATTTTTTTTTTATAATTATATAAGTACGTAATTTTTTATTTTATTTATATTTTGATATATACATACAAATTTTATGTAATAATCTAATAAACATCATTGTTGGTTATATTATTATATCATTGTTGTATAATATATAAGTTATTAACTAGTTTAAATATATTTTTGACTTTGAGTAATCTCTAGATTAATAATATGATTTACAGAGAAAAACCAGAATTTAAATATTATAAAAATTCCTTTAAAATAGTTTTATAAAGAGAAAGTCACATCACATAAATTAAAAATTAAACGTGAGGTTTAAAATAAAAATACGTATTATACGTATTCACCCTAGTTAATAAACCTATCTACCGTCGTATACTTTACTTGACAATGTAAAAAATATTTTAATAAAGATATTTTGTCTGGTTATTAAATTATATCCACGTTGTCGTTCTTGGCATTTTTATTAAACTGATCGTTAAAAAAATTCTAAAAAATTAATCTTTTTAAATTATTAAATTACAGTTATAAATTGCACTTCTACCTTCCAAGTACATTATATTATATTATCATATTACTTGTCATAAAAATATGTTTAATAAATAAATGTCTACACTTCATGAATGACAGTGAATAGTACAGTAATTTATATTAGATCTTTTTAATGGTCATGTCCATTTATTGATACAAAACTTTACATTTTATCTGTTATTAATTCAATATAAATATAAACCAATTTTTCGATTGTTTATTACCCATTAGCAAGCCTAATTTTTCATTTTGATTGTTGTAAAACAATATTAACAGTGAGTTGTAAATTAAAGTGCATTAATAATAATTGGGTAACCAATTTGTAGATTTTTTACCAATACAATATTTAATCAAAATTATGGCTGATATTTTTTTACGTTATGATATTTAAAAAAAAACGGTAGTAATGACTTGTATATAAATAAAAATATCTAAAGAATTATATAATATGATGACGCACATTTAATTTTGAACAAATAAATCAATTGTTTGCCATTGCGATAATATCATAAAAACGTATGATATTATTTTTATGGCATCATATAAATACATATTTGTATTAAAAAATATATAAACATGACACAAATCGTTATAATACAAACTTTAAGTATTTTAATGAAAAGTAATAATTTTTTTTTTTTATAAATTGTTTGTGTTTATTATTGATAAGTATATTTTTTTGATAATATATTATATTTTGAGTACACTACAAACAAACAAATATTAAATTAAAGCTATTATATATCGTATATCCGTAGTACATGATTATCTATAAATATTTAAGGATATTAATTTTTTAATTAAAATAAAAAAACTTTTATTGACTTTATTAAAAATAGATGCGCTTTCAATTATACTGTTGTCCTTTAAATATTGAGTTTATTTTCTAAGGCCTCTTCAAAGATTAAAGTACACTGTATTTGATAGTCTATCAAAATAAGTCGCAACATATTATTCTTTTGGTCTACTTCTATTATCCAGTAATCGCATTTTTTTCAATCTATATATATTTTCATTTTACTCTAAAAGTATTAACTAGAAAAGTTACATGTTGTAATCATTACCCATTATTTAGTTTTCAAATGTACCATTAGTTTTGGAAATATGATGACATTTTACATATCATCAACGTTATAATAGTATATAATATGTTTAATACTTATAAATAAATATAATAAAATTAAATTACATTTAAATTATCTACATGAAGCTATAAAAATAAAAATATAAATACAGAGTTACGTTATACTTAACGTTCACTTATACTATTTTTTACTGAAATATCATATTATATTTATAATTGATTGAGTAATTCCGATAATAAATAAATAAATAAATAAAAATGTAATTTACTAACGAATATTATATTAATTATTAATTAAATATCATTATATTTAGTGATAGCTATCGTATAAGCAAAACATACAACATAAGTATAGCTAAATTAATTAAAACTGATAGTAATTAATACAATTTGTAAAATTATTTAATATAAGCGAGATTTTTGATTGTAAAATATGACCTGCAAAAACCAATTTCTGATCAAAATCTCTCAAAGATTCAATTTCTAATATTTTTATCATAAGGATTTTTAATTGTTTATAAAACAAGTTGCTTAAAGCACATAGTGTTTAAAAACAACAAAAAAAGTAAACGCAGTTTAATACTGAATGTACCTTACTTAATTTTAAGTATTTTTTTAAGGAATAAAAAAAAATTCAATTTCAAAAAGTGGTACTCCATAAAAATGTATCCTAAGTTAAATGCCTGTTCGTAATAATAAACAATAAATTCACATGGCAATATGGTATAATGTAATATTAATATTTTACTATTTAAAAATGACTCAATACGATAGCTCCCAATATTATTTCGCACAACAGTTCGTCATCATTTTTGCCTATTTATGGCGCCGTGTTTAAATTTACTATTGCTATTAATTATTATTGTTAGATATATTTTATATTCAAAATCAAGTATCAGATTAAAAACAAAACTAATTTATTGTTAATTTTTATTTTTTTTTAAACATAATATATTTTTTTCAGCAAAATTATTTTCTTGGATGTTTAAGTGTTTGAAAATAAAATTTCACACTTTAATTTTGGTACATAAAAAAAGTATAAAAATTATCATAATCTTCAATCTAATCAAATTATAAAATCGTGATTAATTGAATAACTGAAGCAACTTTATTAAATAACGATTTTTAAAAATTATGTTAAAGATAGCTGATTTAAATAACAATTAATAAAATATAATTTATAAACGAAAGTAAAAAATTAAATCTCTTATTCTCTATCTTACAATTAATGTCATTGTTTTTTATTTTAGTATTCTCAAAATTGTAATTACTAATAAGTTAAAATAATATGTTTTTGCGATGATTTAGTTAACCTTAATTATAAATGATTAGTAGGCACCTAAATTGGTATTCGACAATTTATGAAACGTAATAGAAAATTATTTACTGTGGGTGGCAAAGTAAAAATTTAAAAAGTATAATTAGTTATGGGTATATTAAATTTATAAAATTAATATAAATTCTATTTCATATTCAAATTCAAAACATTTGTATTTTAACATTCATATTTTTAACATATAATAATTAATAGCTACAAATTTACAATCATGTTTAATTATGTTATAATTATACCATAAAATATAACATAAATTTTTTTTTTTCTTAATTCAAATGAAATATGGAAATCTTGGAAGATATTTTTGTATGCATACATAGCATTTGACATTTTATGAGTAAATACGCAAAAAATAATTTAATTAATTTATGATTTTTAAGATTATTATTTTGATAAATGCATTATGCTACGTACATAATATTCATTTATTGTACGATATTAAACAATACTGAATATGCCAATAACATACAATAATTGTTATTTAAAAACAAAATTATGTTGATATGAACGTACTTACTTTTGTGACTTTCAATCTGGCCAAAGATAGTACGAACGCTGAAGACAAGTAACGGACGGACCTAACACGCGACTGCCGGCCGCTAGGTGTCGAACAGCGAAAACGCGGTAAAAATCAGTGGAGCCGAACTTAGTCGTGCAGTTTCGTTAACCATCGGTAATTATTTGTTATTTAAATCATACATTTACTTATCATTATATTGTTGAATGCAATACTTATTTAAATTAATTTATGTTTTTAAATCTGTTATTTAATTTATAACCAAACATTACAATATTATATAAAATGTAATGGCCTGTGTAAAATTCAAAAATTTGAACAAAATATTAAAATTAAAACGTCATAAATATAATAAATGTACCTGTATAATATTAACATAAAATCAAAATATTATAATGTCGATTTCATTAAAACAAGAGTCGTTAAATAAAATTCGTAGTTGTTACTTTTTGTTAATACAGTTTTTATTTATTAAATATATATATATATACAGATATTTCTTCGATATCTAACAATAAATTATAAAATATAAAAAACATATTTAATCGTTTGTGTACAATGCTGCAAAAATATATTTATTCTTATAATTCAATCATTTTAATATTTTTAAACTTAATACCTAAGTAATAAGTAACAAAATATGTATATTATGTAAATCGATAAAAACTTGTATTGCTAGTAAGCATAATATATAAATAATAATATGCTGTAAAAAAAAATCTATACAATTAATTAAAAATAATGTTTATAATCCTTTAAATATTTACTAAATCCAATTTTAAATCATTGACAGCGCTATAATCATAATGAGTACCTATAACAGTTGGTAATTTAAAATATACTGGTATATAATTAATATTTAATACTATTTTTTTCTGTATTTAATAATTAAAATAATCCTAGTATTGTTTTTTTTTAGTTTCTGTATAAAATATGACAGTCTGAAAGCCATTTTGTACATCTCGGATCATTTAATTTAATTAATCTGTTCCATTTGCTATATCTTATATATTGTGGCGTCAGAATTCCTAACCACGCTTACATGAACTCCGTCGATAAATTAATCCAATCCTTACCCATTCCAAAATTATCTTTTTTTGGCTCCAATAAAATTGTAAATTAATAACATTGATAAAAATAATAAAATACAATTATTTATCTATTAAAAACTTATATCAGCTTAATAAATTGAATATAATATTGTTGTGTTTAATTGTTCAATACTTTCACAGATTAATATAAAAAAGTTATTTTTGCTTAGGTCATACTTTTAAACACATTATTTTTTTAATCAAAATAGTTATTAAGTACCTTTGTTAATTTATCATTAAAATCCAAATTACAAAAGCGGTAAAAAATTATTTAATTTAATCTCAATTTTTCAAAAATGTCTAAGAAAAAGTGAGTTTAAACCAAATTTTCCAAGTTATTTATATATTTCTTTTACACGTTGATTTTATAACAATAACACTTTAATATTAAAATTAAAAAAAAATATCTACGTTTATAGTTTAATTAATTGTTGAAAAGTTAAATAACATAAATATTCGGTGAACAATGTGATTACTGAATTACTAATTAGACAAAATTACTATTTGTATTATTATGTTCTCTGAAAAGTATAATGTATGTTTGGCATTAATTAAAATTAATCTACACCTACAACTACCACAGACTAATAAATAATAATTTACAAATAACATTATACCGATGATATTGATTTATATAAATATATGAATAAATATTATACAACATTATTAAATCATACCAACAATATAGTAGTATTGAAATAAACAATTAAATTTATAAAGTTTTCAAACCGATTGAAACATTATATATATATAAGCAAGTAAGTAAATAATATAAAAATATATCATTTATGCATAGATTGAAGTTTATGATTATTATTAAATATTTATAAAAATAAACAAACTGACTAAGAATTTACCTAGTTTTAAAATTATTTCCTAACATGTTCTAGTATAGAGCAGCGTTTTTCAACTAGTGATACGTGGAAGAATCTGAGGGGTTACACAAATAAAGAAATGATAATGTAATAAAGATAGAAAACTTAGTGAAGCCAAACATTGGCAAAAAAATCAAAGTTCGAATGAAATTGTACAATTATTATTATACTAATTACATTTGTTTTGTCGTATGATCAATTAAAACAAATATAATTTTTTTATTTTCCACTGCTAAATTTTACAATGTAATATCTGTCCTGTTTGTTAATGATTTTTTTTTTTTTTTAATTGATAGTAGGAGGTACGAGAAGGAGTGATAAGAAGTCAAGAGTACGTGAATGAAAAAGGTTGAAAAATGTTGTTCTAGAGCAATATAAAATTATAAACTAATAAAATAAACTAATGGATCTATAACACTTAAATAAATATAAAATATACAATATTTAATCTCTATAATTTCAAAATGTGGTATGATAATTAACGATAAATATTAGAACTCTGGTAGAAATATTAAAGTATAAACAAGAGATAACACCAATCATAAAATGCTATTCTAGGAAATACTTCAAATTTCCGAGAAATGTATTTTTTCACAGTTCACAGTAAACGGATACGATTGAGGTTATAGTAGTTATCTGACCAAAATTACGACGTGACTGTATTATATACAATATCAATGATGACGTGTTTAAAATAATAACAATATACTATAACTTTATTCGTCTGAGGTAGATATTCTTGAAAATTTCATTAAATTGATTTTATAGAAATTAAATAGATAATATTATCGATGAAGTAGATTCTTCATGTTTATATACGTATATCAGAAGTTTTAATATTATATTATTTGACTCAAAATTTATATCGATTTTATGTTATTACTTTATAAGCGTATTTAATGTTAAAACACAGTCTATTTATTAGTTATATAAGGATTATTATATAATATTTTGGTGCATTATAGTATATAACATTGGTTTAACGGTAACACGATATTTAACCATTATATGAGAAATATAATTAGGGTTTCAAAATTTCATGAAATATTTAGTTCATATGAAAAAATAAATTTCACATTGTATAAAAAAAAATGACACTTAAAGTTAAAATGAGAGAACATCATTTTAGAACAAAGAAAAATTATAACAGAGAATGTAAAAATTAAATTATATAATTTATAATACAACTGTAAAAAATAATTTAAACATAAGCTTGATTAAATAACCTCATAGTAATAACTATAGTAAAAAAACTATATTCTATAGTAAAAGCCTAAGTCATAAGTATAATATAATCATAATTCATAATATCATAACTCATTTTAAAAATAAAATAAAATATTTTGTTTATTATTTAATAAATAACTACTTAATTGATATTTTATTGTTTACTTATTTAACATTCTTTAGCAATTATATAAAGATATAATATATATATAAGAAATAATATAATGTTATTACTTTATTAAAATATTAATATTCTTCAAACATCTAAGTGTCATAATCTAAGCGTCCGTAGGGGGAGAAAAAGGAACACCTCTTTGGCTTTTTTGGATCAATTTTTATAATCATTATGTAATACAAAATAAATATTTTTAAACAATTTTTAGGGAACTAAATTACCTATAAGCAATGAAAGAAAACATTTAACAAACCATAATTTTAGCCGTACACGGAGAGAAAATTAAAATTTGAAAAATGAAAATATTTTGCCACCTCCTTTCTGGTGATGCCCTTACTAAGTGTCTTTATAATTTTCAAATCTTTATTGATTTTCTTTATTAATTTATGATATATTGAACAAATTATTATTTCTTTCTCAAAATCAAATCAAAATACGTTTTTTAGCTCTATACAAATATGAAATAATTAATAAATTATAATAATAACAATTAGGCATATACCTCCTAATCGGTAAACAGTGAATACTAATAATCTAATATTTCAAATTTAAAACACTAAATATAATAAAATATATAATATATACAATATTATTTAAACAAAAGTAATATCACTTTCACGTTATATTATATAATAGACATTTAATGAGAATGAAGGAAAATAAATTAATTGAAAAATTAATACAGAATTCATTTTGACCGGTAATTTGTTTTAATGTTTTCAGACTTTATGTAAACTATTACAATATTATACTTAAATTTAATTTAATTTTCAGTTATATTGTGCTACGTACAAAATTTTAAATGATCAAGGAACAGCTTAAAATGAATTTTAATTAAAATATTTAAAAATAATAATAAAAATAAAAATAAATATTATACATAACAAATGACAATTAATATTTAATTATGTATCATGACTTTTTCTGTCATATTAACATTAAATAAAAAAATTATCACTTAAAGATTCTGAGCGGAGCGAAATTTATGTATTGTTTCTACAAAGATATTTTTTTTTTATGTATGAAAACATTTTTTTGGATAGAAATAATTGTCCGATTACCACAAGTGGGGTATGCCTTTGGTATCAAATCGTAACATTTAGTACTTTATAAAACTCATTTTTCGAATTTCTCCAAAGTTTTTCCCTGAGAGATGAAAATCTACCAAAAAATGGCAAAAAATCGGCAAAATTACTATTTTCATATTTTTTTATTTTTTATTTCGTGATAACTAATTGAATTTTGATCGTAGGGACTTGAAAATTTTTTTAAGTACTAATATAGGTAATGTTTAGTATAATTTTGAACGGATTGATTGATTTTTTGGCTAAATATAGAGCTTTGAATTTTTTCTAAAAAAGTTTAATATTACCTGCAATTTATTGATTTAACAGTTTTTGTAGAAACCTAATCACATACTATTTAATCTATTTACCAAATATTTTGACAATCGTGACTGACAGTTTTTATCATTGATATGATAACTCCTTGAATTTTGATCGTAGGAATTTAAAATTTATTTTGAATAAATACATGTGTAATTTACACTTGTGGTAAAATCTTGGAATGGATTATCAGTATGATATATATTAAGATATTGAGATTCGTTCAGAATCGTATTTTCTAATGCAATATAATTGCATTCAAATCTTAATAGTTATAATAAACCACTAATTTCTCCGAGGACCGAAGGGACGAAGGAGGAACATCCTAAATTGACGTTCCCACTTTTTTTTTATGTTATACAAGTATACAACAAATCACATAATATTATAAATATCAACATTTCACTTAGCATATCTAGGTATAGTTATACAAAATTGGTTGAATCGTTGGTGAAAATAAATGAAAGCTGAACACCATTTTACTTTTTGATCGAAAAATGTTTAAATGGGACCATTGGGAACGCAATAGCCCATAACCCTGTTTTTACCTATGTAATTTTAAAAAATCTCACTAAATCTATCTTGGTATTGCGCATAAAACTTTTTTCCCTAAATAAAAAAACCAATTCGCTGTTTTAGTAACGTAGTGATTCGAAAGCTATCGTATTTTTTTAGATTCCACGATAGAAACTTTAAAAGATGATACGCATAGATAGGTAAAAGGTAAATAGCTAATATATCTTCTGTGCGATACCAAATTACGAAACTTAAGCTATATATCATACTATGAATTATTATGCATATATATTATGTTAAACTAAAAAAAAAATTGGACTTGGCAGATAAATAATAATTATAAAACTATATAATAGCTTATTACATAATAAGATAAATAATAAAATAGCATCAAACAACAACCAGTCCACATTTTTGTGGTAATATTTGATCGAAATCGATATTTCGAATTTTTAGCATATTTTCAATGTTGATTGATAAGAAAACTACCGTAATGTGGAAATTTCTCAAGAATTATATAAGATTGTTGTTCTATTTAAACGTTTTGTTTTTTCAGAAACCTAGTTAGTTATTTTATTATAAACGTAGTTTATTTTATGCCTATACGTACTATTTTGATATACCTACATGTAAACGAATTTTAGACTTAAACTGGGCCGCTATATATTTTCAAAAATTAATCTATTATAATATTATACATTTGAAAAAATTTGTTACAAAAAATTATTATACCATTTAAATATATAAAATATGGACATATTTTATATTAATCTATTTATTATTATATTAATCTCACTTTATTTGTAACATTTGCGTTGTGTATTATCTTTTATCATTGACTCGACATTCATTAATAAAATAAAATTTAGACTATACTATGTACACAAGAGCAGGCAGCACAAAATTATAAAAAATTATCAATGAGCCAAACGTTTTAAATACAAATAACACACAATTTTCAACATCACTTTCTTCTGTAACAGGTTGAGATATTTCAACTTACTATTCGGTGGTAACTCAATATTTTTACACATTTCATTCACACAAAATTCAATACATACATTTTCCTATTCCTAAAATATTATAATTTCATTTCACTAAATTAAACTATTATGCACGCTCGCTAACCTAACATTACCTATTATTCCAAAGAACTATCTTACATGCTTGTTAATAATATACGTAGCAATGTTCATATAGTTTTCTCGTTCAATATTAAATAATAATATTTCTCCTCAACATATTCACTAAGTTGTACGCTCACTTAATTGCTAGAAGCGATACATATGTGTATAATATACATTCCTTAATACAAATTTTTAAACACACCGTACGCTAGTTCAATAAACCGGGAATACACAAAAAATTACAAATATTATAAATGACACAATTGCATCAAAAAAATCAGACCAAGAATAAAAGCAACTCTTAAATACATTTTATAGTTTAAATTAGTGTGTTATACATAGGTACATATTTAAAGTGTTTTCATTTATATATTTATATTGGTCACCTAAGTCCATGTATATCAAAGTAAATTAATTATATTACAAATCATAATCGCCTAAGGGCTAAGGTACGAAGAACCAAGCGATCAAGTTCGTTTATACGAAGATGAGCCAAGTACGTTATATAGTCATATCGGAAAATGAGGATGGTTTTTTCATTTTTCGATATACTACACCATTAGTAGTTGTTTCAAAGATCAGCCCCGTAACTAGTAGTTATACAAAATAATATATTATTTTATTAATAATTATAAATGGATATACACTAATGGATAATTGCAGGGAAATTTTCAAATGATTCGTATTATTATTTACAATAATCTTTATTGGCGTATTTGAGAGAGGTTACTGGCCAATTTTTTTTTTAAAATTTAAAATTTTAACAATTATGAGATTATAAACAAAGTTACAAAAATTGATAGCGCCACAAAATAGAGATACATAACAAAAGTAGATACCTAAATGAAATAATAATATCTAAGGTAATACATACTAAATAGCTGAAAAATAAGGTTGAAGTTGAGATTTTAATCAATTATTATTGGGATGCTGACATTTCACAATATGTAAATTTATGGACACACTTTAAAAATAATAAATATATATATGAAACTTAAACAGTTGATATTTGGACAGTAACTATTAAAACGCAGACAAATATA
The DNA here is from genome assembly GCA_013282895.1 of Eriosoma lanigerum. Lineage (NCBI taxonomy): Eukaryota > Metazoa > Arthropoda > Insecta > Hemiptera > Aphididae > Eriosoma > Eriosoma lanigerum. The sequence goes on along the minus strand of CM023357.1, from coordinate 31,559,888 downwards.
TAGCAGGCACTGCTCTTAGAATTTAGAGTATTACACATAAATATATTAAAACTAATATTTTAGGGTATTAAGGAATTAATTATAATTATAATTATTAAATTTATAAATTTAATTATAAAATTTATTCAAGTATAAATTTTAATTTTAATATTTACACATTTTATTTAAAATTATTGATAAAATAAAACCATATAAAGTTTATAAAATTGACAGTATTTAATTTTATAATTATTGTTCAATATTTTTAAATTTTGCTGTTTTTACATAGCTTTTATTGTATTCGCTGTTTTATCGTACAACCTAACAAATACCTACTACAAAACAAAAACAATGAAACTGTATTAAATAAAGAAGTCAGACTTCTAAACAGAATTAAGTAAATTTATAATATTGGATAAGGAAACAATATTAGGAATGTTATAATAATTTGGATCAATATGTTTTATAAAACTAATCAAATATTTAAATAATTTGGATCAAACTGGGATAAAATTTAAATATTTCTGAATTACTAAATCAAGGAGACAATGAAATACATAATAATATTGAATACAATTTTGCAAATTATTATTTTTTTATATTTTAATTTTATGTATTATATACATCATAAAAGTTGAATATTAACTCCTCCCTCTATATTAAAGTCCAGTTACACCCCTGAACCATTATAATTTTAAAAATATTAAATAATTTTAAATTAAATAAAAATGAAACACTATTTATTATATTAAATAAATAAATAAGTTCATATTATAATGAACGTAAAGTGTCACCGGTGCGCAGTTTCTTCATCGTGTCATTCATGTGCTGTAATCTTATGCGGATATTATGCTTATTATACGAAGCTTGTACGTAAAATGAAAAATATATTTTATAATGATACTCCATATAACGATTTCGAATAATATATTAATATATCCATTATGACGTCACTATTACACTAATGCAAATATTAATCCATATAAATTTATTAAAATAAATTAATAATACATTTAATAAATTTGAATTTGTAATAAATATATCATTTTCAAACATAAATATGGCTTATGATTTAGGTATGTCACGGGCGGATTTACATACTCGTATATACTACCTAGGGTGAAAATTTAAGCTGGTCAAGTCAACCTTTTTCTTTTTTAATTTACATATATACAATTTTAACTATAAAAGATACAACCCGGGTCATGGCTTTTTTCAAATTGTAAAATAAATGTAATATTATATTGTTATAAAATCAGAAAATAACTTAAAATTTGCTTCTTTATATATACATATATATATTATGACCTACCTACATTTCGTCTTTATTTTTAAGTTATAATATATAATTTAATTTAAACATTTATGTTGCAATCACAATTATATCTTAGTAGGTATATTATTTATTATTATATGGTATGTACCTATATCAGTTGCGTATTCATGAGGGTGGGGGATTCGGAGGTTAGAAACATGATCCGAATTATTATATATATACAATTATTATTATATAATATTATTATATATAATTATTATGTAAAAAATAATGATTGGGAAGACAGACTATAGTAATTTATTATAATAAAATATTATATTATTATTATTTTTAAACTCTGTATATTTATAATCGCGACAATTGTTTAAATATCATTAATTAGCTGTTTACAATCAAATCTATTAAAAGAGAGTAGTTTTTGATCATGACGAAGACTGTAAGCACAGAATAATATTGATGAATATGATACACCAGAGGCGCATCCATCATGAAATAATGGTGTGAGCGTTAGCGTTCACGTAATTTATGTACTTACATTTTGAAAATTGCAGAATATAATCTTTTACATTAATATGTAATTTTGTAACTGCCAATTGTATTTCTGTTATATTTATTATGGTTTTCGTAAAGCTATTTCTGTACATTACGCTTCAACTAACAATTTTAAAGATGTCACTGGTATAACTCAAGGTAAAGATGATATATAAAATAAAGTAATGGACATTAAGTCCATGAATTAATAAATATGGCATTAATAGCCATAATAAAATAGATTTTGTCTTGTGAAGTATTATCTCCTACCAATGAAGTCTTAAAATATAACTTTGCATACCCTTAAGTGGTGGCAGATCTAAGGTAACACGGAGGCACGTGCTCCTCCTATCGAGAGACCCTAGATAAAATGGAATAGTGTATATAATAGTTTATTTTTAATTATATATTTAGAAATTAAATAAATACATATAATTTACTATAATATTTTAAAAACATTTTATCATAGAGGAAGTTACTATATAACTTATACAAATATATTAAATAATTCATTATAATATTAATGCGTCTTCCCCTATCAAAATTTTTTGGATCCGCCACTGCACTTAAGCCTGAACATAACTGTTGATTCCGCATATGTCTAACGAAGTTATTTTAATTGTGTTCATAATTTAAATAAATATAAGTTCATCGCCAGATTATATTTTGCTAAAATCCCACGAGAGAATTTCGAAAAAAAATTTTTATATTATTTAATTACTACCAGTAAATATTTTGTAAATTTACAAACTAAATATTTTAGTTGGATGTCAATTGTAAATTGTCTGATATGCTTAAATTAATCAACGAAACGAAAATTACGTGGGGAATAGAAAATAAAGATGTGTTTATGATATTGGTGGATAGAAAAAATTACTTAGTATTTAAAATAATATTCTATGACAAACTTAAGGGGGGGGGAGTAAAATCTTATTATTTTAATATTTATGATTTTAAAATTTTAAAAATAAATTTGAGAAGGGTGTAGTAAATAATAACGTGTTTATGATTTCTGTGGATACAAAAAGCTACTGGGATTTAAAATAATAATTTATATTATATGAATAAATTATGGGAGATAAACGAAATATTACTATATTAATTTTAGTACCTCAAGTTTTGAAAAAAAAATAAGCGTGTGTATAAGTAAATAAAGAAATGTATATGATTTAGGTGATTATAAAAAATTAATGGGATTTAAAATATTATATGATAATTTAATATATAAAAAAATTATGGGAGTGGAGCGAAATATTATAATTTTAATTATAAAAACCTTGAATTTTAAAAAACAATAATTAAGTGGGAAGTAATAAGTAAAAACATGTTTATGATTAGGCTGAACACAAAAACTTTACTTTGTATGTGAAATTTTCTATATTTTTTTAATATTTAGGTCCGTAATATTTTAGAAAACAATTTTCGAAAAGAGTAATACGTAATGACGAGTTCATGATTCGAGTGGTTACAAAAACATTATTAGATATTTGAAAAAATATTCTGTATTATATGTATAAATTAAGGGAGGGAGCGAAATATTTAAAATTTTAATTTTTAGGATCTTGAATTTTGAAAAAAAAAAAAATGCGTGGAGAGAAGTATAATTTAATGACGTTTTTATAGTTTAATTTAATACAAAAATTTACTTCATATTTAAACAATCTATATTAAATTACATTATTAAAGAAGAGAAGTGAAATATTTTATATTTTAATTTTATAGGACCTTAAAATTTTGAGGAAAAAATTTGAGTGTGAAGTAGTACGTAATGACGTTTTTATAATTTAAGTTGATACAAAAAATTTACTTTATATTTGAAATTTTCTCTATTTTTTTAAATATTTATGTCCTTAAGATTATGAAAATTATTATATCATGAAATTACATACCTAATCCTAAATGAATGTATACATAATACTTGTAAGTGCCCGAATAAAGTCAAACAATTATTAAAATTTAGACCTGATTTACCTGATTGTACAGTGTAATTCTTTTATCGTACTAAAATCATATTTTGATCAATTTTTATGTTTTTACAATTTTTTTTCTTGCTTAAATTTTCGGTTTTATACTTTTTGAAATAACAAGCTATATTTATGTTTATTATATTTATTGAATAATAATTTTAAAATAATTTTTGTGAAAACATTTTTCTTTTTTTTATTTCCAATAAAATTATATCTTAATATGTTCAGCATTGAGAAAAATTGAAAAGTAAATCTCAATAAATAATCCATATTATTATGTTTTTTTATAAGTTTAATTAAGTAATTGTATAATACCTAATAGTATTTGCATAATGAATTATTTATTACATTAAATCCTATACGGACAATTGATGAACAAAAATATATTATATGCGTGCTTGGTGACTATGATTATCACTATAATTTTAGGTGAAATTTCAACATTTGTTGAAGTTGATGATGGAATTCAAAATATCAATATAATTATAATTTATAATAATAGCCAACAAAGTAAGGAACAAACTTTATTATACAAATTATAAACATAGATAAGTTGTAATCGTATGACTATATACATTATTATTTATATGTAAATCTGTAATGTACATTGCATAATTTTAATGGATATAATAATATTGTATTGTGGTATGAATTCTATAAAAGATTATAATATTATAATATGTAAGCACGTCAATATTTGACGAACATTTACGTCTGTTATATTATAATAATGTGTTCACGAAAATGGATATTACTAAATCTTGTAACCAAAAGGTTTCAATTAATCTCATATTTTTTAATGGAAGTTTAAATATGGTAATTTATTAGGCTTGCGCAAAACGGTATTTTTTTAAATAATACACTATAGATTATTTATGATATAATGATATGGATTTCGATATAATAATTTTTTTCAAATAATTGTTACCTATTAATTACTAAAGTATATAATATAATCCTAAGCCAATAGAATTGATTGATTAAATTTTAACAACGTATTATTACGTTATATTATATTAAATTATATTACACTGAGAATAGGCAGTTTTTAAACGTTTTATGATAAGTGATAAGTTTTAATGGTTCAGAAATGAGTATTTTTATTAATTTTAATATATTTCAACTTATAAAATTTATAAGAAACAATACCTTATAAATATTATGAGTTGAAATATATTAAACATGTTGTACTTATTCGAGTACTTCTGAACTATCAAAATATCTCAAGAATATAAACAGAAAAAATTACCTAAATGAATGTAATTACCTACCTAATTTTATGGTAATTAATATAAATTTCTTTTGTTAATGATGTGTCATTTACCTCCTATCAATAATCGTAGTTTATATAAATGTAAATATTAAATAATACTAAATTGTATCAGAATTCCAAATCAGTTATTTCTTTCTAGACGATGTTCTTGGTGATAATTTTCCTATGAATGGGCATGGATGACTTCCAATTCAAGCCGCGTTTATTCTTATTATTTTTACTGTTTAATGTAGGCGGACTTGTGTCAACAGCGAAACGTTCTCTCCTCAGTTATGTTTCGAAGTGCCAATATATTTCATTTTCTTGTTAGGCATTAATTTCTTCAGGCAGTTTCGCCTTATTGGTTTATTATATTGCGGTATATCATGCTGCAACTCATTGAGTGACTTAAGCTAGATACCTTTGGACATAATTATTTCTGATATTGACTTCTTTTTGATCGCGTTATCTTTCAACACAGTCTGGGTGGGGGCGTTCGCGGTAGTCGATTGGAGATTCATTAATAATTTGTTTAAAATTGTCGTTGATATTTTCATCGTGTGTTGTGAGGTTTCCGGTATGATTCCCATTGTCGATACGATACTTTTCTCAGTCGTCATTATAGTGCTAGACATTCCACTGTCGGGAGTGGTCAGTAGAATACTATTAACTATATCTATGGATTTTTTCATGAGATTATCGGTATCTTTGGTCATATCGGTCATACTCGTCTTGATGGTAGTATTGATACTCGCATCCTTCACTTCAGTAGTGGAATATGTCGTTGAACTAGAGCATGTAGTCGGACTGCTAGTTGTAAAGCTTTCTGCTGTCGTCGTTACCAATAAATTTTTATTTGGCTGCATGTTCGTTTGTTTCATTTCTGTTATTATCGGTTGTTTAGAGACCATTGTTATTTTTGTTGTTGGCTTCTCCTGCGTCTTCCGTTCATCTTCTCGTGACATAGTCATTGTAGTATTCATTATAGAAGACATACTAGCAATGGGAAATGAGGGCACCTCGGTAGACTTGGCAATATTTTGAAACAAAACAGTTTTTTTGGTTTTTCGCTTATACGCTTACTATAAAAATTGAACTAATCAATACAAGGACACTTTCAAAATTTATGGTAAGTACTTTTGAAATCACCCCTTCGATTGGTGTTTTAACTACATTTTATGTGGAGCGTTCTATGTATATCACTACTATGTGTATAACTTGTCACGTAACGATTCTGGGACTGCAGTCGGTAGTGTATTAGGAACCGTAAAAAAACTACGTATGTATAGTAAAAAAAAATTGCACTTTAGTTTAATGATTCCAATAAGAGTTTTATCACAATAGTTTCGTCGCGTGACGGTCAACTGTGACCACACGACCACCGTAAACATGAGTTTTTTAGACAGGTCCAACCTTGCGGTGGTCGTGATGCAGCTGATGTCAACAAAAAAACAGTATTTGGCGGCACAGTCAAATGGTTAAACTTTGAAAGGTTAGATGACAGCGACGGATGATGGTGGATAAAAAACAAGAACAAAAGGGAAATGTCTCTTGTGTCATAGTTGTGTTGGCGGTGCGTAGAATATATCACGACGGTCGGCGGCGCAATTCTCGTTGTCGTCCGCGCGCTCGCGCACCAGTTCAGCTCGCCGCCCCACCTGTCCCTCTTACCCAGTATTGTGCATTATCTAGATAGATTACAGTTATCTTTTTACCTTATATAGATAAAAATTATTTTAAGTATCTTTTTACCTTATCTAAATAAATGAATAGGCTATCTGAAAATAATCATCTGGATAATAATTCCATAAATAATTTTAAAAAATTTGACACAAAATTATTATAAACTGCGCTCTGTAAACACTATTTATAGTTGTAACTGGAGTATCAGATAGTTCATAATTAATAATAATAATAATAATAATATTTACAAAATAATCATGATAATAACAACAATAGTTTACGCCGAGTACGAACGTCGGATGTACAATATTAAATATTAATTATCTGTTTTTTTATCTAGATAAAATTGGTTATCTTTTATCTCTTATCTAGATAAAAATTTTATGAGTTATCTATTTATCTCACCTAGATAAATTTAAATACAATTATCTGTCATCTTATCTAGATAAATTATGGGTTATCTTTGTACAACTTTGCTCCTACCCATTGCTGAATCGGAGTTACCTAGGTGCCGCAACAGCGGTGATTTACCAAGAAATTAGACCACCTATCGTTTACACCTGTGTGATCGATATATATCAGACTGCGTCATACTACTTACTTTGGCGAAACGGAGCGTATGGCTAATTCTTTTTCTGAATACAACACGAACCTTACGTCCGTCACTATTAATAATTTCATCTACATTATCTTGAAGCCAGGGATGCCTATGGTCGGCTGATAAGTCTCGAGACTGACACATAGATGGCGCCAGTGGAATTTTTTCCATCTGACTGTCAGTCAGTACCAACCTTCAAATCATACATTTATAAATGTAACAGCTGTCTGACAATTAGTTTGTGAGATATTGCGTTTTAAGTGAAGCTACTTTTGTTATTGTGAAAAAAAATGGAAAAAGACGAATTTCGTGTGTTAATAAAACATTATTTTTTGATGGGAAAAAATACCGTCGAAACAAAAACTTGGCTTGAATGTTATCCGGACTCTGCTCCGTCGAAAGCAACCATATATCGATGGTTTGCTGAATTCAAACGTGGTCGTGTGAGCACGAATGATGCTGAACGCAGTGGACGCCCAAAAGAGGTGGTTACACCAGAAAACATAAAAAAAATCCACAAAATAATTTTAAATGAACGTAAAGTGAAGTTGATATGATCGAGATAGCTGAGACTCTGAAGATATCGAAAGAGCGTGTTGGACATATCGTGCATGAATATTTGGGCATGCGAAAGCTCTGTGCAAAGTGGGTGCCGCGAGAGCTCACAATCGACCAAAAACAACAACTAATTGATGATTCTGAGCAGTGTTTGAAGCTGTTCAATCGTAATAAATCCGAATTTTTGCGTCGATATGTGACAATGGATGAAACATGGCTCCATCACTTCACTCCCGAATCCAAAGCGAGAAAAAACGCAACAGTCAGCTGGGAAGGTCATGGCATCTGTATTTTGGGATGCACACGGTATAATATTCATTGGCTATCTTGAAAAGGGAAAAACAATCAACAGCGATTATTATATAGCCTTGTTGGAGCGTTTGAAGGATGAAATTGCTAAAAAACGGCCCCATTTGAAGAAGAATAAAGTGCTGTTTCACCAAGACAATGCACCGTGTCACAAGTCAATGAAAACAATGGTCAAATTAAATGAATTAGGCTACGAATTGCTTCCCCATCCACCGTACTCTCCAGATCTGGCCCCCAGCGACTATTTCCTGTTTGCAGACCTGAAGAGAATGCTCGCTGGCAAGAAATTTAAGGACAATGATGGAGTAATCGCCGAAACAGAAGCCTATTTTGCGGATAAAACGAAAGAGTACTATAAAAATGGCATCGAAAAATTGGAAGATCGCTATAATCGCTGTATCGCCCTCGAAGGCAACTATGTCGAATAATAAAATCGAATTTTGTCAAGAAAATGTTTTTTTTTTACTTAGTCTCGAGACTTATCAGCCGACCTATTACCAGTCATCATTTTTTCGATATCTGAAACATAATGAATCATTAAATTACCTTTCATTGTTTATAAACTTTTTTTATACACAAATATAAAATAACTGTTTTAGAATAAAAATTTGCAATTTAATGTAATAATACTAAAATAAAGTTTTAAAATGTAATGCTTAGAGAATTATCAATGTATTATTAATTTATAAACGTTTAAATAACAGTTTGCACTTGAATAACACAAATTACTAAGAGATTAATTCTTCTTCGCCTTACCTCCTAACTATAAGAGTTTGGCCACTTTGGTCCTACACCTCTATAGCATTCGATCACCTGCATCTTCCTCTCCCCCTTCTATCTTATACAATAATTTCCATAACAACTCTCACTGTCTCTGAATCATCTCTCCTTAAAACATTCTCAAACTTCTCAACCTATTCTCTATCATTTTTCCCAAAATTGATGCAACTCCTAAACTTTCCTTTATATGTTCATTTTCTATATAACCGCTCTAGCTACTCCAAACACCCATCAAAGTATTTTTATCTCCACTACACTCATCCTCTGTTCTATTTTTTTGTTCATTGCCCAAAACTCTGAACCATACAACATTGCTGTCCTCACTACTGTTTTAAAATACCTATCTTTCATTTACTTCATTTATCCGTACTTTATCCTGTTTTCATGTCTTTCTCAGAATTACCATTCTTTTGTACTAATGATCCTAAGTACTTGAACTTATGAGTCTCCAATGTCATCACTGATCTTCATTATATGCTTTACTCTATCAATTTCTTGATCACTTTCTTCAAAATCATACACTATTACCTAGTTTTACTCTTACTAATCCTTAGTCCTCTCTCCTCAAACGCTGTTATTTGATTAATTAGATCATACTATATGTTATTGATAAATTGAAATAAATATTTTAATTTCAACATTACTTAAATCATTGTTTGATATCAAATTAATTGGACGTGCTTCGCTAAACACATAATAATAAAAGAAAATAATAATTATTAACTTATAGAAAATAGAAAAAATCATTTTTGGGTTTGGTTTTCTTATTAGTAAAGAAAATAATAATTGTATAAAAAATTATGTAACGATAATATTAATCGAAATGAATATTATTAAAACTAAATAGATGTGTAGATAGTTAGTTTCATGTAATACCTAGTTTCCATGGATAGTAATAAAAAATAAAATAATATTAATTATATAATATTTACAAGGAACATGAATTTTATTAATTTTTAGTATCCACTATATTTATAACTATATTACATATATATCAACATATATTTATACAAGATAAATTTATAATTAATTACCTACCTATTTAAATCAACCTTATATTTGGAATTGGATACAACCATATAATAAATTTAAGTTTAAACAATTTATTTATTATGTAAGTAGAAGTGTTTTTTTTTTTTTTTTTTTAATTAATCAATAAGTCAAAAATACAAAACAAATGCAATAAAATGAAAATAAATCTTGAATACTCAATGATAGTTAGTACTCAAAGTCTTTCAACATTTTATAAAAGATGATTACGAGGAAGCGCAAATTATAAGAATTTTAATGATATCATTAATCGCCAACCAATAAATACTGTATCATTAACATTAATAGCATTCTGGATAAAAATTGACAAAATATTATAATAAATTTGTTATCCGATTAATGAATTACCTTTATTAGTTCATACAATTTATCGGATATTCGTAGGTATTTTTACTATGAACTTTTGACTTCTTTATATAGCCTACCACTGTTACCGACACTGTCAGTGAATTGTACTGTAAAATGAAAAACTTTAAATTATAGTTATTTATATTTACTTACTTTCAAATATCAGTTATGTTTTTTTTTTTTTTTTAAATATATTATAATTTATACAATAAAAGTATACCTACTTAATTGTTGAAAACAAGATCTTAAAAATGATAAATATTTGATAAAGTTTACCAACGATAGTTTTTAAAAATAGCAATTTAAAATTTATAAAAATAAAACAATTATTTACCCATAAGCGTATCTATGGGTGAGATCAGGGGGGGGGGGAATTTGCACCTCCGACGAAATTTTTTCATTATGATAGATAAATAATAACAATTAGTAATTACATGATGAACAAAGTATTTTTTTAAAAAAAAATTTTTTCCCCCCCCCCCCACCCACCGCTTCTAAAGTCTAAAAACGCCTATGATTATATTAGCTAACCAGATAACTGTATAATTATACTTACCTATAAACAATTTAACAGTAAATTATGTAATAAAATAACGAGTACATTTGGTATATCGATATAATATGCCTAGGTATAAGAATATGATGGTGGCAGGCTCATATTAATGGGATGCCAAAAAGCTCAATTATCCCCTGGTGGAACTTTAGGGCTGGCAAATTTGAATTTATTCGGTTATTTATAACACCCTTCACCTTTATACGACAAAAAACGGCGGAAATAAAAAAATACACAAAAACGCTAAAATTTTAATTAGGAATAATGGACAATACATAATATAGTATACAGTATACTACATATTATATATATAAAGTATATAGTATACAAATATAAATACTAAAAGACATAATATTTTAATTCTCTACATTCTTAAACATAATAATTATATCATATAATAATAATAATAATATCTAACTAATAAGGAGTCTTTAATATTGTAAACTATTTAATTTTTAGAACAATACCATTTAAAATACGAGAAGATATAATTATATTTAATAAACAGTTTGTTTGTATTTAACTTATTTATATGATTTATACAATTAACATTTTATATCTATACATTCATATTATTGTACATATTACATACTCTTAAAAATATATGATACCTGTTTATTATTGATTTTTCTTTAATGGAAAATGATGAATCTTCTACATAAATGATTAGAAGTAACATTAAACTAGTCAGTTTTGGTGATCTTCGAATGTATAATTATAAATTATTATAAATATTTAAATAAAATTATTTTAAAAATAGAAATTTATTAATTTATTAAATGTTTAATATAAATTTTAAAAATTGTAGAATAATGCAATTATTATATCGCATTTCATCACCATATGGTCAAAGATTAATTTGCTATTGTATAATGTCAACAATAATAATAATTTTCACATTGTTTGCACAATTTAAAAAGATAAAATTTACTATCAGAGTGTAAAAAACGATTTATTTGTATATTTATTTATATGTTTATTTATACATTAATCAATAAATGATAAAATTTTATTAGGAGAGTAATGCATAATAACAATTCTGATTTAGGATGAGAATCAGTGTTTTTTACTAGAGAGCTATAAATAATATCGTTTTTATAATTTGTGTGAAAACGAATAATTTACTTTATATTTAAAATATTCTATCTTTATATACATGAAAAATGTATGTCAGGGAAGAAAAATAAAATTATTACTTGTTAAAAGTTTAAAAGTAATAGTTTAGAAAAAAATTGAAACAGAAACAGTGCAAAATAACGTTCTTATAAATTGAGTGGATTAAAATTAATTAGTCTATATTAAAAAGCCAATTGCCTAAATAATAATATATTTATTTGTACCTTTTAAAAGAAAATGTTGCTTTATATATAAAATGTATTATTTTAATGTATTAAAGAAATATTTAGTTAGAAGAATAAATTTAAATTAATATTATATTTGAAAATTAAACAGTCTTAAGGCTTTTAAAAAAAATTAGCGTGGGGAGTAGTACGAAATAACGTTCTTATGATTTGAATGGATACAAATTATTTAATTTATGTTTAAATTTTTTTATCATAATATATATAAATCTTAAAGGATGGAAGTAAAAAATAATAATTATTACTATAAATTATTAAAAAATGTTGAAGTTGAAATATTTGGATAAAAAAATTGCAAGAATATAACGTTCTATTTAACTTATTAATATGATTTAAATAATTAACATTTTAAATGTATATTCCTTATACTATACACATACTCATAAAAATATAATCTCCGTCTATGACATAAAATATACTACCCTGTCGCTGGGTATCGTGGCCGCGGGCGTCGTCATGATCAAAATATAGTGGAGCGAAATTCCTCTAATCCGCGCAAATAAAAACCCAAACGTTCACTACTTACGCAGACAATCAACCGTCGGTTACCGCATTCTCCTCACTTTCCTCCCCTTTTTTGTTTCGTCTATCTTTACCCTCTTTTCTTTCTTTTTCTTTGTAATTTTCACATTATTATACTATTATACACATATATTACTCATAGAAACACATTCTCTGTCTATGACATAAAATGTTAGTGTTCCGCTATTACACGCTGCAAGCATACCCAAACGTTCACTACTTACGCAATCAGCCGGCGGTTATCATACGGGTGTTCAAAGGAGAAAGGACTACAATCTGACTCTATAAGGACAACAATCTGTTGGGCACGTTCGACCTAACCGGTATTTCTCCAGCCAGTGGCGGCGCGAATATTTTAAATTGAAGGGACATCTGAGTATTTGGCCTAACCACCCCCCTTTCACCCGCAAATCACAAAAAAAAAATAAAAAAATATTCTTGATCTCTTTAGTACGAAAATTCTGGATAACATATTAACATGTTTTTCTGTAATGCTGTGTTTCTAATGTTTACATTACAAGTAATTGGGCGAAATCATTGTTACGCAAATCAGAAAATTAAATTATATATAATCTCAAACACCTTTAAAATGATTATCATTTATCTGATTATCGCATTTACATATATACCGCCTTGCGATTATACTTGTGAAGTTATGACTTGCTTATATACTTACATATAGCATTCAACCACCCAACCCCAAATCGTGATAGGCCACCTGTCCCAAAAAACCTCGTTCCCGCCGTCACTGCCTCCAGCGCCTATAATAGAGGTGTACCCAAGATCGACATGATTTTCGATCTAGACATCAAAAGTATTTTTAACTTGTCAACTAAGGACAACAGTTCGGATAATTCTAAGATCATTGTCATAAAAAACGATAAAGGTTGTCTGTCTCAAATTGAAATCGATCGTATATGTGCTTAACGAGGCTGAAATGTACAAAGAAAAGGATGATCGACAAAAATTAAAAATCACTTCCCCAAGAACCCGTTGGAGAGTTACGTGTTATAAATTAAAATGTATTCGGTTATTTTTAACACCCTTCCAGCCCTTATAACGCAAAAAGGGGTGGAATTGAAAAAGTGCGCCTGGACGCTAAAATTTTAAATAAGTATACTACGTCGCTGAATAATGAATGATGTATATAAAATATACAAATATGACAAATATAAATACTAAAAGACATAATTTAATTTCCTACAATAATATATAAAAACTTATAACGAGTTATTACATTATTGTAAACTATTTATTTTTAAAAATAATTTTGAGAATATTACCATTTAAAATACGAGAAGATATAATTATATTTTCTTGATTAATTCGCATTTCCATGGGCGTAACGTGATGAATATCTGTGGAGAGAAAAGGGACCACACAGTAGAGTCCAGTATTAATTAATATATATATAATGTTATCATACTTATACCTACTGTACAACCCATAAATACATAATAATAATATTTAAATAATAATAATATATATCTAATACTCAGTGGCGCACACTCAAAAATAAATAGGGGTAGCATATTGAATGGAAAAATACCACCCACCCACCAAACCATATTCATAAACAGACCCGCGGGGGCTTTGTCCCCACACCCCACCCACCAACCAAAATATCAGGGGTAGCAGTTGCTACCCTTGAACCCTCCAGTGTGCGCCACTGCTAATACTGTAACTACTACTCTGAGTTCATAACAATACCTACAAAATCAGTAAAGAAGAAGCACACTTAGTTTGAACAAAAATGTTATACATATTATAATAACATTTTATTATTAGAACATAATGTATCGATGAAATCGTATTATATCAATTACGAATAAAACTGACGAACAAATTTTACGTCCGTTGAAAATGTAAATATTAGAAAAAAAATTGTTTGTCGAGTTCGTTTGTATTCAACGAAAAACGGTATTCAAAAACCATATAATGTGATGAAAAAAATGCTATTAAAGGACTTGGAAATGATAATTAATAATGGGTTAGTGTAGCGGGTTACAATAATACATATTTTGAATATTTCAAATTTAATATTTTTTTCTAAATATTATCATTTGCATTATGTTGGCGTAGAATAAACATAAAATATAATAAAAAAATAAAAAAAACAATTACTTTATTATTACTAATTATTTACTTTAAAATTTTTTCCACATGTTTTTATCTTTTTTTCATTCTTAGTGTTATCTCAATCTCGCAGCCAAATGTGGTGCTGCGCTCGTGCTTGTTGACGTCAATTATTTGAGAAGGATATGATAAGAAAGAAGTTTGATATCCGAATTACAATTACTTTATTAGTTTATTACATATTAACATACGGTTTTCGTTTCTTACCGATTTTCGTATTAATTTATTATGATAATATGTCTAGGTGCACTGTGTTAGGTACTACTTAATTGAATCTTGTCTTATTAACTTCAGAGTTTGAAATATTTGGTAAATTTTTTTAATAACAATATCATTTTTACTACATAGGGAGCTTTTACAATTTGTTGTAACTTGTATTTACATTTCTACCTAATTATCATTTACACACGTTTTACAGAAAGTGATGACGTTTTTTTAGTGTGCATACAAAGGTGTCGATGTGCTGCAGATGGAAAAGTAAGTTAATTGCGGTACATGACAGTTATAATTAGACATTACTCATTTTTTCATGCGTTACTCGTTTCAGTAAATTTTTAGCCGACTACGAACAGGAATTTGGTGTAACCAGTGCCGAAATTACATCGAAAATCAGCAGACTCAGTCACGTAACTGGCAGTAAGTTACACAGTTTGTAACATAAAACTCACCCTATACACCTTTATTACTGTTTTTCATTGACCATAATATTATAGATGATAGGAATGAGTTCATCAAAGAAATTGAAAGAAACCTTGATGAAGTACATGATTTGGTATGTACAAGTCATAAACTTTGACAAATTATTATTAATAATATGACGTTTTAACTTGAATACTGAAGCTGGAACAAATGGACCTGTCAGTCAAAGAATCTGACGTGTCTGTACGTGCCAAGCTACACAATCGAGTGGCCAGCTACAGGGCCGAATTGCACAGATTAGCCAAAGAGTTTGCTCGAGCAAAATGTACAGTGAACATCGATTTAGGTATACATACAGAATTTTATTGATTCTTGTGTCTTAATTATTTATATTATTAAAAAACTAGAAGATGATAATCATTTTGCGGAAAGTGAAGATGTGACTTCTGAACAAAAGCAAAGGTTATTGTTTACATCAGAACGTCTAAATCGATCAGGTATACAATTGGATAACACGTATCGTATTGCAGTGGAAACTGAAGAAATTGGTTCACAAATATTAACAGATTTAAATCGGCAACGAGAAACTATGCAAAATTCTTTTCATAGAGTAAGGTTTAATTAATTTATAATTATTTATTATATATTTGTTATGATTTATGTTATAGCTCAGAGATGCAAATGCAGACCTTGGCAGGAGTACACGAATGATAAACGCCATAATTGCACGTTCTAGGCAACATAAAATTATACTATTTGGAATCATGGCAGCATTTTGTTTTCTAGTGGTGTTTGCTTTTTACCACACATTCCTTTGATAATTCATTCCTATTTTATAGTTGATTTTTTTTCTGTTATTGCTTTTTGGAATTTATATTATATTATTAATTATTTATATATTAAACAATTATAATGGTCGTTTATGAACAACTATCTTAAATCTAACAATTATATGATGGCTTTATATTTTATAATCTGAATTCATTCCTAAATTTATTAAAACTAATTAATATTAATCTGGTTTAAAATTAAACTAAAATAATTATCATACCTATACCTCGGCTCATGAAAGGAATATAATACTACTTCGCTCATGCAGATTGATAGCAGTATTCGTTTCCAGTCATCGTTTCCTCTACTTTATGTCACATACTATACAACGTTACCGACTATGATCAGTTTTTAAAATGGGTAGAAATGCGCAAACACAAATGTGTTTTGGTTAGGACATGGTATGCTTTTCTCGTGGGCTGAGATATAGAAACTTTGTCAAATGACAAATTTATTTACAGTATTTTATTTTTCAGTCCCTACGTTTTATGATTCTGTTGCTCTTTGGTATAACATATAACTATATTATTGTGTTTAACAATGTGACGAACTATTCGAAATTTGAACTCAACCAAACTTTGGTATGTGCATTAATTAAAATGTTCAATTCATATTCAGAAAAATTTTATTTGGTTCAGATAGGATTTATCACGTCTCTAATTATGTCTTTGTTTTATTTCAATATTTTCCAAATTAACATAAGTAGGTAATATATTAGAAAATAACAATTTATAATAGTGATTAATTAATACATTTTTATTTTAGTAATTTAAGAATATACATATTAAATTTTGTTTCAATTTCATTTATTTATAATTAGGGTGTGTATTTAAGTTAAAATGCAAAAACATTTTTTAATTAAATTCTTCATTAATCTTGGTCATTATTTTAATTATTAAATTATTGAAAAAATAATTTTACAAACTTATTCATATTAAGATAAATTACAGAGATTACATTGTATAATATATAATTATTTATATCATAAAAAACAAATTAATACATTTTTAGAACATTTTTTTTAAACTTAAACGTTTTTAGGTAATACATGGGTATTAAATTGTATATTTTTTTAACAGCATTTAAATCTGTACCTAATTTATAATTCTTTTAATATTATTAATAATTTTCACTTATTTGGTAAATTCATAAGTTTCAAAACTTAAGAAAGTGCAAGAACTGATGGCCAATGGGTTATACAAATTATTAGAAATATGCTATTTACAAAAGACTTTAAGTTATTTTAAGCATTGTATATTTACCCAACCTGAATAATAGCTTAATTAATCAATTATTAGAAAATTATATAAAATTTCAATTTATTCAAAATTATTGTTTTTAATAAATAAAATTAAAAGTAAGTATAATATAGTTATAACTTGTAGTAATATAATGTTTCATAATTTAATTTAAAAGTATATAGTTAAGACTTTACTAGTTTGTATTTGGTATATTAGTAAAGTTTGTATAAAAGTAAATATTTCAACAAAAAAAAAAAACAGTATTTATTATTTTAAATGATTTTTTGTAGTCTTGTCTCTTACTAATAGTAGTATAAAAAAGCAATATTTTGAAAAAATATTTAACTGCTTAATATATAGTATTTT
Organism: Eriosoma lanigerum; assembly: GCA_013282895.1. Classification (NCBI taxonomy): domain Eukaryota; kingdom Metazoa; phylum Arthropoda; class Insecta; order Hemiptera; family Aphididae; genus Eriosoma; species Eriosoma lanigerum. The sequence continues at coordinate 31,541,908 of CM023357.1, read as the reverse complement.
CCAATCTTCTTAAGGTTGAAATTCACTTTCAATAGAAAAAAAAAACAACTTAAGCAGTTCTTCGGATTCACAATCTGATTTACTAACCATTGCAGTAAACTGTGGAAAATCGTTGGCCAAAATCTATAAAAATATAATATATTTAAATGTAATTACACAAACTCTCTTATAAGAGTAATATAAGACAAATTTTATTTATAGTGTTTGTGGGGCAATTGTTGACTATAATGCATATTATAGTATAATTTTGTAAATTAAGCTAAACAATATTACTTTGAAGACAAAAATTGGTCATTATGTACACTGCCTAGTGTATCAGTGGAGGTACATACAAATATAAGTTAATTGTTTTTATTTAAATTTTAAATCAGAATTTAGGATTTTTTAAATCAATATTTGAAAACATGAAATTTAAATTTGGTTCAATTTTATTCAACATAGAACATTGATATTACTTAAGCACATGTGGATTACACATGTTTGAAAAACAATCCAATGCATAACATAATTAATGGATATTTACCGCTGAACATTTGTTCATAGCATATGTGCCTTGTATTTGTAGACCAACTATTGTATCAATTTTTTTATTTTCAAAAATTTTGGAACACTCTTGAATTATTTTTGCATTTATACCATCTCTATGATTGCATTTGATCAAAAATAAATCTATATCCTGAAAAATTATTGCCATATTATTTTATAATACATTTTTTTCATATCCCACAAATATTCTTCTAGTCTCCAATAATATTACATGACTATTATAATTATTGTATATTATTGAAATATCAATAGGATTGTAAATCTATAAGGGCAATATAAAAATATTTGTTCTTATTTCAAAAGGTTATACCATTGGTTTTTATAAATTATAATCAGTAATTGTTTATATAATATGAAATAAAATATTAAATTACATGTGACTGTAAAGACTGAATGAAATGCATGGCTTCGGTTCCATATGCAAAGGCAACAAAACAATTTTCTCCAGTCTGTTGATCACATTTGGTAAGTGGTACTAGTGATTTTCTAGGCTCAGTTGTAATTCCATACCTATATGGAATAACAAAATGTAAAATGTATGACAAACAGCTAGTATAATAATAATAGAATATATACAATCAGTATTATATATAACAACACTGATCTTAATTACATATTTATAAAATAGAGCCCATTTTAAGGTCTTGGAAAAAGTCATGAAGAGTAAAATATTTTAAATAAAGAAATATTCTATTCTACATGGCCCCTATATTTATATAATATATTGATTTATAATGTTATTATATTATAAATATATATCAGAACTTATGTAATTCGTTGGGCAGTTCAATGGTAATAGACTCTTCGTTCACAGTCCAATTGTCACCCTCATTCCAAGTATAATCGTATACTGTTCTCCAGTTATTGTTCCACACATTGAGGTTTGCTTTATTAAACTGATCTATAATATAAATATCAAAAAATATATTTGATTTATATTTTTTTAATGCTCTCAATGCATATGATTTTAATATATAGTTATCACTATTATAATATTTATAATAAGTGTATAGTCTATAATAGTGTAATTTATGCTTTAATGGTGACAACATACTTACCAGCCAACTGATTATAATATAATTGGTAACAACTGAACTGTAATTCCCGACTGGACTCAATCACTGGCTGAGTAGAGCAAAACAATGAAATCCTTAATGATGTGCAATCACGAACTCTAAATTGGCCACATGCAACTAACACTGTCGAATTTATTGTGTCTCTCACAAACACACTGAAATAAATATTTCACGATAAATTTATATTATTAAAATATATTAGTTATATTATATTAATTTATATTAGTAAAAAAAAATATCTAACAATTATAAAATACATATTAATCATTACTAAATTTTAAATATTTTTTTTGTAATACTTAATTAAAAAATAATAATCATAGAGAATTTGATAATATCTTATTAACTTATATATATTTAAAAACTAAAATATTAAAAAAAAAAAATTGATACTTATTTTTTGCTTTAAGTATAGGTAATATAGTATAAGCATTGATTATAGAATAGACTATTCTATAATCAATGGTATAAGTAATAGGATTATAGATTATAGACCTAACTCCCATTTAATACATAATATAATAATATTGTTAAACACAAATAATATAAAATATTAGTTTTTAGATTTCTCTATAAAGCAAATTAAGTAATATTATGTTATATTTTATTTTACAACAGATTTAAAGTTAAATAAAACTTTTGGGATATCCATTAAATTTGAGCCTAAAAGATTCAATTAATAAGGGGCACCCACAAAATAAGTATGTTGAATATTACTTTGTAAATTTTGTTGCAAATTGTTTAAATTAATTTTTATATGTTTAAAAAAAAAAAAAAAAACATTAGTTTAGTTTTTAAGTTATTTTCTAAAAATATATTATAGGTATATATATATTTTTATGGTTTATAAATTACAAGTGGTTTAAAATATTTGACTAGTTAAAAATTAATTACAAATTATAAACTATGTTTATATATATATAAATATATAATAAATATTGTTTTTTTCTTCTATATAGACGCAAAATTGTTGTTAACTTGTCTTATTATTATGTCTTTAAGTACCTTAAAAGTAATCTACTTAAAATAATTAAGTATTAAATCATTTTCATCAATAAGACTAGAAAAGTGTGTTTATTGTAAATATATAAAATTGTTTAAGTATATTTATTTGTATGTTAAAAAATAATATTTCAAGTTTTTTTTCATGATAAATTGCTTTCATTTCAATTATAAATTATCTAATAGTTTTGACGAAATAAAATATAAGATATAAACAGATTATATATCATTACAATTGGAATGGGTGATTTCAGTAAACAAATTTTCCAGAACCTTTAAATAAGTGTATGAGCGCTACAATGAGTGTATAACTAGAGAAGGGTACTAGGTAGAGGGCTGATGTGAATAAGTTAATTTATCTCTTATTATGTGTTCTTATTTAACAAAGTTTGGGAACTTTTCAGACATACTGTGTATGTTTGCCATACAGTAATATATTATTTTATAGTAATAAGGACAAATTTATTGTGCAGTGACCCCTACATTAAAAAATATAGTAGGTATATATGCCAATGTAAAATAATGATAGTAAAGCATAAATAATTTCACTGCAGTTCTAATGAGATATAAATAGTTTACTTGTTGTACAAATATATAAATATAATAAAAATAATACAATAATTTCAACCTGAAATGACGTAAGAATATATATATATAAATACATATGCATATAACTATTACGATAACCATATAAATCAAATAACAAATTTATAAATTTGTCTGAAAATCAACAAAAACAAAAGTTGCAACTTATTATTTTATAGATTTTATTATTGGATACTAAGAGACATTATGTACAATATACAACATACTTTTAAATTTAAAATATGTATTATTTTGTATATACCTACTGTTTGAAACTTATATTTTCATAAAAATTTAAAATTGTAATTTCTTAAATAATTTTTATATAGATTTTTTTATTGTAGGGATGACAATTTTTAAGTTCTATTTTTTATTGATACCTAAGGGTATGTAATACACACAATTTTAAAACATTTTATATTACCTCTGTTTTGTTGGTCCTAATACAATCGTGCATCTCTGACAATCGTCCACAGTCACTGAACTGGAGTGATCCAATACATAAATACTGGAATCTTGACAATTGCGTATAACAAATTGTTGACCGCCAATCGAGCCAGGAGACTTATATGTTACACCACCATTTAAATTCTCGATCACATAATCTTCAGGATTTAAATGTTTACGCTCCACCCTGTGTACAAAATAATTTAATACAATTAAAAAATACGTAATACACTCAGAAATATAATATGTACCAAGAATATACTAATTTCTTTGGTTGTTTGACGGTTCGAAATTTGCAACAGAAACATCCCATTTTTGTGTATGTTCAACAGTATATTCACCCTTATTCCTCAACCATAGTATGATGGTGTTTGTAAATACAGTCACCATAGTAACCCCAATAGACACATAATTAAATCAACTACTTTCTA
>CM023357.1:31523086-31537811 GCA_013282895.1 Eriosoma lanigerum | reverse complement strand
TACTATGGTGTGATAATATTATTTTATTTAATGTATTACTTGACTTTTGAAATTTGATACACTATAATTATAAATCAACATCTAACTGGTTCTCATATTATAAATGTAATACTACAGTTACATGAAAAATAAAATAAAATGTTTAGTAATGTCATATCTTATAGATTTTATCTTTACATTTAAACACCCCCCTCACACGCCACAACTTACAAAATGTAAAATTTTCAACATATGCAACTACTATGACTAATAATGTGTTTTTAAAAAATAATGCAAATAAAATTATTTACAGTTATTTCACAGTTGATTTACTGTGGTCGTTCATAGTAATCATGTAATTTGTATTATTTTAGCTAATAATAAACTTACCATGTTAAATTCATATTTTATACAAAACATTTAATTATAGAAATGATTAGAAATTAAAAATTCATACTATTATTTATGTAAATGTATGTTATTTATGTTGATAATATATGTATAATATAAATTCATTTTAGGATTATATGATTTAAAAAATTGAAAATATTCTAGTTTTTGTACAACTAGATATGGGTTTTGTTTAAATAAATAATGTATAGAAATTAATCAATGTACATTTTATATTTAATAAAAAAAATTAATAATACAACAAATAATTGATAAAACAAAATTTAGCTTTATATAATTAAAAACCAATTATGTGTATATTATATAATTAATATAAAATTATAAATATATAATTGTATATATATTTTTTTTTTACGATGCACATATTATGTTTGACTTATGTCAAAATTTTAATTTTAAAGTCCATTATAAAACTATTATATAATATAATTATCAAAAAATATGAAACATAAATAATTACAAGATCATATTATAGAAAATAATAAAATCCATTTTCAAATTAGTATATACCCTGTCCCATATAAATATCCATTCAAAATTGATTTTGATTTTTTAATTCTCATCTGGTCCACTGTAATTTGGAGATGTTGGTGAATAGCTCGGTGAAGATGGCGAATAATGTGGACTTCCAACTCCAGGTGAATATGTTGGTGAAGTAGGTGAATACCTAAAAGAATATTTTTACATGTAACATGTTTAACTGACTATAAATAATTTATATGGCTTACCTTGGACTAGCTGATGAAAAGTTTGTAGGTGAGTAAACTGGTGAACTGGGGCTGTAAGATTGATTATATTGTGTACCTCCAGCATTTGGAGTATGTTGTAAAGAAGATGGGGAATATGAAGCATTAGAAGGTGAGTACATTGGGCTGGTTGGAGAGTATGTAGGACTGACAGCAAGCGATGGGGATGTAGGTGAATATTTGTAATTACTGGCACCAGATGTAGCACTTGGAGTATATGATGGTGAAGATGCCATATATTGTGGCGAGCTTGGACTATACGATGGTGAAGTCGGACTATAAGAGGGAGACGTAGGGCTGTACCTGTGTAATTATAAAATAATTTTAGTTAGTTCATACTTCAAAGTTAACTTTATAATATAATGAAAAAAATATAATATTAAAAAATATCAAATCAAAATTGTTATTTTTCGTTAAAATATAATTTAAATTTTTATATTTATTTATTATAAATTAATTTTAATTTTAATTTAATATTTATACAGGTTAATCATATTCTAGTTTAGCTGAGAACACAAGTTTTGTGATTAATTAAAGATACTTACGATGGAGAAGTTGGACTATACGATGGAGATGTTGGGCTATACGATGGAGATGTGGGACTGTAGGAAGGACTAGTAGGGCTATATCTGTAAAATAAAATAGATATTATTACATAATTTGAAATGAATAACTAATATTTGATTATGAACAACAAGTAAATAATATGCACACTTAGTAAATGGGTTTACTGAATTTATAAACCAATTCATTATGATATATATTCATATTCGCCAAAAGAAAAATGATAGCATTAATGTATTCCCATCTATATACATATGCACAGTGCAGTAATGATAATAATAATAATTGATGATTAGTAAAATGTAAATAATAGCCTGGGGCAGAATAATAACTTAATAGATTATTAGATAATACAAACTGCCAATTTTTTTCTACCAAATACCAAAAATGTTCAAACTTTTCTGACTGTATATCATCCAGGAAGGGTAAATTTAAAATAAATTTAAACATTTAATTTTATTTCATAATAGAAATAATCAATTTAAAATATTAAAATTCAAAACATTATTTTATACAATAGTGTTCATGTTTTGTAATTAATTAATTTTATTTGTAAACCTGTCGCATGGTTTTGGATGTTTTATTTACAAAAATGGGGTAAATATTTAACCCATAGAAATAGTTATCATTTTCGTTTGATGATATGATCAGTTCACTATATTATGACAAAATATTATTATACCATTTTTGTCATCGTACATAACATTTCATTGATATTTAGAGAGAGCTCACATTATTATTAGTTTTTATCAGAATATCCGTCCTCAAGAGTCATTTTCATACTTCTCAAGTAAAATGTCAACATTATACTGCTTAGTGCCTATGTAATTTGTCTATATTAGAAGAAAATGACACAACACCAAACATGTCCGCACAAATGTGACAATAATAATAAAGTATATTTGCTAATCGGTCGCATGGAGCAAATAATTTCCAGATATGGGTATCTGGGTCTTTACAATGCTGTAGATCTACATATAACATTAAGTAGAAAAACAACATGACATTAGAAATAATCTATTTTTAGGTGTATTATTCAAGGCTATTGATGTAGTCAAATATCTTAATATCATATTAAATATTTTATACACAATATAAATGTATCTGGTCTCTGGTATAATTATTTATTTCGTGAGACGTAAGACAGGTTTAAATTAAAATTTAATTTAATAGTTAAGAGAATTGGTATTATGAATGATGAGTCTCAAATTGCAATTGAGAAAATATTTATTTAAATATAACTTACGAGGGTGATGTTGGGCTGTAGGATGGAGATGTTGGGCTATATGACGGAGAAGTTGGGCTATAAGAAGGCGACGTGGGACTGTATGATGGAGATGTTGGGCTATACCTAATAAAAAAACAATTAGATAAGTCAACATTCAATTTCTTAATAAAACATTCATTCAAAAAAAACTTACGAAGGACTTGTTGGTGAATAAGAAGTATGGGAATATGAAGGACTTGTGGGCGAGTACGACGGACTAGTTGGTGAATAATTGTAGTTTGGAGACATAGAAGAATATTTTGGTGTAGTTTGTTGTGTAGCAGAGTATTGTGGACTTGTTGGAGAATAATTAGTAGGAGTCATTGAAGGTGATAAAGATCCAAACTGTGGGCTAGATGGATAATTATAATTTGGTGACATAGAACTCGGACTAGGTACATATGGACTAGTAGCCATTCCTGGAGATCCAGGACTTCCAGGAGTTCCTCCACTTGACATCCAGAATGGAGAAGTTCCACTAGCTTCACTAGATCCAGCTGGAGAAAATCCAGGTCCTCCTGGGGTCATGCCAGCTTCCAAACCACCTGTAGGAAATAATTAATGGTTTATAAAAAAAAACAACCATAACTATGGTTTTTAGCTTTATTACTCGAAGACCAGTTATTTTGATAAATTGGTGTGGATGTTTGATCCCATGGAGTCATTGCAGGTGACATAGAAGGCGTACCCGCTGCCATAAACATACCACCACCACCCATACCCATATAACCATTATCCATTGGTATTTCTATTCCATCTTTGGCTTTATCAGCATCCAAAAGCAAATCAAAACAACCTGTAACACATGTTTAATAATTAAAAATCTATTTTGTTATATAAATAGAAAATACAATTTTTTTTACCAGTTCCCATTCTAGGCAGTTGTCCCATAATAATGTTTTCAGATACTCCTCTCATTGGATCAACTTCAGCATGTGAAGCAGCGTCCAATAATACATCTACTGTTTCTTCAAATGAACATCTTAATATGGTGAAAATAAATATTAAATTAAAACTTAAGTATTTAAAATTTATATATTAAACTGTACCTCATTAATGCTCCAGTATCTTGTCTATTAATACCATGTCTAGTGATAGCCATCAAATGACCTTTGGCAGTCATAACATCACATAATAATGCTAAATGACGATAGTTTACATACAAACCATAAAACTGCAATACAGTGTTCATTTCTTTTTCTACAGACTTTCGTACAGCTTCAATACCTAAGACCTGAAATTCAGTATTACATTTATTATCTGTTTTAATTCAATTTAATTATAAAGTTTACCGAAAATATTTCACAAATATCATTGGAGAATGTTCTCACAGGGTCAACATCTCTTTCACTCAATACTTTCATTAAACTGGTACCATCAGTTTCCAATAACCAATCAGCAATTGCCTTAAATTCCCCAGTGTCAGTAATAATTATTCTTTTTTTAGCATCAGTTTGTGGCAAATGCATATACACTTTTGCAATTGCATCTATACCCTATAAATTATAGATAAAGATAAAAATAAATTGTTCATTAAGTTTGAATCAAATTTTAATATTGAATATGTTGCATTCTTTTTGTTTAATATCAATAATATTAAAATTTATTGTTTTCTCACTTGCAAAGTCATGTCAGATAACATATTTGCTTCAATACATCTGAGGAACATATCATCTTCCATTTTATCAACAGTATCTTCATCATCGCCACCATTCATTTTTCCATCTTCACCATTCATTATACGTATTCGTAGAATTAATTTGTCAGCATTGTCATCATTAAATATACAATTGAGATCATCTCCAAAACCTGCATTAATTTTTTCGGATATTGCTTCCATAGTCAATTTTTTATCTGAAATCATGCTTTCAAGTAAAAATTATGTTCAACAAAATACAATTATTTATTAAATACCAGTCATTCTTTTTCTATCCAATTCAATACGTAGCAACCATGGAGAAATTCTGGATGGATCAAAGTCAGGCATTTCATAATACACATTAACAAATTCTTGATCTTCTCTTATAACTGTATTTTGAGGATCAGGATCATAATAAATAGCTGTATTTGCTGTAACTTTTCGTAATGTGGTATGTTCAAGACGGCATAATACATTTTTAGCTTTTTCTGCATCTCTAGCAGCTGCTCCAGTTAAGAATACAGTTAATGATGGAGCTTTGGGTTTTTTACTTATATTAATAATTTCCTAAAAATTATGTAATATTTAATTATTTATTTATATTATTAGAGGAAATAATAATTACTTTCAAACGTGGCACTCCCAATGTTACATTCTTTGAAGATACACCAGCAAAATGGAAAGTATTTAATGTCATCTGAGTTGCAGGTTCTCCTAAACTTTGAGCAGCTAATGCTCCAACCATCTCACCAGGCTGTGCCTACAAATAAATATAATATATTAATAAATAAATTAAGTACTCAAAAATAATTATAATTAACAGATATTTTCCATTTAAATAAATCATTAAAAGGCAACTTACTTGAGCTTGTTTAAATCTGTTTTCAATTTCTCCAACTAACCATTCAAATGCTTCAGAAGATAAACGGAAATTTTCTGATACCAATTTAGTGCATAAAGTCGAACGTACCAAACATTGGAATAATAAAGTAGCGTTTTTATTAGCTTTTTTGCTTAGTTCATCTTGACCTGCTACTATAACACATTTATCCAATAATTCTTTGACCCCTAAAAACATAAATATATAAAATACAAATTAATACAAATTAGAAATATATTAATTATTTATAAAAATAAAATTGTAATATTCCTTCCTCCACAGTATACAATATTACCAATTTATACATTTCTTGATTACAATTTATTATGGTTACCTCAAATGTTTAATTATGATTATGAATATAAGTATTATTTAGCATTTAGAACAAAGACTTTTATCCATTCTCATATTTTTTCTTGTTTAATATAAACTTAGAAAGTACAAAATATAATTTATAATGTTTGTGATTAAATTATATTTTTGCACATTTCACCATTTTTTGGTTTACTCCTAGGACACCAAAAGGACAAAATAAGAACATGAACCACAAATATCCGGATGGCTTATTAGTTTTATTAATTTAAAAAATATTATAAGAGCAATTTTCAAAAATTTGAAATAGACAATTAGTTATTGAGATAAATAAACACAAAAGAACATCTATACTATAAGTAAATAAAAAATAAAAATGACTTACCATTTACAACTTTTACTGGATTCAAGTCAGTTGGAGCTCGTTTATTAATGTGAAAAATTTTTTGTACATTCCAAATCATACGTTTCAGGTTACATGGCAATACCACCTTACTTTCACCTGATGGGAATATTTCTCTTAGAGTATCTCTATCGTTAGTTAATTGTTCCCATTCTTTTTCTAATTCTGCCACAGTATCATTACTGCCCATTAAATCTTTTAAAACATCTTCAGTAAATATTTTTCTCATATGCCTTTCATTTGAAACATCAAATTTAAATTCATTTTCAAATTTTTTATGTGATGGTTCTATTGTAGCAATACTCTGAAACTCTACGGCTTCGCCACAAAGACCATCTTCTCCATAACGTAATTGAATTAACTGACCAACAGAATTACGGACAGTTCCATCATAATGAACCATAACAGATTCCATAGCTTTGATCAAACGTCTCTGAATATAACCTAAAAAAAAAATATTAAAATATTTAATAATAATTACAACATTCAATATAATAGAAAATATACCAGTTTCAGCAGTTTTAACAGCAGTATCAATAAGACCTTCACGACCGCCCATAGCATGGAAAAAGAATTCAGAAGGTGTTAATCCAGCTAGATAAGAATTTTCTACAAATCCTCTTGATTCAGGACCATAGTCATCTTTTATAAAATGTGGTAATGTGCGTTTACGAAAACCAAATGGTATACGTTTACCTTCTACATTCTGTTGACCTACACAAGCAATAACCTTAAGCCAAAAAAATTAATTAATAAATTTAATAAAAGATGAATTTAGTATTATATATATAATATAACATACCTGTGAAATGTTAATATTTGAACCTTTAGAACCAGACACAACCATAGCTTTGAGATTATTGTATTCAGTTAAAGATTTTTTAGCAGAACCTCCAGTCTTGTCACGAGCATCGTTTAAAATTCTGTTTACTTGATTTTCAAATGTTTGACGAAGGGTATTACCTGGTGTTGGCTCAAGGTCCATATTATGAGCTTTCTGTATTACTTCTATTACATCTTCTTTGGCTTTTTTAATTGCTTTTTGAATCTCTAAATAAGTTTGTGGATCAGCAATAGTATCACCAATACCAATAGAATGGCCTGGATAAAAAAAAAAGAAAATTAAATTATACAAATTAGTAATAAATATGTTTAAAATATATATTACCTTCGTATAATAGCCAATTATTAACCACAGTCTGAATATTACCATAGAACCGGCCACACACTTCATGTCCCAATTCTAACATGCAAATATGAAGCAATGATCCAGCTGATGTACCTAAGGTTTTTTTGCATAATATACCCATTACCAATTCACCATGTTCAACCATTACCTAAAAATACAATAAAACATCAAACTATTTATTAAAGTAACTAAAATTAATTAATTACTTAATTGGTATCATAACTAGTAGAAAAATAGTCTTGGCTATATTTTAAGTAAAAATATTTAACATACTGTATTTGTGTTTTAATAAAAATTCAGTACTCATAAACTGTAAAAGCTATTCCCAAACTGTGCATTATAATATTAGGAAATGTAAGTAATTAATAGACATGAAGTTAAATTAAATACAATGTTATTATTATTTAACTTCATATTTATGTGAAGCAGGATTTTCAAACATAGCAATACTAAATTTAAACTTAATACGGAAAATAAACAATACAATAATTTTCTTATTTAAAGTGTTTTTAAGATATTTTTACATTGAAAACAAAAACATTGTTCATATTATTAGTGTTTACTTGGTTAACAAATATTTAATATATTGAATTATGTATATATATATATATATTAAATAACCTAATTAAACTTATCAATGAATAATGCTAAATATTAATCCTTATTGGTTCCTTTTTTTTTTTAACCTAAAAGGTATTGGAACCACATTTTATTTTATTGATAATCATGGTTGGTTACTTAATAAACCTTGCCACATTTAACATGAAGAACAGTAAGAAAATAACAAAACATAAAGTTATTAATTCCGTCTTCAAATATTTATTTCTTCACAAAATTTTAAATTTCTATTACTATTAAGATAATGTATTCTTATGTGTATAATCTATTACTAAAATAACATTTAGAAATCTACACATTAAATAAAAACCTTGAACAAATATTCTATTTAATAGTTTCTGTCCTTGACATTGTGGTTATAGAGAAGTAAATGAACAACTTAATTTGACACTTTTTTGATAATACGGTATACTAATATTTTTTAAATTTATTTATCTGAATTTTCACACTTATTAAATGCTCACTTAACTTTTAAATATTAAGTTCATCAATAATCATAATTACTTAGCATAAATCATATTTCTTAACAGATTTGTAAAAAGTTACAGATCCAATAACAGACAATTTACAGATCCGTTAACTTTATCAGACATTTAAGCAACACTTAATTTTATTTAGTCATTAGTGTGTTAAATGTTTTGTAAATCACAAGTGGATGTTTATGCAACCTGTCCTTAATAATATTAATTCTCAAGATTAATTAAACATAAATTGTACCTTTGTATCACCAGGTGATATCCATTTGTAAGGCCCATTATCTTCATCATCAGGATGAGTAGAATGAGTACGTATCATGTTAACATTTCCAGGAATAATTAAAGAAAATAGTTGTTTTCCTGTCCACATAGGTTTTGGTTTTAGAATACAAGGAGTAGGCATTTTTCCATCCCAAATAGGTAAATGCATTAATAAATTCATCATTTGTTCCTAAAAATGGTAAATTAAAATAATCAATAAACAAGCTTTCATAATTAGTAAGCAATTAAATAATATAAATTTGTATATATTGTAAATATTAGAGGTTTGAACCAATTTATATAAATTTCTAAGTATATAACAATAAAAATTCTGGACTTTTTAAATTATAATAATAAATTATTAGATAAATAAATGAGGTAAAATGGCAGCTATTGTAATAATCAATAAATAACGTCAGTTTATATTCTTATCTTTTTTTCCTATTTAACATGTTACCTAGCTGACACGATCATATCATATCATACCTAAGAGTTGTATAATATTTTTACTTAACTGAGCTATTCAAATGAATTGTTAAGGTTCATATTTACAATGGTATTTTAAAATATTAAAAACCTTGAGGAATAATCCATTAAATTAATTTTCCAATGTTTTGGAGATAATAGCAGAAAGTATTATGGTGCTATTATTAACGAGCATTGGTTATACAAATTATAAAATATGTGTTAATATAATAAAAAAAAAAATTAATTAATAATATTTGTATATAAAAAATATTTTGGTTAAATTTTAAAGAAAACAAACCAACATAATATCTTATTATCTAATTACTTTACCAGTCTTTTGGAGATAATAGCAAACAATTTTATAGTACTATTATTAACGAGCACTGGGTTTAGGTTAGGTAATAATATTGATAAGTTATGATCAATTAAGTATTCAAACATTTTGAAATAAAATAATTTTCTGATATTTCTGTATTTTAAAGATAATAATAAAAAGTAATATTATACTATTATTATCATGCAATGAGTTTACAAATTATAAAATATATGATCTAAATATTTTAAATATGAATCACGTACTAATCTAATTATTCTTAATTAATAATAGGTATAACAAAACGCATAAAAGACAGGACTATACTTATCACTATTTAATAAGGGTCTACAACAATATTTTTTAAAATATTGATATTGTATGCATTTTACAGATTGTTTATCGGAATATCGAAAAAAAATTGCATATTGATATAAAAGATTCAATATTCATAAATATTTTTATTTGGTAATGTATTACCTTATTATTATTAAAATATAATAGCTTGATATTTTATAAATGATCATAATCATGAATAAATAATAAGTAGGTACTAGGTATACAAAAAATTACTTTTGTAATATAAAATATAAAACGCAGTTTAAAATGTATGTAAAATATCTTCTTCATATTTAAAATTGTCATCAATTATTATTCTTCCAGATTTTAAAAATGAATTTAGGTATAGAACAAAATAATATGTATAATAATTATTAACTATAAGGGAGACCATTAATATTTTTGTTAAAACAATAAGATTAATAAATATCAAAATAACATCTAAGGACTATTGCAGACAAATTGTAATTTTATTTTAAAATAATACACATTTTTTTTAGAAACAATGAGAAATGTCATATAAATAAGTACATAATATACTAATAGACAATTAGAATAGAATAGGATGAATTGAAAATGGAAATATCCATCAGAAATATCAATATCAAAAAACCAATAGAAAAAAATTTAGGAATGGATATTGTTGTGGATTCCTACCATTTATTATTTTTTATTAATTACCTTCTCAAGAAATACATCTCTTTTAGTCATTTTTCTTATGGCTGTCAATGTATCTTGTACAATACCCATAACAGGTTTATTAGCTTGAGGAGTAATAATTTGTCTAGGTGTTATATGAATATTTTCTACTTCAGCCCTCGTTTCCATAGATTGTGGAACATGAAGATTCATTTCGTCACCATCAAAATCAGCATTATAAGGAGAGGTACAACTAAAGAAGATGAATACAATTATTTCCAAAAATATATATTGATTTAGTATTATATAAATGTATTTACCTTAAATTCATCCTAAAAGTAGACCAAGGTAAAACTCTGACCCTATGACCCATCATACTCATTTTATGTAAAGTAGGCTGTCTGTTAAAAACTACTAAGTCACCATCTTTAATGTGTCTTTCAACTTTATAACCACATTGCAAATGTAAATCTGAAGGTTTAGGATGGAAACGTAAATCTATTCTTTCACCATTATCACGTATGATATACTTGGCCCCAGGATATTGTGAATTTCCACGACGAACCAATTCCAACATGCTAAATTATAATCAATATTGTTAATTTATATAGCAAAGTTTTAAAGAATAATCAAAATAAATTTTTGTACATACTGATCAATATTAAAAGGTGTAACAATTTCTGGAAAGGTCATGTTTTGAGCAATGGTACGAGGCACACCCACCTCATCAATTCTTAAATTTGGATCAGGTGTAATAACAGTACGAGCTGAGAAGTCTACACGTTTTCCCATTAAATTTCCTCGAATTCTACCTTCTTTACCTTTTAGACGAGCTTTAATAGCTTTAAGTGGTTTACCTGACTTTTGCATTGCTCTAACATAAAAATTAATAAATACATACAATTGTAAAATATAATTTGATATTAAAATATTACAATATATGAAGAATGTTTCAGTCATTAATAAATTTAATATATATTAATATTAGTTAATTTAATTAAACAAACTGCGAATACATTAATTTACCAATGTTATGGAGATAACAATAATATAAAGATTCATTGTTATTAACGATCATTGGAATAATATAATATTTAACATCATAACAAATTATACTATACAATATACATTTAAAATTTACCTTGGTAGACCAGGCATATCATTATCAACTAAAGTTGCTACATGAAATTGTAACATCCTAATATTTTCTGCTATAATATGTGTAGCAGCACCAGATTGTTCATTACGAATTAGTTCGTTATTACATTTTATAATGTCGGACAGTTTATGGGTTAAATCATCCTAAAATGAAGAAATATATATAAATATATTTTATATTCATGAAATAACTTTGAAATGTATTTACTTGATTTCTCATTGATCCAAACATTACAATTGCAGGACGAACGGGTAAGGGAGGAACAGGCAATACAGTTAATACCATCCAATCTGGACGTGCATATTTGGGATCCATTCCCATTATTACTACTTCTTCGTCAGTAATATGTTTTAAAATTTCATGCACTCTCTCTGCTGTCAAAGGTATTTTTTTCTCTTGTGAATCTTCATTAACATGCTTCCATTCAGCTGTTAAATCCAATCCTATTCGCCGTATATTAGGTTGATACCGACCACAACCCCCATGACCTTGTTTTTTTGGCTATGAAACAAACAGAATTGATATACATGTTCTTTCTCATAATTGACAAAAATAATATTGTACAATTTTAAACTTACAGGCATATTTGGGTCATTTACATTGTCTTTATTAATATCTAGTTCATCGCCTCCTTCACAAATATTTTTACCTTTACATAAATCATAAATAAATGCTAAACGTTTTCTTTGTTGTCCTTTTGATTTCATAACAATTTCTTTAACTTTGGGATGAGTCTAATGAAAAACCAAAGTAATCACAAACATTACTTAATGACCATAAAATTCACTTTTAATATGCTTACAGGGCTAACTAATAATTTGGAACAGTAGAAACAAACACAACGTAGAATTTTTATGGTTTTAGTTATAAAACCTATGTGAAACACAGGTTTAGCCAATTCAATATGACCAAAATGACCACAACAATCAGTCATATTACCTATAAATATAAAAATGAATAAATAACAAATTATATTATAAATGTAACTGGTTCTATTTCACTACCAACCTGCACATGTTTGACATCTTGAGAAACGATCAATAACACCTTGACGAGGGTCCATAAGACCACCAAGTTTTGGTCGTCCACCTTCCATCGTTTCTGGAAAACGTATGCCTCCTTCTGTGACTGACATACGACGCTGTGGAAACAAACACATAGATATTCCAACATTATTGAAACATTTAATTAATCATAATTTAATATAAATTTATAATTACACATTCATCTGGCGATAGTATGCCGAACTGTACTGATTTGACAGTTCGGAGTGGAGCCTTCGAGTCACTGGCAGCCATTGTTTAAGAGCACAAAACTCGCGTCCTCGATGTCAATCCATAGATAATAATGTAAAATATGACAACAAAGTGTCTTATCGAATATTACATATTTAAAGTGAAAATTTTAAGACGATTAAAAATAATGTTATTACATGTTCCAAAATAGAAACACAAACAAGGCGCGCACGACGAGGCGTAAATCACAAATGCAAAATATTGAGGCACTAGAGACTGGACACTGATGTCTGCTCACTGTTGCCTGGTGAGCACATCGCATAAACCGTTGCGCCTGCGCTAGCACTATGCTTACGATAACGCGTTCATAGCGGCTATGGTACGACGTCAGTGTGACCAAATTATTTTCTACAAATACTGAAGTAGCATCTTGTGAATTACAGTTGACTCAATAATAAACGAGATAGCGTTGTTGTTTTAGGGTCGGTATTACAATCATTGGCCACCAGTTACGTGACGGTCTGTTAAGCCATTAAACTCAACTGATTTCAGTATTACAATCAGAGACTGGAACCGAACCGACAAGAACCGATTCTGGAACCGAAGCCCTTTAAAAACCCTGGAACCGGAACCGTATGAAAACCGTTGTATATTTTTTATTAAGAACCGAAACTGAACCCGAACCTATATTTTGATCTAGTACTTTGTCAGTTTTTTTCGGTTCTTCGCGGTTCCAACAAATTACATTAATATTAAATTTTTTTTTGTAATCTCAAGAATTGTTATTGACGAATTAATGGGCCACAGAAAATTGATGGTCTGTGAAATAATAAAATATTGTAAATATGAATTAATTAATGTTAATAATAGAAATAAAATAATATTGGCGCATATTATTTTAGTTATAACCTGGATACGTGCGGAAATATACTTGTTATTTTTGTAAATGTTTATAACATAATCGGTATAATATCATATATATATAAATATATAAATTTAGATAATTCTGAAAAATAAAATAATGTTATCTGTTATTTTGAGAAAATTAGAATATATAATAATACAATAAAACATAATATATAAATACATATTATATTATTTCCTGTATGTAAAGGCTTGCCTAAATGTTTAAAGTATATACATATACCTACTTTATTTATCTATTTTTGCGTTATTATAAAGGTACTATTATTATTTATTATAAATAAGCAGTGTTGGGATTTATCTAGATAATTATTTTTTTATCTTTTATCTTTATTTAGATAAATAAATATAAGTTATCTAAGTATTTATTTTAGCTAAAAATTTTACTTATCTAGATAAATGTATCTTGGATAAACTTTTTTGTGTAAATTAGCTAGATTTTTTCGAAAATGTTTCATTTTTATTCTCATTGTCTAAGGCACAACTTGTACGTGAAATAACATCTCGGGCTCAAAATATATGACGTTATTCTGTAAAGATTAGTGGTGAGCAAAAGAATAATGAATCCGTAATCCGGATTAGGAACTCAATCCGTCAATTCGGATTTAGTATCATATCTGTTAATTTACCTAAAAATCTTAAATAAATTATAGAACTATAAAAAAAAAAATGGACATATTATATAATATGATAAAAAACAAAAATATAAAATCAAAATAACAAATTATCAGTCTTAGTTTAACATTTAATTACGTGTTCTAAAAGTCTAAAACCCTAAACACCACAATGATATAAAAATCGAAATAAAATATTAAATTCTTAACCTTATTTATTAGATAGCACACATTTGTTATTATAAAAATAATATTAGTTTTATATATATATATGAAGACACTTTTACGG
>CM023357.1:31427166-31508086 GCA_013282895.1 Eriosoma lanigerum | reverse complement strand
GTATACCAAAATTATAATTAATATGTAAAATTAAATCACTATAAATGTTGTGAAGAAATGTTAAATTTAAAGTGATTTAAACAGTACTTTATAAGTTTATCTAATTATCAGGGAGGGATTGGGCAGTCCGGAATTCGGGGAATTTTTTCGAGTAGAAATAATGGTCCGATTATCGTGTATAGCATATGCTTTCGGTAGAAAATTACGTCTAATTGGTACTTTATTTATTTCATTTTTCGAGTTTCTTAAAAGTTTTTCCTTGGCAGGAGAAAATTTATTATACATCGAATACTATTCTGAATATTTTTTTTTTAATTATTGATTAAGAGAATGATTCCTTAGAATTTTAATTCAATTTGTTACAAATTAGTTAATTATATTGATATATAATTTAGTTGTTGGAATGTTTTTATACGTATCGCTTATGATTTATTGTATTTAGTTGGGCGAACCCACTAGTGGTGACCCTAGCGGATTTTTTCTTTTACGGCGACAATAAGCGATTTATAATGTTACATGGGAGATATAGACAAGTGCAGCCCCATGCATACATGTATCTTATCACATAAAATTTGTCAGCTAGCTTCGAATCATTCCATACAGCAATTATTTTGTTTTCTATTAAATATGTTACATGTCAACTATATAGTTCAACGTTTTAAGTTCAATATGAATAATTTATATATTTATTTAATATTTAGTAACAAGTTATCATTGATAGTACAAGGTACAATAATTATGAAATAAGATTATCTTTAAATATTATCATTAACAAATGATACAGACGCCTACTTAAAATATATAAATCTTATATTGGTACTTTTTAGGCTCATTTTTCGAATTTCTAAAAATATTTTCCTAGGTATTTTTTAAATATTTTGTGATAACTAATTAAGTTTTGAACGTAGGAATTTGAATTTTTTTGTGTAGCTTAATATAACCTATATATGTAAAAATATTTTGAAATTGATTGGTTTATTTTCTGACTAAATATAGAGATTTGAAATTTATCCTAAAATGTTTAATAATGTCTGCAATATTGAGTTTAATAAAGTCTAATAATATACTACTAAACCTATTTACAAAGTATTTATAGTATATACTATCTTAGTCTATGATATTAATTGACTGAAATAAATCGATTGTTAGTTGTTACAAATTCTCAATAAACACTTTTAAACGTATTGGATATCTATAGGTTATAGCATTGATTATAGAATAGATTAATAGTCACCTGTTTTTCCTTCAACAACTTTATTAAGATCCTTTTTATCTACAAGATAGACGAAATAGGAAAACGATTGATGACTCAGATTATACAGAGGAAGGTGTAGATAAAATTATTATTACATTCGCACTAATAATAATATTAATTTAGGTATTACAGGTACCCAACACCCAAATTTCACAAAAGTTACAACCAAGCAAACAAAATAAGAAAATGGATTTTCAAAGATAGATAGGTTAGACCAGACTATGTGAATCTAAAATAATCGATGCTAACTGCTGAGATCGCCTTACCTAATTTTTCTGAAATTCTGAACATAAATACTTTAATTTGCATATTTATAGTATTATATGTAAATGTAAATATTTAAAAGCAAATATGTGTACAGCGTATGTACCTAAATAATATTATATTTTTAATCGATTATAATTAAATACAGTTTGTATAAAATGGTATTGAGGTACCTACCTACATTTCCTATTTGAATCTTGTTTTATTATATAAAAGATAAGTAACTTTTGCGACCGTGGTCGTTGCCTTTTATAATTTTCTGCAAAAATATAACCACCACGTTAGCGGTTTCTAAAATCGTATCTATTGCGTAATAAATCTTAAAGAAAGCAATAAAACGAAACGCAAACTTCCCCCATATTAGATGTTTACGGTGTTGTCGCCAAACAACGTTATAATATATGATTGTTAGGACCTAAGGTCTTGTACTACTATACTTAGTCATTGAACGTGATCAAATCAGAACAATAACATGATTTCAAAACAAAATACAAGTCTCCATTAATTTTTATATTAATTGATACGATTCATTATCGTAAAACATTTTAAAATCGTTTTTCACTACATTTCGATGTTATAATAAATTGTGCTTTATTTGACGCATAATAGGTAGGTTTTAATTTTTTTTTTTAAATCTACATAATATACATAGGTATATATATATATATATTTTTAATCGAGTTCATGAATATTAAATTCCGGGCCCCAGAATAGCCTTCGGTTCCTCTCACATTAACGCGTAAGTTTAACTTTCACGAAAAAAAAAGCTTTTTTTTCCCCTAATGGTCTATTGCTGTTCGCTTAAATAATCCAACCATGAATATGACATAGAATGTATAAATAAACTACTTTAGAATACGTTTTTCTTTTGTTTTGTATAAAGTATAAACGTTTAACAAAATATATAAATTTCAAAATTCAAATATACATATTATATTATACATTATTATTAATATCATAATATATTTAGTATTTTAGTATTTGTGTGTATTTCTCGTGAACATTCGATTGGGTGATTACAAATTTGGCGTTTTTATTATATTCTTATAATCTTTAAGTAGTTACGCGGGCGGTTGTATTAAATACAATATTATATTAGAATGAGCACAGATAGATTGTATTAAAAAAAAAGATTAGGTACATTACTTTATTTCGCTCACTGTTCAGTATATAATTGAATAGTTGCATTAAATAATACATTTTAAACGTCTATTAGCAAATACAAAGAACTTTAAACACAATAAATAATGACTATTTTTACGTAGAGTAAATTTTAATATAATAGTGGTTTTTATTGTTTTTACTTTTTAGAATTTAAGTACAGAATTTAAGTACAGTACTTTTAAATTTGAGTACAGAAATATTTAAGTATTTTTGAAATTTGAAAGTTTTCAATTCAATAAATATTATATTATATATTAACTAGGTAAATTATATTATGGTATTTTAAATTTTTTACATTATATTATTAAACAATTTAATTTAAATGTATTTGTAATAAAATTAATTAATTAATCGTTTTTTGTTTATTTATTTTGTTATAATATAAGTCAATTAAGTTAAAGATAATAAACATGATTTATTAGATTTAGAGTATTTTACACATCAGGTTTATAATTATTAATTATTATTATTGTCTGCGTGCTTTTTAAACAGTACCTAAACAATAATTGATAAATAAAAAGTGGTAACGTTGATTCTAAGTTGAATATAAATATAAATAATGTTTTAGGATTAAGTGTTGTTGTCTATATTTTTTATTGATAATAATATTATTTCCTGATAAAAGTTTAAAAGTTATTGTCCACAACAATAGTGTTCGCCATTGTCATTCCCACGGTTATAGTATTGTACTGTCTCTAGTAAGAAAGTAAGAAGCCCCTTTATTCTTTCCCTCGTATTCGCTTTTTAGATATATAGTAACTATAGCAAGACACATCGTGAGGGGAGAAATGACGAAAATATTGCTTTTAATATATGAAATGCACATTTACAAACTTTTATTTGTGTGCGGATTTTTTATTACTATGGTTTATTTTCTTATTATTTCAATAGTGGAATTTAATTTAATTTAAGATTATCTTGTTGCAATAAAATTATTAATTAATTATACAATTATTAATTGATTTATTAAGTTTTATCTAGTAGGTACATAGAAAGTTATGAATATTACGAAATAAACAAATGAAACGTTTCATTTCAACTTACAAGTTACTTATATTCAAATACAATTATACTAAAAATTGTATTTTTTATAATATAATCTGTGGTTAAACATGTACGCAGATAACTATATTTGACTTTGACACTTAACCAAATAGGTACGAATAATAATATATTAATTAAATGAGATAATAATTTTCAGTAGTATTTAAATTTGTATATAATTGATTTAATATCATGAAATGTAATTTTATTCTGTAAAAAAAAAATATTAAACTTCAATCGAAAATATTATATTATTTGTTAATTGAATTATAATTGATACCTATCCTAATTTAGAATCTGAAATCATTTGGTTTTCTTATAATATATCATTGTATAGTGTTAACTATTATGAATAGACTAATTGGTTAAATATATAAACATTTTTACAAAATATATTTATTACAATTATATTTTATATTACAATTTAAATTAAATTGTATAACACGTATAAAAGCTCAAGTCAATGTTACCCAATAGAATATCCAAAGATAAATTTCATCTAGGGGAGAGTTTATGAATTAGTACTTTTCGAAGTAATAATAATAATATTTTATTTTATTTTTATAAAATGCATAAAACATTATTTAAAACATCAATATTGAAAAATAAAAAATCGTTATATAATGTTTATATCCTATATGTATTTTATATGTTCAATATAGCGTACTTTTTTAAATATAAAATTTATAATAGGGGTACATAACAATAGATTTTTTTTGTACAGTTGATTTATTATACTTATAATGAAATTTGATTTAATATTTATAAATCAAACATTGTTTTAGTGACAACGTATTAATTTTGTTTTATTATAGTTAGATAGATAATTTATAAATGTAGAATTAAAATATCATAAAAAAGTATCATTTTTATTTAACATTGAATTAAATATTAATTTAAAATACTTTAGTTTACTTAATGGTTATACCTGTAGGGTGTAATAATTTAGCGATTATAATATTATGTAATTAGCAAATATAAATATTATATTATTCACAAAATCAATGATATTCGGAATGATATTGCAGTCTATATGAGTGTAGTTGATTTAAAATTTTGAGAACTAAATAAAAATAATATTATTATTGAATTAGTAACAATTATTCAATTGATATAAACTAAAATGACTTTGTAATAAAATCACAAAGTTAACCACTATAGTAGGTATATTTGTATGTAAAAAATATCTGGTTTTTTTTTATATATATATACATAAAAAGTATACGAAATAGTTAAAAAAATATTAACTAAACTAATCTCACACACAAATATATACTTTATATATTTATATATAATTGTGTATTTTAAGAACAATATGATGATGTGGCGACAGAGTGTTTGTCATCATATATAGTAATGTCAAGTGAAAATAAATTGTGGGAGTTGTATATATGGTTTATTATAGTTGATTGCTTAGGGTGTAAGGTTTGGTAGCATTTTATATTCGTTACAATTGAAAGGTCGTTAAGAATAATGATATTTATCTTTATTTACATCATTAATCATTCAAAAAAATATATTTTTCCTTGCGTGATGATAAAAACATTTTAGCTCGTGAAACTATCAATTATTAAGATGCACTCATATTATTTGGGTACATAATAATATGTTTACAGTAAGTATGTTTACACACAGAAGTGTGTAATATTTAAATAGTACTTTTATAGTCACTATAGTAATTTTAATGTTTTTATAATACTCATACCTACCTATTTAATTTAAAATAATATTTAAAATGTATTTGTAAATTTATATTAAATGAAAAAAATGAGTAAAATCATAAAGTTAGAGTTGCTTTATGGGTTTAAGTTCTGAAATCCAAGTTAGGCTTGAGTAATTTTTAGTTTTTAAAATAGTAATAATAGCTATTTTATAAAAAAATAACAGCTATTTTTGATGAAAAGACTAACGTATCAACTATTTTTTTTTTTTTTTTTTTTTTTAATGATAACTGTGGATAATATTTACCATATGTCTATATCTGTCTGTTATCATGATGTCGTTTGAGGCTAATTTAGTTTTAGTGCTGAAAGAAACACCGTGATGATTATTAGATAATTAGTAAATAATCCAATTTAAGTTTTTAATATAAGTCAGAGATCTATTTAAAAGTTTTATAATTATATTTTTAAAAATAATTAACAATAAATGAATACCTATATGAATAATAGGAAAAATATAATCGAAAATTAAATGTCATCTGATATCGCTCATTATTTTTTTTTTTAAGTTAACTTATTATACATCAATAATTACATTTGTAAAACGTAACGATAAATACTATGATTTATGACTTTTTAATATAGTTTATAATTTATTAGATAGACTACATAAAATAAATTATACATTCTTAAATTATTATAGTATATATTTTGTTTGTACTTTGTAAAGTTTTACGTTCATGCGAGTTATATTTAAACAGAATAGCACTCAAACAACTTTACCTACATGTTTAATTGTTATGAAAACGTTAATTAAAATTAGCTTTGTTGTACATTATTTGTTATGCCACATTTGATTTACAATAGAAATTGTTATATAATAATATGAATTACTAAAATGGAAACATAATCATTGATCGTTTACTTATTTAAACTTTAGACAAATAAAATGTTTCCATTAAAATTAATTATGATTTTAACGTGTATTACATACCATTGTATATTATTATTAAATTATTTCATATTTGTACTCTCTCATAGATATCAATTTGTCATAAATATATGTGTGCAGGTAATATTGTAGAGTAAATATCTTAGCCAGGCGATCTCAAATTATAAAACAGTTTATTGAAATAGCTTTGGGGACTACTGTAGGATTACTCATTGTAGGTGTAATTAAATTTTTTAAACTCTTTTAGTGCGCGCATTCGTAATACAACTTCTATTTTTGGTGGCCACCGACCATTCTGATCGTAAATTATTTTTCTTTAATTTTTTTAACTTTCAGCGGTGAATTAACTTTATAAGTTAAAAATTTGCCTTTTTTTAATTGTTTTTTTTTTTTTTAAGCTGCCTAACAAACTGAATAATACCATTATTAAAATATATTATAATTTATAATGTAACATATAATGTTACATTTAACTGTCTGTTGGATGTTAAATATAATAATAGTTAATACTATATAAAATTGCTTTATATAATTAAACCTAAACATTAGATTTAACATTATATAAAGTTAAAATAAACGTATTGTTTATGGATGCCTATAATAATTAATATAAATGCAATTTTTTATTATATCGATATTTTCAATTTTGCAATTAAAATCAAGTTTATAAAACGCGATACACATCTCTATATATTATATTACATTAATATTCAAAAACTTACAGTATCCATTTTTTTATATTTTTTTTTATATATATTAAATATGGGTTTTCGCTAAGTGTGTAACCAGTATATGCAATAAATCGAGAACCAGAGGGGCGCCAAGGAGTTGTATTCAACCCTCTTTTGTTTACGATTGTGGGAGAGATAACTGGAATACCGGATGGAGAAGCTTGAAATAAGAGTGAGCAGACGAGCAAAAGATAGAGGGAGAAGAATAGAGATTGAAAATGCGTACACAGTCACATTTTGACGTGGGGTGGAAAATTCGATTTTAATTTAAATTTTGACGGACACGCCAAAGTTATTCTGAGTGGAAAGCACGTCAAAATGACACGGTTTCTCGTAATATCTACTACTGGAATAAGGGCCACGGGTAGTAGGTACAAGTATATACAAACGAATGTCGAATAAGAACAAATCTATGTGGGGGGGACTTCTTTTGTTGCGGATTTTCGGACTACAGACAATGAAACAAGGTTTGCGATACAAGTACTGTCACATTGATTTGTTTACTTGTTTCGGTGCTCAAGAATCATTTTTGACGTTGTTCATATTAAAGAGATACCTAAACATAATATTTATTTAATAACATTAAGAATAATTAGCTGGAGACTCCTAAGCAGTGTTGTGCATTATCTAGATAAAATACAGTTATCTTTTTATCTTATCTAGATAAATAAATAGGCCATCTGAGAATAATCATCTAGATAATTATTCAATCAATGATTCAAATAATGTTGACACAAAATTATTTTAAACCGCACTCTGTAAACACTATTTATAGTTTTAACAGGAGCATCAGATAGTTCATAATTAATAATAATAATATTTACAAAATAATGATGGAAATTACAACTATGGACTATGGTTTACGCGCAGTACGAACGTTGGATCTACAATATTAAATATTAATTATCTTTTTTTTATCCAGATAAAAATGTTAAGTGTTATCGATTTATCTCATCTAGATAAATTTAAAATCAATTATCTATCATCTTATCTACACAAATTATGGGTTATCTTTGTACAACACTGCCCCTAAGTCACTGGCCCACTATGGTACTGTAATACATCACAGTAGGCAGCGGTAAACATTTTTACTTCCTTCAAATGTATCAAATGTGTCAAATGTCAATCGTATATATTATAAATGGCTATAAATTATAGCTAAATAGATATTAGAATAACATTTGAACAATAAATAATTATATATAGTCTGTAATATTGGCATTGATTTCTTAAAGAACATAATATGGGTAACACATTAAGTTCTAAAATATACATATAGTAGGCCGGAACCTTACCAGTCCAAGTCTGTCTAAGTGGGTCGATATTCCTTAGTTGAAAATCACTGGAAACACTTTAGAACAGACGATATTCGAATAAATTTCTTTGTTCTGACGATCTTGTTTTTATGGACAAACTCTTGATTATGAAGTATGAATATAAGGTATATCATTTTATATATTTGTGAAAACTACTTCATGGTCAAATATTCACAATATTTAATAAAAAAGAAGTTATCCACTATTATTTTACACATAGCTAGATTACTCAATGAACGTACATTATGGACCTAAAAATGATTACGCAAGTGTTATGTTATAGCATCTTATCTGTCCTCTATAGAAATGAAAACAAATCGTTTAACTATTTGAGTTTATCTTCTTATTTAGCTCTTATATCAGTAATATATGATACAAATTTTAAACATTGTCCTAATGATAAATAGTTGTAGGCATCATAATTTCATATGAATTTATGTCTGCGGTTCGTATTTAAACAATACGGTTCATGCGTATTTCTTATAGATCCTGTTGTGGAATGCATCTGCGAATAAACTGGATAAAGACTATATTATAGTACCTAATACTAATACATATATAAATATAATACAACGTAAACGATTCTCATTTTGATTGCTTAACGAAGAAGAAACCTTCCCAATGAAACGTTTTATTCTTAAGATTTGCATAATACCACCGTAAAGGGCAAAGGGTGAACGATTATAATCAAAGGTCGTCGTCAGCCTTTAATTATGAAACGGAACGCAGAGGAATGACGATAGGCGGTAGAGAATATCCGATGAATTATGATCCACGGGATAGTCATTAAATAGACGCATGCTTATAACGGAATAAACCCGATGGAAAACGCTGCACTTGTATTTCGCAAAAGTTTCGTGAAGAGAACGCTCTCAATCTCTTTCTGCCTGTCTCTCTCTCTCTCTCTCTCTCTCTTTATTCTATTTTCGGTTTACGGATACACGTTATTTAGGTATAATTTATGATTAATGTACATGAGATCTTGAAGGTGTAGGACTAGGGTGATCGACCTCATATTAGGAGTGTAAAGAAAGAAATAAACAAAGAATTTTTACTTATAAAACTTGTTAGCTGTTAAATATGTCTGCAGTACTATCATTAACACCTAAATTGATGTTTCAACTGTAAAATGACTCAAAATATTTTTAAAAAACATAATCGGCCAGTATTATAGTTTAAATTTATATCTTCCCTCTCCACCAAAAAAATAATCGTTTATTGGCTATGATATTGTATGACATCGACAAAAAATTTAGTACTTTAAATGCATATTTAGATGCTATCATAAATAAATAAACAACACGTAATTTTATAATTATTTTGTTATTGAATGTTTATATATTTAAAAGATTCTATTGGATAATCAAAACTGTATTAACATTTTTAATATTTTTACTGATTGTATTTCTGGAACATTGATTAAAATTATGGATAAAATTATTAAAAATAACTAATCGTCTACCTATATATTGTTACAGAAGTTAACTAA
This sequence comes from Eriosoma lanigerum, assembly GCA_013282895.1. NCBI lineage: Eukaryota > Metazoa > Arthropoda > Insecta > Hemiptera > Aphididae > Eriosoma > Eriosoma lanigerum. Next base: position 31,498,210 of record CM023357.1, on the reverse strand, counting down.
TATCTTACCATATAACATACGTATCGTAAGAACAAATAAAAAATAATAATAATTATATTTCTTTTGGGGAAAGGAGGACATTATTCCATAAGTTATTTACTTATATTCCTACTTATATTATAAAAATAAAAAGAGTTGTACAGAATAATTGTTTTATTTTTTTAAATCATTAAGGTATATTATAACCTAATAATAAGAAAAATTAACACATACAATAAATAATTCATATTTATTAACTTAAAATTATCATATGTTGCCTAAGAAATAGAAAATTATTTAAATATTAAATTTAATTACTAAATTTTATTGATTAACTTAATAATCACAAAATACTAATTTAATTTTTAAAATAAAGTCATATATTATTTGCAAAATTTTACATCAACTACCTACGAAGAATAAAACATTATTATAAATTTTTTATCTATTAGGTTTTCTCTTTTTTGCGTGTGCGCGAATTTTACTACTTTAGATAGTCAAATATAACTAGAACTATTTTTAACATTATATTGTATCCATTCTTAAAAGTTTAAATGATTACGATCAATAAGGTTATTTTTGTTAAGAGTAGATTTATTTTATTCAGTTCTAATTTGCAGGCTTGTGGGTTTTGTTAGGTATATTATTGTTTTTTTGCTATGGTGTCTTCATAATAACTCTCATAGTTTATATCATAGTACATTAACTCGCTTCAACTAACAGCAGCTGCCGCCTACCAACCTGGGGGAACTAATTTATACGTTTCATACAGGATATGGGCAAGTCTAAAGTATAAGAAATATCATAAATCAAAATTCTGAAACAAGACGCATGGCAATCATATTATTATACTTCTGAAAATAATACAAGATAACGGATGTACAAATCCTTTTTATTTTTGCACTATAAAGTATAAACATTTTATGGTTCAAACGTTTACAGGATGCTGCACAACTAATTAGTATAACATGCATTGAAATAATTAAGTCTACCACATTATATACTTATAATAAATTTCAGTATAGTAATTTTACGTTAATGAAATCAATAGTTAAAAAATGAGAGCAAGTCTATATTATACGACTATAAAAATTAACAAAAATACAATTTTTGCTTATTTATGTATTACTTATATAATATAGTATACAGTATACACTTATACAGTATATATATAGTTTATAGTTAATTATTGGTTAGAAATTTATATAATATAATTATTATGATAAATTATATTATAGGTACTGGCTATTGCTTAACAAATTTAAAGCCGGCATTTTATAATTAATTTAAAAGAACTCGGAATTTTTATTATTGAAAGTAAAAAGTACTTTTTAGTGGTTTATTAATAACACTAAAAAACGTAATAAACAATATAATTGTCATATAATTATTATTATTAATAATGAAAGTATAAGGACAGGGAAATTAAGACATATATAAGTCGTTAAATTATAACAACATATGTAGAGTTGTAAAATTAGCAAAATGTTAAATCTATGTTTAAAAAATGTGTGATAATTAAAATTGCATATTATGTTAATACATAAACTAATAATTATTGTGTATCTTATATATAAATATATATGATTAAACATTTTTACTTCATATCAATATTTGTATTTAAGATTTTGAACGAAGAGAATTTATTGGTTTTATAATGAAGTACAACTACATTTTTTTTTTTTATGATTTAAAATGTATCTTCATATTTTGAAAATACATATATTGAGAGTGGGATAGTTATAGATAATATAAACTATAGGTAGATTTTTTGGGTGGTTGGATCTGGATTGCCTATTAAAGATTTATCTTATTTAATTTTATGGTTCCGTATTAAATATAATATATTTAAACACAAATTATGTAGGTAATAATTTAGTTTTAACAATCATTTTAATAAAATATTATTTACAAATTATAATATTCTATACTTTATAGTTTTTAATACAAAATAAATAGAGCTCAATTAATTTTACCTATAATGTTTTTCATTATTTTGTTTTCATATTTTATTGATCGATTTCCAAACTTCAAACATTATAGATTATAATATATTTTATAATATCAAAACATAATTTCAAATTTCAATTGAATTTAAAATTATTATCAATCATGATAAACTCTGAAAAAATATATGTGATTTGACATATAACGTATATAGTTTTTAAATTTTAAGCGTTTTCCATGTTGTATAGTTACAAAATAAAAACGGCAGTAAAACATCATAGTTATAAAATCACATTTTTAAATTTTACCTTTTTTATTATCCTTGTTTAAGAAAAATTATTTACATTAATTGATCATAAAATATATTCAACAATTTATAAAGCAAAAAAAAAAAAAATGTTGGCTAAATTATTTTCATGAATATAATTTAATTATTAAATGGAAACTTCATACAATTTTATAAATTTTGAATATGAAAATTAAATAATTCTTGATATTAAACTTAATATTTTGTACTTAATATGTACGACTATGTGCATTAAACAATATTGTTAATTCATTCATTTTATTGGTATATAATATTATAATGATGCAATAATATAATACTCGTATATTAAAAATGATATATATATATTTATGTATACTTATGATTTGAAATCACATTTTTTAAAAACTTAAATGCCTAGAAATTAACATATAAAAGTGTATCTTTTAAAAATAATATAAGTAAAAGAGTCTTTTATTTCTATATAAAAAAAAAACATGTAATTAAATATTATGTTTTTAAGCTCAGGTTTCATACAGCAGAATCTTTTTTAAATTTTTTAAAATTATTTAATACATTATTAACAACGAAATTCTGTGTATAAGTCATTTTATACAACACAAAATATAAAATACACCTACATAAATAACGATATTTTCTTTTAAGCACATATTTTTTTCTTATTTTGGTACCTAATTATATTGATTAGTTGACAAATAATTGATATTTATCTGTCCCGCATGAATTAAATACAATTTGTCCGTAAATAATATAATATAATACAAATGGTGTCATGATGACCTTGCAATGTCCTTATGATAACGTAAAAATCGTTTAGTCAAAAAATGTGCCGCCAGAAATGTTTGACCTGTCAACCAGTGGATTGATCGGATTTTAAGCGGTCAGGGTTGAGGCGATGGAAAAGAAGGAAAATGGGTACTATCACAATATCTACCTACAGCTAACGTCTCCGGGGTCCCTGGAATTTGTAGTATCATCACCACAGGGACGCGGCGGCTGGAGTGCATTTTGATAAATAACCCAATTTTCCCCTTTTATGGCAGTCATTAATTAATGGATTAGGCCGGCAATAACTCAGTGCAGTGGTTGTCTCTCAGCCGTCTGCGATCCAATATTATTATTATGTGTGTGTATACATTACACGATTTGCTGTGTGTAATAGTGTGATTTTTTTTCGGGGAGGATTTTCGTTTTTTTTTTTTTTTTTATCGTGGTTTTAACCACAGCGGCGCTTTGGGGTCGTCGGCGACCGCGAGGAGCGCCCGTCTTCGCCGTGTACTTTGCGCGTGGTTCGAGGTTATGATGTTACGGATCGAAAAGGGATGTGCGGGATAGCGGCATTTCTGTGCGCGATACCGTCCGCCTCGTACGTACGCACGATACACAATCGTAGCCGGCAAAAGTGTTCGTCGTCGTTGGCGATTTATTATGTTCGTGTTGTATTAATTTATTATTAATTTTTTTTTTATCCGTGTGATTTCCAATTAAATTAATACTTTTTTCCTCGTGTTTTACACGGTTTTTTATTTCGTGAGTTTTGTTATTTGTGTGTGTGTGTTTGTATATTTTTTTAAAATTTTATTCGAATAAAATGACCGACAGCAATTACAATTCGCCCGCCAGGAGCTATGGATCGCCGGCCAGAAGCATGAAAATGCTGGATAGAGTTTATGGTTCTCCGGCTCGTTCGTATTGCGGTGATCATTCTTCGGCGACCGAGTCGGAAGGCGAAGATACGTTGGAACTACTAACTGAAGTGCCGAGTTCCCCCGATCAAACGATCATAGACGGCTGGCTAAAATTCAGGGACACCAAGAAAGTAAGACAATTTTATGTTTTTTACATTACACATTTTTACATATTGAAAACTTTTATACGAATCGTATAAAAATGGATATTAAAGACTATAAATAAAATACAGAATTATTTAATTCTAGTTAAAAGTTTAAAGAAATATATATTGGTTATGTTCTAACTAAAATATATAAAGATAAACAAATTTAATATTTAGGTATAGATTTCATATGATAATAATATCTACTTTAAATACTATATTCTATCCCATTATTTTGCTGATATTAGAAATAAATATCTTTTACGAATATAAAACAATTATAAATAGATAGAATTATAGTTTTTATAATTCTATAGGGATATAAAATGTTATCTACCTAATTGTATTTAAAATTGTATATGAATTAGGCAATACCTATAATTTCATACAACAATCTTAAATGACAAATTACTTTCACTAGATAATTAAATTGAAACAAACATATATGAACATATTAGTATAATTTAAAATAGCATAGAATAACATATTAGTTACTTATAGCATATACATTTAATTGAACTCTTTAAAATTATTTATATTTGTATTTTATGTATTATCGAATGAAATTTGTTTTAATCTCTAAGTTTGAAACTAATTATTACACGAGACCTATAGATAACCTACACATTTAAAATTTAAGGCGATGTATTTTATTTATTCATAGGTAAGAATTATTGAGTTAATTTTTTTACGTTTGTATTATACAGATAAAAAAAAGTGTATTAAAATATTTTATTTTTAATATATAAAGTGTAGTATAAATATTGAATTTTGAAATTTTAAGTGGCTTTTTATAATTTGCTTAGATTACTTTAAATAAGTTATAGTTTCTAAACATAGTTTTTTCGTTAATAAATAATGTTCATTGTTTAAATATACGTATTTAGTTTTAATACAAATTGGACATAGGTCTTGAATATTTTATTATAAATTGCTGTTTTTAAAAATTACTTTAAATTATATAAACTTAAGAGATTTTAAATTATTATTATATTTCAATAGTGTTATGTTTTGAAAAAGCCTTTCAAATAACATAAAATCCAAAAAAAAACATCATGTATAAAAGTTATGAATAATCTATGGAGTATAGGTATTATAAAAATGCATATTGCATATCACATAATGTAAAAAAACGCTAGAAATGCATTATGAAAAATGTATTTCTAGAGTTTTATACTTTATGAACGGATCGATGAATGTAAATAAATATTTAACCAAACATTTTTTAACAAAACTTTAAAATCGTATCAAATTGGAATGTTCTGTAAAATGTATTTTTTTTAACCTTTTATTCAAGTTAAAAATAATAAATTGTAAAATAATGATAACTTATAGTATATTTTATATACTGATTGCATATTAACAATATAATATAATAACAAAAGTTTCAAAGGTTTGATTATTTCCAATTCCTTGTATTATATTCGTCTATGTAGAAGTTATATTTTGCAATAGTTATTTTTTTAGATAGAAGATAATTAATTATTGACAAAATTATAAAGTAAATTATTAAGTAAAACAACACTTAAATAATACGATTCTATAATTATTTATAAGATATACTACATTTCATGTTTTCATCATTCTATTAAGTGTGTAGGTACTAATTATTTTTATTAAGAGGTTATCTACATTTTTTATTAATAAATTACATTTCTTTAAAATTTTTAGATACAGTTTAATTTTATAGGTATTTATTTATTAATCATATGAATATATATGATTAGGTATAATTGTTTTAAAATTAATGTAATATGTTTATTTAATAATGATTAACGAATATAACATAAGAGTATGTATTAGTTTGCTTGTATTTATTTTATGAATTTTAAAATTATTTTATTATTACAAATCTATAAAACATGAAATGTTTATAAAATGTTTAGTCATTAAAAAATGAAAGCTACTTTTATACAACACTTGAAAAGCCATTCCATGTTAGATTAATATCGATTAATATTAAAGCTGATGACAACTGCTTTTTTCAAATACTGCATTGTTTACTTTTTTCGTTTTTTTTCAGCCAACAATGGAAATAATAATAAATATCTTGAAGGTAATTCAAAAACGATTTTTATATTCGTATCGTGTCCTACAACAGGTATACAAAACAAAGATCTCCTTATTTTCTCCTTACTTTAATGTACATAAAGTTTCTTGAAGTATTAGCTTTCCGTTGGTTTACGCGTGTACACAAGCAAACAAAACGATTTGTCTCGGGGAATATTTATGTAAACAATACCTGAGTAATTATTAATTCTACGTCTAAACGTCAATAATAGTATAAAAAGTGTATTTAAATTACATTTAATTAATGATATCATTTTCACGTGATAACTACCAAATTAATTAGACGCGCATATTGATAGCGAATTATTTTTCACAAGTGGTAGTTACTTTAATATAATATTAGTTATTATATTATATAACCATAATAATAATTATTAAAAATTGTCCTCAACAATATAATAAAGGACTATTTTTTGGGAGTCAATTAGATCTGTTAACTTATTTAATTCAATTACTATAATTTTTGTTTTCACATTTTAGAAAACAAAAAACTGTATTACAAAATCAACAAAAATGTTAGTTAAATTTTATACATGGGAATTTTATAATTTATTATTGTTTAAGATAAAGAAAAAAAAATTAATTTAAATATTCCATACACCTAGTACAAAAAGAAAATTGTTGATAAGATTTTCGTGAAAAAGAAAAGCGTTATTGTTTCTAAGATTAAATTTTACATATTCATAATATTTAAAAATTGTATAAGCAAACAAATTGCTGAATAATAATATTATTTTGAACGATTTGTGATTGGTTATTAGTTTATAAGTTATAAGTAATTTTTTTTAAAGAATGCTTACATTTTTGATATGTAAGATATATTAATATAATATATTAATAAAATAAAATATATTATAATATATTTTGATATATTATTAAACATGATATAAGTATATAAAAACCATAAAATTATATAATAATATCCATATGTAACTAAAATTATATATACGTTTTTAATGCTTAATAATAACAACAAAATAAAATATGAATTCATGATATTTATGTACTTAAAAATATCAAATCTCTTAAAAAAATACTTTTAAAAATTAATATTATAATTTTTAATTAAAATAAAATATTAAATTGCTTTTTATTTATCATTTTCGAACTATGTATGAATAGGTAAACTTATTTACAAATCGTTTTATATTTTATTATTATAACTTTATATTATTCTTATTGTAAATTACTGTAACATACTAAATTTTACTACCTACAGAGACGTTACAAAGCGTTACAGAGACGAGCGATAATTAATTATGAACCCAGAACCACTGAATTACTGTAAGAGAACAATAATGTTTAAAATCTATAACAAAATACACAAAACACTTTACTATTTATAAAGAATATTATGTTTCTCTATTTTATTCAAATCAGTCGTTGTTTTGAAATTAAAATAAATTAATTGTATTTAACTACAATATTGTTTTTGGATTTTGGGTACTTTTATACTATACCAATGTTCTATATCATGACGACGTAACTTATTTGTAAGTTTATACACCATCATCCATAAAAAATGAGTAGCTACTGCTAGATAATATAATAGTTCATTTTTTTATTATAATTTTGGGTGGAATATAAATTACTTGTTTCTAGAAATTAATTTAAGCGATGTTTTAATATATAATTAAAATATTTTAAGTCTATAAATAAATAATTTTTTTAACTTCTTTAAAATTAGTAATTTTGAAAATATTAAAAATTTGTTAAATAGGCAGGGTCGTGTTTGTTGTCGTATTTAATAATAGATAATAATAATTGTTTTTTTTAAATATATTATATTATTATGCTAAAACATAATAATTGTTAAAATCAATATTAGAGGCCATTTACTAATGAAAATTTGAAATTGCATTAGCTACCTCCGTAAAATTAAACCATGGTCCACCACTTGATTAATAATCGGTATATCTTCAAGTACCTATAGTTAAAACAGTTTATCTACTTTTTTACCAGTAATCTTGAAATACTACAGTTAAAAATAATTGCGTATTTTTAAGAATAGCAATTGAACTAGAATTAAATTATATAGATGAATAAGAATAATGTTACATACGTACACATTTTGCAGAATATTGTATATTATTTTTATTATAAGATTTATATATTTTTTAACCTAAATATAATAAAAGGAAAAATAATGAAAATCATTTTACAAGTCCATTATTGTCATAAAAAAGGTAGCTGTAAAAAATAAGTAACGATTTTGCAAGTTGTTGTTTTTTGGAATAATTTTATCGATGAAAGGCCGAAAAACCATTTACTATCTAAATAAAAAAATACTTTTAAAAGTCAGTAAATATAAATTATTACTCCTACAACAAAAGAATACCAAATAGGTATGACTTATTATAACTTATTAATCATGCAAATGACAGTTGAATTATAAATCTATATAAATTATTACTTTAAAAAGTTAAAAAATTAAAAAATTAAAAAAAAAACAATATACGAGGTCTGTCCGGAAAGTATCGGGCCTACCTTTATATTTTCGTGCTAGCGTTATTCTTTATCATCTGGTGGGTGGCATCCTTCAAAGTAATCCCCACTTGATTGAATAACACGGTTCCATCGATGTTTCCACTTTTCAAAACAGTCCTGGAACTCATTTTTAGGGATAGCCTTAAGTACAATCGTCGCATTGTTTTCAACCGTTGTTTTGTCATCGAATCGGTGTCCTTTGAGTGGTTTTTTGAGTTTTGGAAACAGCCAAAAGTCACAAGGGGCTATGTCGGGACTGTATGGAGGTTGTCGAAGCAATGCGATATTGTGTTTGCTCAAAAACTGCTGCACAAGATTGGATGAATGCGCTGGCGCATTATCGTGATGGAGAAGCCAGTCACCACTTGCCCAAAAGTGCGGGCGTTTTCTTCTCACTGCATCACGCAAACGTTTCAAAATTTGAAGGTAGTACTCTTTATTGATTGTCTGACCTGTTGGTGCATATTCGTGATGCACAACACCTTCACAATCGAAAAAAACAATCAACATTGACTTAACATTGCTCCGACTTTGACGTGCTTTTTTTGGTCTTGGCGATTCAGGATGCTTCCACTGTGAAGATTGTTGTTTTGTTTCAGGATCATAACCATAAACCCATGATTCATCACCAGTAATAACCTTTCTAAGCACATTATCATCATTATTGACCATTTCCAGATTGTCCAGAGCGATTTCTAAGCGAATGTTCTTCTGCTCAGCTGTGAGCAATTTTGGGATGAATTTCGCACACACGCGTTTCATTCCTAAATTTTCGGTTAAAATTTCTGAAATGATAGTTTTTGGTATCCCAAGGTCTTCTTCTAGTTCTCGCACAGTCATACGACGATCTTGTTCGATTGCAAGTCGCACCCGCTCAATATTATCTGCGGTTTTTGTCGTCGAAGGTCGGCCGGAACGAGAATCACTATCAACAGAAGTGCGACCATCCTTGAACCGCTTATACCACTCTTTTATTCGTGTTTTGCTCATACACTCACTTCCGAAGGCCTTTTGCATCATTTCAATAGTTTCCGAACTCGTTTTTCCGAGTTGAAAGCAAAATTTGATGCAAATTCGTTGATCTTGTTTTTCAGTCATTTTTGACAATATCAAAATCCGACGAACGTGAAAAAGGCACTGTAAACAAAGACACGCTGCGCATGAACTATACGTTCGGCAGATGTCAGTAAGTAACCAATAGATTTGTGAGGCTTTACTGTTGACGTTTCTGTCCAGCAGAGGTCGCTCGAACACTATGGCGCGAAGATATAAACGTAGGCCCGATACTTTCCGGACTAACCTCGTATAAACATTAAACCTATGAAATATATACGTATAATTATAATTGATTGCATTTTACAAATATTTTATATTGTTTATAGGTACTTTAATTGTTAGTTATAAGTATAGTAGAGACATAGACCAATTAATAATAACTTGACATCAAATTTATTACACCCATGATAGTTAAACATTTAAATGAGAAGTCATTTGGTTTGATAAACTATAAAAATGTTACTGGATAGTGAATTTTAAAAAAAGAAAAAAAGAACATTGCTAAATTTAACGATTTGGTATACCAACTTATACTGTTAAAATTATTACGTTCTTAATTTAAATTTTATTTTACCTTCAGTGACATGAACAAAGATGAAGCTGAATACCAAAATTTAAAATTACTTTTATAATAGAGTTAAAAACTCTATGAGCTGAATATTGACATAAAATTTCTCAAATGGTAAATACTATGTTAGTTTGTTTAATGATCTCGACCAACACCTAATAAGTTTAAGTCAGTAATTGCCAATTTGTCATAGTCACAGTTAGCTATTATATAAGTGAATGCCTTACTCGAATTGCTTTAATTTTTTTTTTTTTATATTATGTATTTATGAATAACTTATCGATTTATAATCAAACGACATTTATTATGACGTTTAGAACAAGAAAAGATGGGAAAAAACGAGAAAACGACATGGAGCACAACATTTTTTTTTATTTTGGTCGGTACGCGGTGACGTAATATTTACCTAAATATTATATCTACCTATATTAAAGAACGGCGTAATAATTATCACTAAATGAGATGATTTAAAAAAAAAAAAAAAGTTTTTCAAGGTTTAATATTATTTCCATAGGTGCCAAACTCGATTATTTCGTATGGTTTCAAATAAATAGTAATATTTTGTTATTATTCAGAGCTCCGATTTAATGGAAATTGAATATTTTTTTAATATTCTAAGACATTACATTCCGTTTACTTACATAAAATGATCAACGAAATGAATTTTTTAATAGTGAATCTTTTATTTTGCTTTTTCTGCATTTTTTGAGAATTTATTTTTAGCGTTTTAGGCCATTTCATTAATTTTTAGTGTATAGTAATTTCACATAAAACGAAATTTTAGTGTTAAATTATACACTTCAAAGTTCAAACTATTACTTTAAGAAATATTTTCAAATGATTAGTTTTAGTAATTATTTTTAATTTGTTTCAATTGTTAATCGTTTTCTTAATAATTTTCAAATTATTATTTTTTCTTGTAATAAAATAAAAAATGTATATGATTTTTTTATAGTAAAAAAGTAATGTAGGTTCATTTTTTGTCATAAAATTATGATTTATATAAATTTTATGTAAAAAAAAAAATTGAGTTATTTTTAATTGGTATTATTGTGGTCAAAATGCTCTTTTTTATGATATTTTTGCAATTTTCTAGAGAATATTTGTATAGTTTTTAAGGCATTTAAATACGTGCCTTAATAATAATATATTATACAGTAAAATATCTATCGGGGGTTTATATTAAAATATATTTTATTGTCTTGATCGAATTGCAAACTTTATTAATAGGTACGACTGATATTTTCCGGTTCTGTCCTTTTTTTTTCCTGAGTTATAACGACTTGTGTTAGACTTTATTCTTTTGCATCCGTTCACAATCAATACATATCTTATTGTATCACTTGTTCTTTTCGCAATATTCCAATTATGTAATATTTTCCAAAAGTATAAAGTCTTGTTAATTTTTGTTAGAATAATAAATTTTAATTTAATGCTTCTACGATGGATTGACAGCTAATTACGAATTCTGACAAGGTTTCACATGTTTAAATCTTTTGAAACTCGTTTAACGTGAAAATACTAACTATAACAATGCAAAAATCGATTAACTTCCGTGTTAGAAATTTTAATATCCTGATTAGATACTGTAATGATTCTTAAAACTGGTATAATAATAATTTTAAATAGGGATGTTATGAATTAAAGTGTTTTATTTATTTTAAACTTTAAATTTGTTAGTGAAATTATTTTAAAAGTATAATTTATTAATATAGTACTTTAAAATGTGTATATTATAATGATTACCTGTTTATAAAACAATAATACTATATCTAACATTTGACACCATTTATAATTTTGAAACACGAAACCTTATAAATCCATGTATTATGCATGAAAATTGGTTGCTACTTGTTAATATTATGACAAAAATATTATTTTCTTATACATATTTATTTATCCATTTATCATATTCATTATTTTATGACAAACCCTCGGATCAAGTACACAATTTGCATTTAATCAGTTTTCTATATAAAACCATACCTGATGATCTTTATATTATTTCTCTTGAAATTATCTATAGTTTACACAATTATTATACGTAGTAACGAAACAATAACCATTTATGAGATCTTTTAATATTATTTTACATTATAATTTGATTTATTCTATAAGTATTTGATACATTTGGTCAATATAAATTTAATATTTTTATGTTTTATATTTTAATAAAAGGAAATTTTTTTTTTTAAAAAATGAATTACTTTCAGTTTTAATGTTTTTGAAAAAAACAATTTATTATAAATAACAATAATAGATATTTCGATGTACTTTTTATAACCATTACTTATCATTATATTTTTATATTTTTGAATTAAATAATTTAAAATTAGTTTAAGTAATAAGTTAAAGTAAAATTAAGTTTAGGTAATAGGTATAAATGTAATTAATAGTAATTGTTACGATGGAGAATTAAAGTATAAATTGCTGTCTTGTCTTTTTATCGTTAATAATTTATCGCGCGACAAAATAATGATCGTAAGAAAGTTCATTGCAATTATAATTTGCTGTAAAAAAAAGATTGCAAATTGTAATAGTAAATCATATTATAAATATTTATTTTATTATTTATTAATTTATAATATTTATTGTAATCTTATGATAAATAATTTAAATTTATATTATAAAACAGTTTATGTTAAAATGAACAATTAAATAAGAAACATGTACAGACATCTAATTTTACAAACGTATTCTTTTTATAGTAATTTAAATAAGTAAATTTACTTAAAATTATATAAGAATTATGTTAATTTGTTAAATATAAACATTTACTTAATAGTTGTATATTGTATGTATTTAATATTACGTATAATGCAGTTTAAAGTGTGTTTTACAATTATATTGTTCTTTATTATAGTATAAAATACGTACGAGTACATTATATTGTATTATTAACTCAAATAAACGCACATTTTATTGTATAAAACATAATACTAATATGGCAAGAACTCGTGAAATTGATATAATATTTTATTGAAAATCAAATTTGAATCGAAAAAAAAATGCAATGAATAAAAGTTTGGTTTAATGTTTTCATTATGATTAAAATATTAATGTACTTAATTTTTAATTAAAAATTTGATTATTTTATTCACTAAAATTTCATATTTTAAGACTATATAATATTAAAAGGTATATTTATTTTATGACTATGTATTTTTCAGATTAATTTTTAATTTAAGTTGTTACTTGTAAATTATTGTAAAAATAACTTCTTTTTTGCCTTATATTTCGAAGTATAAATGGGGTTAACAATTAGCTAGTCCTAAACATTCATTGATTTTGATCTCCAACCACTCATATTTAGATCACTCATAATCACTATAATCACATTTTATACCAGTTATCTTCATATCACTCTCTATTATTTTAATCTATCCACTTCTTCTTCGGTCTTTCCCACCACTCTTACCTTCTACATTCATTTCAATAATAACTCTAACTGCCTCTGAATCGAAAAATAATATTAACCTTTTCAGAATAAATAAACAAAAGTGGGAATGTCGATTGTAGGCGTTCCTCCTTCGTTCCTTCGGTCCTCGGAGAAATTAGTGGTTTATTATAATTCAGATTTGAATTCAATAATATTGCATTAGAAAATACGATTCTGAGCGAAGCTCAATATATTACAATACACTATAATAATAATTCATTCCAAAATTGTACCACACTTGTATATTACCTATGTTAATACTCAAAAAAGTTTTCAAGTCCCTACGATCAAAACTCAATTAGTTATCACGAAATTAAAAAATTTTAAATAACAGAAACCGTAATTTTGCCGATTTTCCGTCATTTTTCGGTAGTTTTTCCCCTCCCAAGGAAAAACTTTTGAGAAAATCGAAAAATGAGCTAAATAAAGTACCAACTAGACACGATTTGCTATCGAAAGCTTACCCTAATTGTGGTAATCGGCCCATTATTTCTACCCGAAAAAGTGTTTTCATACATTAAAAAAAAACATCTTTGTAAAACCAATACATTCTTCTAAAACTAAAATACTTGTTGTTTAAATAACATTAAAATGATATTATGTTATATAAGGAATATCGATAATTAATAACAATATAATATTTTATGGATACACTATATACTATGAATACTATATAATATAATATTACTATTATGATATGCGAATCATGATTAATTATTATTAACAATACTATAATAATATTTTATTTTAGTCATAAATTGTATAGTAGAAATAATGCATTTACATTAAATAATTAACATAATAAATTATTTGAGAAACTTTTAAAAAACGAACAAAATAAAATTATGTATTGCGGTTAATATTATTTAATTGATCAATATAAGTTTTTTATTATTAATAATATTTTTCTGACCATAAAACAAAATGTTTTACTACGTCATTTTTAGAGAAATCATTTCTAGAATATTAAGACCTTTAATGTACATTTTTTTTACCATTCTATCTCTAACATTTTTCATTCTTACCGGTTTTATTCGTATTATAAATAAAAAATTAAAACTATTTCCATTTGATTAGATAAAATACGTATTACGGGTTGCGTATATAAGTGCAAAACAAACATGTTCGATATTCTGTCTTATCTGTCAACATTTTAAGTAGTTATATAAATCATTGTGGCAAATACGTCTTTTAGTCTAAAAGTTTTTTGTAAATATCGCTGTTTTCAGCAATAATTCGGTGCATTGTCATTTTCCTCGATCTACTCGTACACGGTCGTCTTGTACAAGCAGGCACCGGAATTCCGCGGGGTGTGGTTCACTTTGAATAGTTTTAACGATGATACGGTCTGACGGGGTCGGTATGCTTGAAAATTCAAAATATTCGTGGCTGTATATCATTTGTTATGAGGTTTCAACTATAATTTCAAGTATCTTGGCCATTCATCATGATTCATGATATATCAAAATAATAATTAATCCAATTAGTTAGGTTTAAGATAAAATTAAATCGTAAAAGATCGATTTGCTCTGTGGTGGTGCTACACTAATTTTGTAATACTACGTAAAACAGTGTTTTTAAATATAATTTTTTGTTAATCTAAGATTTTGGGTAATGTTTCAGTTAAAAAACATCTTTGCTACCTTTGAACTGATTCTGAGTGATCAGAGTATAACTATCCTAACTTCTTATAATCAATTAACTCAGTTAATTGACAAAAATTGACAAAAATATAAGTTACCTAATAGATTAAAATAAAAATTAGACTTTTTTTTTTTTTTTCTGAAACCGAAGACTTCATTTAAAAATAATTATAAAAAAAAAAAAATGATGTAGATTATTATACAATATTTAATAATATATTAATTTTAAACACATATAGTAATATTATTTTTTTTGTATTTCTAGGTATAATAATGTTATTATAAATTATTGTCATTGTTATATAAAACTATTTCTAGTACCTAGGTATTTAGGAAATTATTTAGATTTGTTAAATAAAAATCAAACTATTAACATGTATATAAAAAATATACCTATTAGTATAACTAGTATTTGGCTAATAGTGGCTTATTATATTTATTAAGTTTCTAGATATCTGAATAATATAAAAAGTTTATATTAATTTAATTTTAATTTTAATTATTATAATCGATTTTAACTAGAAGCCATTAAGCCTTTAAGGCGCATTTACACGGATTACTTATGATAATCATCCACAATGAAACATTAAAAAATTACAACGGAATGTTTACATGGTTCACTCTATAGATGATCACACCTGTCATTAAGTAATGAGTCGTTATCATTATTTTTATAAATAAAAACATGTGTTTGAACATTCACTGATATTGAAGGTGTGTTTTCTCGAACTTTTGATGATTCAACGTGAGTGATTCACTCAGAGTGAAGGAAAGTTGGACACGACCCAACTTCGTTCATCGTTCCAAGAGGACAATCACTTTTGATAATTTAAAGTTTACATTGTTCATTATTTATTCACTTTGGTCGATTCATCCAAAACGATCGTCCAAAAGTGAACCGTATAAACGCGGCTATATCTCAGCATTATTATCCATGATTATAATTGTTTGCAATTTGGCACCATTACCGCCACGGTATAGAAGATAATCAATTAGTTATACTTATCTTCTAAACCGTATTTCTTCTTACTGTATTGCATATCGATAAGATTTTACTTTTATGGACAGCTCCAATATTATACCACCACTGAGCATTAACCAAATCGTCATCACATCCCATCGCCGATCCGAGAATTGGTGGTCAGTCGCGTCGCAGTACATATTTCCATGTTTCAATGGTAACTTTTATATTTTATACAAACACGACTAAATTATTATATACAGCTTGATCATACTACGGTATTATAAAGTTATAGGGATAATATTGGAAACGTTTAATACAAATTCATGATCATGCACCCTGTGAGTTATCAATCTCTTGTATGAATTACTCAACTAAATGTTTGATATCATTAATATATAATATTGGGATTGTATATAATTATATATTGGGATATGTACTAACTACTAACGATGGTTATGTTTTTCTTAGATTCAAGATAATCATAGTGTCTACTAATATATTATAATAAGCTTGTCTTGTTCTTAATTTGTTAAGAGAATTCATAATATAGTATACTTTAAGGGGACGTCATACCTACATGTTCTGTTTACATCAAACGGGGAATGGAGCAAAATCATAGAAACACGGAACTCAAATTGTGATGTTTAGATTGAACATAAAGTATTTACATATAAGAAAACTTAAAGAGCCTTTCCTTTTTTTGGAGGAAATGCCATATAAGTTTTGTAAAACATAGTTTAGCAATGAAGTTAAAACGTGTTAAGAAAAATATAAAACTTAATACACTATAACTTCTTTGTCAGGTGATATTTTACAAAATCAAAATGACGTATAGTTTGAAATATATTACTCTTTAAATTTGATTATAGTCTATATATATGTTCCGCCATAATTTAAGTTTTGCTTTGCTGTGATTTTGTTATATTCCTCGTTAGATAGACAGAGATAGAACATATGGGTATGCCGTCCTCTTGATATACTATTGTTAAAAATAATTGTATACGAAGTCCACTCCTTAATTATTTTCTTAAAATTATAAAACTCTGATATTTTGGACCAGTAGAGTAGAACACTCGGAAATTGTGTTTATAAATTATAATTTTTACCTTTTAAAACGTGTAAAGATTGTATAAAAAAAATTAAAAATCAAATTTAAATTTTACTTTTAGTACAAACCATCCTATTTTACGAGGTTAAGTTTTGTAAAATAGCTGAAATTCATAAAACAATTATTTATCAATATTAAATACCAATAAGTAACTATTGATTCGTTAAGTACTTTGTGCCTATTCAAATATATTTATTTAATCATTCATATCATAAAATTACATTTAATATTGTTAATTTCTTTATAATTTTATAATTTATGTTTATAACGTATTATTTAAATAAATAATAACATATTATACGATATATCGTCATTTATCAATATAATATTTTAATTTAATATTTAATTCAAAACTTTTTATCTACCTATATATATTTAATATTGTTTATAGAAGTATACCTACACAACATGAGTTAAATTTAAAAATGTAAAATGTAATTTTCCAAAAATAAAGTGAATTTAACTATGTTTTGGAGTTTTACAAATTGTTTTTAGTCTTACCATCTACATGATGTATTACGTATGTTGTAAGAAAATATTATTCATAGTTTCAAAATTCTTGACGTTCCCTAAAGTCTATTTATAGTTGTATATGTGTTAAGTGGTCTTTTCAATCAAAATACGTGATCTCTTGTGCCATAAATAATTTCTATTGTTCAATTTTAGATGGTAAAAAAAAATATCTAGTTTTCATATTTTTGACGTGTCGTATATTGGTGTGTATACATAAATTATATAATATAACCGTCGATAAAATAAAATATTGATGCTGTTATTTTTTTAATATTATATATGATTATTATTGACGTTTTGGTTATCATGTTATGCATTAAAAAATATATATACTTATTTTATTTTTACTTTTGTGTTATAGTGGAGACACAGATGGGGTGTTATGACCAAACTATCACCGGCTGCAGGTGAGTACTTAATAATAATATTATATAATTAGTTATTATATAATATTTTATTTTATATTTTACATTAATTTAATTGCAACGTAAATATGTGTACACTATAAATTATTATAAAATCATTCACTATGGTTTTACCAACTAGTTTAATTATTCTTTTAATTGGTTCCTAAAAAATAATAAGGCTTCCTATGTTTATATTTGTTTTACATTGAATATATTTGTTGATATTTACAACCACTCCGACAAAATTCAACCTTTTAATTTTGTTCAACTGAAAAGGTTAAATGTTGTGTTTAAGGGTCAACTATGCTTTGTTGGCATTTAATAGTATATTATGTGCATCATTTGCAGTGTAAACGGTATCATAAATACAATTTGTCTAACGAGATATTGTATTCACACTCAATTATCGTTATTTTATAATTAAATTGAACTTAATTTGTTTTTAAACAAGTTAATTTATTATTTAGTAATAACTAATAAAAAATTTAACATCATATATATTAATTATCTATTATGGTCATGTATAAAATTACAAATATTATATTTTAAATATTAATAACTTAATTGTAATTAAATTATAAAAAAAAATGTATAAAAATTGTTATTATAACAATTACTTAGGTCATTACCCATTATAGGTTACCATGTTAGGTATAATATACTTATAATAAACATTTATTTAAAAATAAATTATTTTTATTTCATTAATGGTGTTATAATCAAATATTATGTATTACTCGTATATAATAATATTAAAACTATAAACGTAAAAATCATATATTAATATATTATGTATATTATATTATATTCCTTATACATTGTGAATATATATTACAATACCTATGCATGTATTGCTAAATAATGTTCTATGGAAAGAAATTGAAATTCGAGGCTATCGAACTTTGTAAATGGAATCTGTTTTCTTTACTTTAGGCTTCGAGACACAATTCTCCACTTGCCCAATTTATTTTGACCATAAAAAGATCTCCTGTGTGTGGCAATTTCCTTTACCGTCAAGTTCAAAGTAAATAATGATTCCACGTGTGTTAACGATTGTGCCGATGAAGTAGAGAAGTAGCGATGAGGACGTATAGAGGGTGAAAACTGGAGAAAAAACACAACACGATGTTTCCACGTTATTTTTCTTTTAAAACCCCTTAGGCTCATCAATATGGACAGACAATTTATTTTCCTGCTATCACATCCTAGAACATCAGCTGATAAAACCACATCGAATCACATCAGAAAATCACACTTTGTTATATTAGTATATTATATGAGCTACAATTAAATTGAGCAAATATAATGGATATGTTTACATGGCAAATGCTTAAATTAAAATAACTCCACGCGAGTATTTTTTATTATATATTATACAATGAGTGAGTAGTTATTATTATTAAGAACACTGTGTAGGTTTTTAATTTTAAAATGCAAATTCTAGGACAAATATCGACGGGGAGAATAATATGACGTTACAAAAATTTATAATATTGTTAAAAAATAAATAAATTTATTGCTACGCTATATAGTGCATTATAATGCATTAGACGTCATTTATATCGTTTAGTTTTTCCGTAGGGGTCTTAACAATAATAACGCGACGAGCGAATCTGTACTAAAGTGCGGAAATTTGCATAAATACAACAATGCGTGTATTTCGCATGCGGCTAGCGTCTCGTATTATTTAAATTAACAAATACACCGTCGCCAATGTTGGAAACATTCTTCAAATGGGCATCCTCTTTCCTCTTTCCGCCACAGTTGCTTTTATTATACACATACAGTATATTTATTATGTATACCGTATAATATGTTATGGCGATATTGCGAATAGTTGTATATTAAACAAGAAAATAATTTGTTTTTATTAATATATTATGTATAATCTGAAAAAAAAATGATATAACAATAAGTAAAAATGAGGATCATAAATAGAGTAATATATATAGTTTCAATCTATTGAATTAAATTATTTATTGAAAGTTATTGATTGATAGTGCTCCATAACAATTTTTAAAATAAACTTATTTTACATTATTTTATACTATTATCTCTTATTTTACTAAAAGAAGATTAATTAATAATTATATTTTTTAATTCTATTCATTGAAATTAATAATTATTGAAATATACAGTGTATGCGAATCAATATTACATAATATTATAGTTAATTCATAAGTTATTTTATTTAATTTTTTAAATGAAAGAAACAATTGAATACTTTATAGTAAAAAGTTTTTTTTTCCTTTTTGTGTTTTGTCTTTTCGGTCTTTAAACAGTATAGGTTTGTATTTATATTAAGATTTACAAGTAATGATAAATTGATTGAATATTAAAAAAAAAGCGGTTCTAAGCGGTTCTAGTTCATTCCTAATGTATATTTATTATTTATATATTAAAATAATATACACAATACATATTAAGAAATATATAATAGTAAATATTAAAACCCTAAATTGATCTTTAAAATCATGGTAACTCAGTATAATTAACAACTAACAATTTTATATTTATCTCAAAGTCTTAAACTACAAAGATTTATTAAAACAAATTTATATCGACAGGTTTAGACTAAACAAATTTTACAGAAATAAAAATAAACGCAAATATTCTTAGGTATATTGCACGTACACACAACGTTAAATAATAAATGGTCTATATCCATGGCATCCTCACTTTTAAAATTTTAAAACTGAGTATGAGGCTTTCGTAGACATTATTGTAAAATCAATATATTCGCTCAGAAACTAAAATAAAAATCAATAGGTTTTAAAATGAAAATTAGTTTTAAATATATTTCAAATTCAATATTATAGTGACTTAAATTAATTAGTACCTGCTAATTTTTACCACTATCGTTTAGGATTTTTTATTTACTGATCAGAATACCGAAGGTTGAATTATTTCGTTTTAAATTTAAATATTATTATAATTCAAATTTTGAATTTACAATTTATTGGTACTAAAATCATACCTATCTACATAATCTATATACATAATCTACCTAAATCATATTTTGTTAATATATTATCTACAAATGTAGAAGCATTATGTTTGTGATGATTTTTATATCAAAAAAATAATATACTACCTAGTAATTAGAAGTAGTAGGTAGTACTATATAATATATATATATATATTATAATTATAATAATAAAATTATGTAAAAAAATAGTAATTTAAACTTTCAAGACAATGATAAGTATTATAGGATTAATAATAGTTTTATTATTGCTTTGAAATCGAAATAGTATAAACATTAAGTATAATTCTCTATTAGTGTAATAAACAACATACAATACTCGAAACATAATTTAGTTTATAAATTATAATATACTATACTGCAGTTATTCTGCACGTCAAACTCATAGAAAACTATTTTGTTGTTTTTGTTAAATATTTTATGCTCTCTCTATTAAATTATTGTTATAAATCAACAAAGTTATCTAATCATATTTCTATTACACTTTATACATATAACTTCTAAAGTTATTTTATTTTCTGTATAATACCATTTAATTTTTGTAAAGCTTAATTTTTAATCTATTTACTTTGTAAATATTTTACCGGCAAATAGATTTGAATGTTCGTTGCATAAGATTATTTTAATATTTAATTTACACGAATTTTCATATTTTAAATGTCATATTTTGTAATTGTTTCCTTTTTTCATAACACAATGTCGTTTTCAGTTTTTGGAGAAATTCAAAACAATAACGTTGACACTTTGTATTTGTTTTTTGAATAATTACATGTTTATCATCGTCGCATTATCCTTGGGCCAAAGCCCCTATTTTTTAGTGAACCCTGATACAAAATATGTAGTTTGACATTGTTTAGTGTGGATTTTGGATTGTAGTACTGTGTACGTAATTGTAAAAATGTATATACAAAAATTTAGATACAGTGATTTTTTATATTTTTATGATAACTTCTGCAGAGATAAAAAAGAATATAATTACTTAATATTCTTTTATACTTGTACATTTTTAATTTTTATCTAGTGATGATAACAAAAATAATATTAATAATGTTAATATCATCAGTCATATTTTATAAATAAAATTTTATAGGAAGGTAATTCATATTTCATTCCAATTATAACAATATAATATTATATAAAACAACACGTTTCTGTATAATTTTTAAGTAAAATATAAATGTCTAGAATAAATTTGTAGGTATCAAAAATAATAGCTGGCTCGAGGGACAGTAAATCAGGTGTTTCCGGTAGTTTATAACATCAATTTTGGAACGTTGTTTCAGATACGTAGTTTCACTCAGTGGAAATTCAAAATAAACATGTTCTTTTCACGGACATGTTGTTTCCGTGTTTTTCGCACGAGCGATTTAATTTAAATCCTTCCGCGATTCAACTCGGCACACTATAGGTATACATTTCATAACGTTAAAACACGAAGAAATTACGTTATCAGTCAATCGCATATATTTACATTTCTGTACGACACGTTTCGTTCGGTTAAAATAATAATTATTAACAACGTATACAGTTTCCGAAACAATGTAATATTGTTTTTCGTACGTAGAAAACGATATCATATATTATATCGTAGAACATATTATACGGCTCGCTGTTTTGCTCCACGTATCTTGTCACGAATCATTGACGTAATATAGTTGTCCATCGTAGGTAGGTTAACCGCTACCCCGGTTATGTCGGATAATAATACAGGAGAACACGTCATTCCGGAACAGTATAGGATTATCATTAAACACTGCAGAGCTATATTATAATATTGTTAGGTATCGTATCGCGCCTTGACGAGAGCGGACACGTTAAATATTTCGAAACGTTTTAAACCGCATCATTATGATTACCGATGGTTATGGTTATAAAATCGTGTTTACAACAATAACTACATCGTCGAGCTGTCGCGATCCGACCGAGCCACGCGGATGATGCACACGATTAAATAATATCGTGCGTTTCGGAGTGTAACGGTCCGAAATGGCCGATTTATCGATTACGAAAACGTTGCTCTGTTTCTCGGGGGGTGTTTTTTTTTTTTTTTTTTTTTCATACCGAAAAAAATAAAACGTCGAAGAAAATAAAATAATGTGCACGGGCGAGTGGTCCATATTTGCCCAGAGCTGATGGAAGTTTGTGCGATTGTCCGCTTGATAATACATACTATGTATAGTCTCACTGTTGTGAATGTTTGCTGTACGTCCGACGCCCTGCCGAGTGTGTAAACATTGTCGATTTTATCCCGGTCAGAATTATTTTACAGTATTGTTTAACGGGTGGCAACGGGCGTCGATAATCCAATACGTTATACTCTGGGTATATTGTATATGTAATATTATCGACGTAAAATGATTGTAAAATCTTCACTCTGTATAATAATATCGTTTTAAACTAATGGCAGATTGGAAACGACTCTAGTTCCCGCTTCCTCGGCAGTTTATTTTCTTGTTCGTTTTTATTTTACTGAACGGAAAAACTACATACTTACCCCATATCCAATCAAATATAATCTATTGTGAATTTGTAAAATTCTTATTATTTTCTGCGTCATCGCTCATCGTCCAAACGTTTTAGTTTATTAACAGATTTTTTTTTTTTGTACATTTTCATGAATTATTTCAAGCATTTATTATGGTTATTGATATAAGTTAGAAAGGTAAAACTATTTTTTTTTTTTACGTGGTAAAAATATAATTTTTTTTATCATATTCTACAAAAATATACATTCGATAATTAAAAAAATTATCTCACAGATATTATACCTCATTTAAAATTCTTCCTATCTAAAGTAAAGACAATTTTGCAGTATAAAAAAAAAGTAAATATTACAACATTTGTAATACGGTAAACACTAGATAGTTTTACATGTTTATTTCATTTATTTATTTATTTTTGTTAGTGGTTCATGTTAAACTATTTAAATTATTAATTTACTAATACTGTAGGTACCTAAATTAATGAAGGAATTTATTTTTAACGTTAAATATTTACAATATTTATTTAATGTTAAATAAATTTAATTTAGGTGAAATTTTTTTCATTTATCGGAAAAATCATATTTCTGAAATAATATTTTATCTATTATATCGTTAAATGAAATGTTTATCAATTTTGTTGTTACACATATTTTCTATTTATAAACCATTTACTTATCATCATATTGAATATCTATTATTGATAATATGAAATTACATGACACGATACAATTAATTAAATATTTAGAAAAAATGACGTCAAAAGTATGATTTTTCAAACAAATGAAAACAATCCCTAAACATCCAAATCTTGATTAAATTAGGAGGTTAACAGATCAAATTTTTCATATAAATATATATTTTTTAAACTGACTATCTTTAAATTTCTCATAACTTGTAAAATAATAATTGTATTATTTTGTTTTTTTACTAGACGGTAATTATTTTTATTTTATTTATTTATTAATAATAAAGCCGTAGCAGTTAATGGCCATTGGCTAATAAAGTTATATTTACAATATCATGATATATACAGATTAAACAAATTATAGTTTTACAATTAATTTAGAGGTTTTTAAGAATTTCAGTAATTTTTCTAAGGAAGATGGATTCGGACCGAGTACCTCTGCTAGGTTAAATGAGATGTTGTGAAGTAGTTTTCTTCGTATGATCTACAATCGGTGAAAATATGTTGAACAGTAAGAGGTATGCTACAAGATAGACATATGGGTTTCTCAGACCGTAATATTATTATAGGCCATTGTCTAAATATTAACTTTTTAAATAATCGCACATAAAAAAGTTTGAATTTTTCGCAAAGATATTTCAATTAGTAAACAGACCTGAGACACTGTCTTTCTCTCTCTATATATATATACATATATGTATCTATAATATATATATATATGTATATGTTATTATACTATATTTCCAAATATTATTAACTTATAATTTTAACAAAACATAATTCTAAAAATATATTTATAATTATTTATAATTGCTTACAAAGTTAAACGTTTAAATTATTATAGTTATTATGAATACTAATTTATTTTTAAATAATAAATTGTCAAAGAAGTGTTATTTTTACTTGAAATTCAAATTTTAAATTATCTAAACTCTTGTGCTACGCTATACTTATTGAATGTTG
The DNA here is from genome assembly GCA_013282895.1 of Eriosoma lanigerum. Lineage (NCBI taxonomy): Eukaryota > Metazoa > Arthropoda > Insecta > Hemiptera > Aphididae > Eriosoma > Eriosoma lanigerum. Next base: position 31,472,792 of record CM023357.1, on the reverse strand, counting down.
TAATATACATTTTTTTTTCTATATTTAATATTTTACATTTTAATATAATCATTAAATAATCATAATAAATAGTAATAAATACTTTTCTCCGATTCTGATTTTATGTAATATTACCTATGTACCTACATATTTCATGATATTATTAACAATAATTTTATGTAAATATTAATGGTGTATCCCTTTTTTAGTTAAAAACATCTATATGCAAATATACACGTAAAATGAGTGTACAACGGACCGTCTAAAATCCAGGGTATAGTATATATATTTATCAGTAATTATGATTTAACGCTATTTGAGTAAAGGCGATATACAAATACACACATATATATATATATATATGTATATTTATATATGTGTGTGTGTGTTTGTTGTTACGTAATAAACACGAGGGGTGTAGGACATACTATATACTATATCGCATATTTAACCGGGTGGAAAAAGTTATAGGGAATCCTTGTCCCGATAAAAGGTATTTTTATACACCCTATAAGATTCTCTTTTGGGATTTTATAAAGTCATCTATCTGGAATTATGTTAGACAATTTTTTTTTCGGGTTTTATTCTTTTACTCTGATGTGTTTAATAAATTATTGGATTGCACGACCCCACTGAATACTTAATGTAATATGTATACAATTGTTTCTCAGTACATTGTATAGTAGGACATTTTGAAAAATCCATTTTGAATTCTAGTTTTTATCTTCTGCATTAAAATTTAAATTAATTTGAAAGAATTTGATTTGTATTTATTTTGTTGAATCTTGCTTAATTCAATATAGTCACAATAATTTTTGATAACTATAATTATATCAAAAAAGCAATTTAGTGTCATAATAATATATCTTAATATACTAATATTTTAAGATAGTTTTGTAGTTATATTTATGTAGAATATTTGCATTTCAAAATCATTTATTATCATTTCTCAAAGTTCGTATTGACAATATTATTAGATTGGTAATTTTAATGTTACAAATATGTGATTTATTTAATTGAATATTATTTCAAAATTAAAATTTAATATATTTTTTATTTGGGATTTTATACAATATAGTAAGTAAATCAAATCCTTTGTATGCTAAATGTTATAGTTATTTTTGATAAAAAAATTTATAATTGTTAATCGTATATGCACAAAAATATATAAATATGACTTATATATCCAATTAACTTTGTTAACTTTGAATATGATGAATAAAAGTTGTTATTATACATTAAGTTCTATGAATAGATAAACAATATAAGTATTTATTAATCGGTAACAAAAAAAAAAAAGTAATATTAAAATTTAAAGTTATTTTGAACATTTATTAATATATTAATAATAATAATGTACGAAAATTTACATTATTAAAATGTTTAATTGATATTTGTATGTCGTATTTCAATGTAGGCGTAATTATCAATTAATAAATTAACAGTGATAAACTAAATAAGATCATTATAATTCGTACTATTTTATTTGATAAATGTAAACTATTATATAATATTAATTGTCACACAATTATATTATTCGTCGATATATCCTCTGTTTATAATACCTAGTATAATTGTTATTTTGTTTTTATTATTTTTCAACAACTCGCATTATAAAAGTATTATAATTGAATTTCTTCGAAGATCGTTATTACTCGTAAAATCGTGCATAATATAATAATGGCCAACTTGTATTTAATTTCGTTCGTCTAACGTTCTAGAAAGTAGATGTCACGCGAACTCGTCGTTTAACCGTTATCGTGATATAAAAAAAGAAGCAAAAAAAAAAAAAAACCTCGTTTTGATTCGATAGACTTTCAATAACAACGGCTTTTAGTCGGCCGCGTGTCTTTTGTCAGCTGACTATACCGTTCAAAACGCCGTTTTATACTGTGTGTGTGTGTATATATATATATACGAACATGGCATTTTATTCTCGCACACTTCGTATAACGTTATATTTTATATACGTGTATATTTTATAAAATGCCAACGAAACGGACGACGTGGAAAAGCCGGCTACGCGGTATCGTCATCAATCACTGACACACATGCCATTGCCGAATATCGCCGCAGCCAGTCATGATGATGCTCTTCTACACCGCACGCGGAATACAATAACGCCGACATCCATTATTATAATACATAATATATTGGATAAATAATATTTGCATATTTTTGACGATCTGTGTGCACTTTTCACAGTTGTTAAAAACCATAATGTATACGATAATAATGTTTACACTATATGGCTGCAAATAGTCATAGTCTCAAATCTCGCAGTCGTAATCGTTCGTAAATGTTTTCCTAACCGCGTTGTTTGGGTTCGATCCGGTTTCATCGTTCACCTTTTTTTTTTTTTTTAGGTATTTTGTTTTCCGCGCGCGCTCCGCCGTCGTTAAAATATGATATTACAATAACTATTATAATGGAGAATTCTGATTCGATGAAACCCATTGCTCGTTCGTCTTTGGGTGTGTGTGTACATGATATGTATATAATTCGTATATTGAATAATATGTCAATATTAAACTTGTTGTGTAAATGAGTAAAATAAATGCAAATACAATATTATACTGCAACTTGTGCGCCACTTAACAATAGTTAAAAAAAACGAACCTTGTTGATTGAAAACAATTAATTTTCTTTTTACTCATTCATTAAAATGATTGTTTGTTTTCCGATATTCAACATGCTCTGGTTCTTTTTTACGTATCGAATAATGTTTTATGATATGATTTTGTACATTATATTGTTGTTACTTTTAATAAACATTTATTTAACAACACGCTATAGACTAATTTATACTGATTTTAAAATTGAATATTAAATAGTCTAATTGATATAATAAATAATATATTTAATAAATATTGGTCTTTGTATTATTAACCTATAGATATTTGTTTACCTTTAATGATCCACGCTCTCGCAAACTCACCTAGTAAAAAAGTTAAACGAAACGAAGCGAAACGAGGTGCATACCATCTACAATCTCGATTTCTCCTATTGTTCATTATTGGCTCGTGTCCTTTGAATCGCGACAAAAACTGACACTCTCGTTTTCACGTTACCTCGTATAACCTCGACAAGAGTGTGGAACTCATAATAACCTTTTAATAATTGACATTAGATGTTTATCGATTATTTTCTGATAAAATATCATTATTATGAAAATATATGAGTAGGTCTTCATATGGTTAATCGATAATACGATTAAAAATTAAACTATTATATATTTTTGTCACTTTTACCTACATCAATATAATTATCTATGACGATTTGTTATTTACTTAAGTATCTAGTTAAATTCTTTAAAAAATCAAATATCGAATTGTAACTGAATTGAGACACCGTCTTCTGGGCTCTTTATTCGGATGTATTATCATACCCTAAGGAAAAAGATTTTAACGAGAGTCTTTGGGGCGTACCGTTTGTACGAGTCCATTTGTGTCTGTCGGCGTAAAGAAACGGTAGGTGAGATCGTTAAGACAATGACGGACGAGCATTTCGTCAATAATTTATTTGCTAGTCAAGAGACAATTCCCGGAGCTAATTCTGCGCGCCTCTTATCCTTTGAATCTCGAACTCTGTTCAGTAATACGTACAGTAAAGACGAGAATGTGCAATACTGTTTCAACCGACGACTGAAGCGATTAATATCTGTGACTATATAGTTGATGTTTAACATTTTTTCCCTCCGGTTTTCGTGTCCCTCGTCGTTTATTCCGATGCATATTCTATGGTTCGTTAATGCAAAATTCATCGAATCTACCGAGTCACGCGTCAATTTATTGTTTGACCGGATACGCATCATTCATACACGCGGTTCAGTATCCTTTTTAAACGCCTGAAAGTTTCAACCGATATGACATCACAAACTGCCGGAGACTAATAAATTATAAACGGTCATGTCCGCATATTATATTGTGTTCCTTGTTTTAGGGGTTAGATTTTACGATCGAACTTGCATTTTACTGTACTTCGTGGACACAATTAATAATATGATACGAACTATTTATATGATCGTATTTATGCTATACCCATCTATGTGCATTAAAATATTGTCGCAGTTAATTTAACAACGCACTTACAGTAAACTTATTATAGTTACTTTTCCAATTTGTTATACGAGTATTATGAATCATAATATAATAATATATTGTTAATCGTTTTTATTATAATCCGAAATAACCTTCATATTCATAAATCTTCATAACCTTCTTAACTTGCAAATTAAAATGGAAGTAGTATATAAATCAGTTAGATTATAGTGAGTTTTCATTTTGTAATCACAGTTCAAAAAACCCGTAGGTATTATTATATTTTCGCTTAAAATAGTTTATTATATTATCATATTATAAACGCAATATGAGAACTCATAATATTTTCAAAGTTTGGATTTTTTTTAAATTTTGAGGTATGAGTACATTAATGTTGATGTTTTGCCTAACCAACACGCCGGATTACTAACTTATTTGTTTTACGTAATATTTATAGTTTTATACTATACTTTTATTAATTATAAATCTATAAACCACATGTAAAACTATAAATATAATAATAAGCTCTATTTAATTATTACAAATATATAATATATATATATATATTTATTAATTAATTATTTTTTTGTATCTATAAAATGTCTTAAACATGTATAAGTTCAATATTAAAATGATTCTCTGATTGTATTAATTATTTTGAATAATTGTTAAACATTATTTAATAGTAAATATGTTACTAATATATGATTGTGATAATTTATTGTAATATTATATTTTATATAATAGAAACACAATTGTCTTCCTTACTCAATTCATTATGTATGTTTTTTTTTTTTATTTAACTCAATAAATTAACTAAATAATTAAAACATATGAATGATAATATTATGTATCATATATGAGGTATAGTATTTTGTTTTATCGTGTTTATGTCATGGAGTAATTTTGGTAAAAATAATTTCGAGTTTATGTTTGTTATTTAAAAAAGTAATTAAAACACCTAAATTAAATGATAATATTATACTTTGGAATTAAAAAGATGAAAAATCCCTTTTATTCTTCCTTCACGTATCTTGTTCATTGAATATAAAAATAATAAGGGTAATGGTATAGATAACCCTGATAAGCCAGTGAATGAAGAGACTACTAAAACGTAATTAAATCTTTGTTCAAATTATTTAATGTAGAATGTACAAGTAACTATTTAAATGAATAGTTCGTGTTCCACTATTATGCACGTTCGGTTTAAATGATCTTTAATATTATGTTTTAACTATGTTCAAACAATATAAACACGTAGTACTCATAACCGATTTTATTTATAATTAGAAAATACTTTATATTAAAACACAATAAATAGTTTTCAAAAATATAATTAATTCTCTATATGGCAAAAACTTTGTATAGTTGATATTTAATGAAATTCATACTTAAAATAATTTAAATAATATTTAAGTTGAAAAAATCAATGTCACATATTTTTAACATATATTACATATTAATCACTATTCAATATTATCATAATACATGGTTAAAATAAACATTATTATTTATTTATTAAAATATTTACCATACAAAATATTATTTTCTGAATAATTACTAAATTTAATTTTTTTTAAAGGATTCATTCATTCTGTTGAAAATTAAAATTAAAACTTATTATATGGCCTAAACATTTATAAATATAAAAAATAATTTTTTATACTATGCTTACACTTGGTTAACAGATAATTGTTTTTTTTTTTATTATGTGACAGCATAGTTTATTGCTTAAACCATATTTTTAATACATTTATATAGGTAATTCAATTAAAATTTTTTTTTTTTCATTTATTATTTTTTTTTACTATTAATGCCTAAATTTCTAAACAATTCAAAACTTGTTAAAATTAAATTTTTATATAAAATATACATTTATTAATTACCTATGTATAAAATCATCAAATACTGTTATTATTAAACATATTATAAAAAATATAATTAAACAGACGTAGGCATTAAAATTTTCGATTCGGGTATTATATCATTTACACTACTTCTTTATTCTTTATCAATACATAACATATTGTAAATTTAAATCCTCTCCAAATTTGTAAAAATATATTTTATATCTGTAACGTCGTGCCGTATCTCGTATATATAATTTTACTAAGTTAGTTTTCATAACAGGTTTTCTTATGTTTACATATATTTCCAATTCTACTTTTAAACGTAACATTTAATAAAATAATAAAATAATTTTTTTCGGCTAACTCGTTCTTATTCTTATTATAATGTATATAATGATGCATTAAAATCGTATATAATATTTCACGTAAAATGTAAATGACATAATATTAGACAAGGATGTCTACAATTCGAATGTTATATTGCCTACTGCAGTATATTGCGAGAAACTTGTATGTTCACAATTGGCTCAATTCGGCTTATCACCCCGAAGCGTGTCCCCAGACGCATAGTGGTTGCTGTTAGTCTGTCAAATTAACGTCACTTTGACAACATCTCTTCCGCGTTCCTTACCCTCTAGCAATGTCAAACTCACACGTGGTATATAATAATAGATTGCAATGATAGTTTAATATATCTGAGCAAAACAAATAAAAATTTACCGCGAGGTTACAGTTACTTAAAAGCGGTAGAAATTTACGAAACACCGCGTTATCTAAGAATCCGTCAATAATCAATATTCCTTGTGGTTCTATACAACGTCGGTGAATGGAGATGAGTATCGACATATACGACTTTTAGATAACGATATAATAATAATCAAACGGTCGTCGAATTGAATAACGTTATAAGTGTTGTTCTATAGGTAGTTGAAAAAAAAAATTACATTTACGAACGCGTAATGAACACGCTTTAAATCTCAACGCACCTCCGGATGATTCTGACAATTTCTAATAAAGGACGTAAAATCGATTATTTTCAACGCCTCTCATTATTATGATTATGATTATTATTATTATTGTAATGTATAATATAACATGACATGTGCTCGTTCATCCTAACCGCACGTATATTATATTATATACATAATTTTTGCATCGGTTGCCGCACGTACATTCGCTTTCAAGCACATTTTTACCCTTTTTCACGTTTGCCCTTAACTTGATAAAAAAAAAAAAAAGGTTCACTACCGTTGATTCTAGTTAGAATTTGTTAAAAATAACAACCACCCAAGGTGTCAAGCGTTGAATAATTTTTTTAAAAACATTTTTCATCTCTCATTGTGAATAATAAACTAAAGTTTTGCGCGTCCAATAGTAAGTCGTGTTTAGGAAAAAAAATCATTAAAAATATTTTTAACTTCTTTCCCATTAAATTTTAATATTATTGTAAAAACAAGACAATCGTTTTGAATATTTAAATTTGTAGATGCTAATTGTTTTGTTATACAAATATATTTCGTTAGGTACATTCATTAACTGCAGATTTTATTTATTTCATTAATCAAATATTAATTACATTTCTATATCTAGATGACGACATGAAGATAAATTGTTTTCATTAGTATGTTATTTAAAATATATTTCATATTAATATTTATTTAATAATAACGATTTTAAAAATTAATTTTATTTATAATCATTCATACTGTGGAAAATAGAATCAATGAAAATACGCAGTACGTTATATTTTAACGTATATGAATAAGTTTGTGGTTTCATCTGATATGGTTATTCCAATAAACTGTTAATATTTTTATACATCTCATCAAAAATTATAAATTGTTAAAATTTGTTTTAAATAATAACGGATGATCCAAAAAATATTTCATTCGAATGTTGGTCGTGATATAAATAATTAATAATTTACATAGCTATTATTATAATTATAATAATATTTTCATGGTAACTATTGACTATAACATTATTATGTTTTAGGTTTTAGGATAGGTTCCTCCCCGTTAATAACTTTTGATTTATTACATATTTTTAAAATCTGACTTTTGCAATCTATTATACACGTATATATATATACAAGTCACATTTCAAATCCTTATATTTTTTTTAAGAGTTTGTACTTAAAATAAAAATAAAAAATAAATAAAATTTTTGTATGCATATTAATTACAATTTTAAGGTACCTAATTTATAGTTTTTATTTTTCTGAAAATCTTAAATATTTATACTTTATTATTTATTTTTAAAACTTAAATAAAATACATATTTTATAATCAATTCGTGTTCCACGTAAAATATGGAATTTAATTTATTTGAATGGTTGTTACGATTTATTTATAACTACTTTGGCATCTTATCTTTTAGTTTAATAAATTCTAATTAATCGAAAACGGTTTCTTAATATCACCACTAAATAGTTGAAATATATGAAACGTAACGTTCGCTAACCGTTTGTTAAACATCATTTAACATTTTAATGTTTAAATTTTCGAGGTTTAATCAAATCTAACAAAAATAATTTTTTTTATTTAGTTATATATATATATTTCAATTATATTTTAAAATTGATAGAAAAATAAAGAATGTAAATTTGCTATTTCTAAATTTTAATTAAAATAAAAATAAAAGTTTTATTTTTTATTTTAAGTACTCTAAAAAAAAAAAAAATTATAATAATGAGAAATTAAATTTGTTCATACATAAAAATATTGAAAAAAACGGGGGAAATTGATTCCAGATGTTTTTCCTTCGTTCCATTCGGCCCTCGGAATAATGAGTGGTTTATTAAAATTAAGATTTGAATGCAATGAAACTTAGTTAAATATACTATATTATACAATTTATTATACTAATAATTCGTTCCAATATTTTACCGTGTAGGTAGATATGTAGGTAGACTATCTATAAAAAATCTCAAAACGATTTTTAAGTCCATACATTCAAAATTGCATCAATTATTGTAAATTATTTAAAATCGAATTCCATCAATTTCCTAGTTCCTCAACTATATTTTTATAATTTGTCTTATCCTAAAGAAAAACTGTTGAGAGATTCGAAAAATGAAATAATAAAGTACCAATTTTCTACCAAAAGCACACCATACTTATATAAATCGGATAATTACTTTTTACCGAAAAAGTGTTTTCAGACTTTTATAAACACAAAAATCAAAAATCAAACATCAAATTGAAATGTTAAAGTTTCAAGACGTTTTATCTGTTTTTTTTTTAATGATAATAAAAAAATAAAATTTAATTATCTAATAAATTTAAAACATGAATGTCTTCAACAATCGTTAAATATAACCCATATGACATCATTATAAATACTCAATAATTTATTAAATATTTGAATACAATTGATAATAAAATATTAAAGAACTTGTAGTGACTACTATTCTGTTCTAGAATTCTAAACACGAAAAGGTCGTAGTCGACAAATTTTAAGGAGTTCCATATTGCACCTTTTTGATTAGAAACCTGAAATTCAAATATGATTTTAATCTTAATTGTTGAATAATTTAATAGTACAATACAAAACCCGAAATATTCAAATGATTAAATATTTTATAAAATATTATGTATAGATAATATAATGATCAACATTTTTAGAAATAATATATGATTCTGAACATGAATATTAAAAAAGTGGGAAGGTTGATTTTAGATGTTCCACATTCGTCCCTTCGGTCATCAAAGAAATAACTTTTATGTATAAAAAAAAATAGCATTTTAACATTTTACTATACTATACATTTAACTATACGAATATAGATAATTTCTAAACTGAATAAACTTTTTTATAAGATCTTTTTCATTAACTTTATTAATATTATTTTGACCTATAATTTAGAGGGGTAAATACCTATACCTTATTTTACGAACCCGAAAATTTTCTAGAAAAGGTATATAAAATTAAATAATACTTATTGAGTAAAATGTTCAAATAAAATATGTGTATAGTTTTGTAAAAGTTTTACAAACTTCATATCATTTATGAACAAATATTTTCTTCTTTCGAAATCAAAACTTTTAAATAAAAAGGTTATAATTATACGTAAATTATCACACTATACGAAATATTTATTATAAATGACAAATATTTAAATTTAATTGTTATGAAAATTAAGAAGAAAATAAATTATATGAGTTTAAATATCTTGTATGATATTATAATTTTAGATTCTGAGTGAAACAATGAATGTATTAGTTGTACAATGATGTTTTTTTCTAATTAGTAATTTATTAGCTCATTTTTCGAATTTCTCAACAGTTTTTCCTTGGGGAAAGAAAAACTACCAAATAATGACGGAAAATCTACAAAATTTCCGTTGCTATGAATTCGGATTGAAATATTTTGTATTCTCATTGATAGTTTATACATGTGGTAAAATTTTTGAATGGATTATGAGTATAATATATTGTATATCTGATCAAGTTTCGTTTAGAATCGTATTTACGAATGCAATATCATTTCATTTTAATCTTAATTGTAATAGACCATTAATTTCTCCGAGGACTGAAGGGACGAAGGAGGAACATCAGGAATTGATCTTCCCACTTTTTTATAACTGTAAATTGCAAAAAATAAAAACTTTATAGCTTTTAAAAAAAATATAGGTATTATCATTTAGTTCACACAAATGTCAAAAATAGTAATAATAGGTAATATTCTTTTGATAGAATATAGGTAATTGTACGTATAATAATTGTACAATATTTATTTGTAATTTTACTAAAATAAATATTTTTAAATATATTTTTTGCTTGAATATTTTCTCAAAAAGATTACGAAAAGCTTATTTATTATATTTTGAACTTATAAAATGTATATAATAAAAAATATAAAAAAATACAACATAAGTATTATACTGTAATTAGATTTATACCATCATAAATAAAGGATTCGAATAATAAGTTTATATTCGAAATGTCGTATTATTGTATTTTATTTATAGAATAGATAATTAACCAAATAAATAAGTATTTAAATTGTAATTGTTACATGCAAGAATAATAATACGATTATCAAATTTTTGGGGAATTTTTTCTTTACAAACAATTAAGTTTTTTCTATAAAAACGTATTTCCAATAAATTGTTATGCCGCTTTAAAGTATATACTTTATATACTCCAATGACAAGGTTTTGATTCCTTTTGATGGTTGAAAACAAATATACATGTATGATAAAGTGGCATCTTAAATTTTACAAGAATTAAGATATGACTTTGTCACTTTAGGAAATGTCAAAATGTGATTTCTTAAAAAAAAAAATCATGTTTAACCTATATATTATCAAAATACTATTCCGTCTTTTAACATGGAATTTCCAATATTGTCATACTTGCATTATTCATTTGAATCAGAGTGGTATTTAATTTTTTTTTTTTTTTTACTTTTAGACTCATCGAAAGAATTAATTATAATTATTTAGTATGAAATGAAACTATAACTCTTCATTCTGTGTTTTTTTTTTATACATATATTTCAAACCTGACGTTAAATATTCGATAGGTTATTTTGACTGATTAATTTTCATTATTATTCTGTGTGCAATATCGTCGATCGATGATAAAAAAAAAAAAAAAACAACATTATTTTCTACCCGAAAAATTTAATATAATATTTCCTCACCTTCACTTATATATTTCACAGAGAGTTTACATACTCTTCTCGTCGTCACCGCGCGGTGTCGACCGTTGTCACACTCGCGACAACAGCTGCAGAACCGGACGCACCCCGATCGCGAATTTTCGTACCCCTACGTAATTATTTTCGTTTTCCTTGCACCGGGTGCCACCCAATTCACAATACGGTACTTACCAACTCCATCAACGTTACCATAACCCCATAAAAATCAATTGAAAATTTCTGTTGTATCATATACATTCGTACAACATTGTTGTCATTTGCCATCATCGAAGAACACATAAATGTCTTAAAATCACGAATTTATAAAGTAATTTTATTAATAATATCTTCTGCATATTTTTTTTTTTTCATTATTATGTTCGACAATACAGCAAACACCGATAAGAATCATCAATAAATGTTGTGCCTAAAAAAACAGGGGAAAATCAAACATTTATTTTAATATGTAGCTACTCGTATATTCAGATAATATTCATTTTTAAAATTTTGAAAAATCTTCATAAACAAAATTTTGATAGATATACGATATTTTACAAAATCTCGATATTAAAATTGAATTATTGTTATAACTACAGTTGATTCTAAAGTAATAAATAAAATTTTTATTTGATAATTTGTCGACAGTTATTTCTGGAAGTCAATCGAAACATAAAAGTTTATAGATGTTACTAGGTTCCTAGTTTTTGATTTATCTTCTAATTTTCTAATTATCTAATTATCTAATTTAATATTTTATAATATATTAGTAATTAAAAGCATTACAATTTAAAATATATCATCACAAAATCGTATATTTATAGGATATTAAAATATATAATCATACATATTCTACTATTTAATAAATAACATAAATGAATTGTAAACAATAAGGTAATACTCACCATAATCGATACCATCTGATAAGTAATCTAAGTAACCTTTAACATCTATGTAAATTAATCAAATATTAGTAATAATGTACATTATTCAAATATAATGTACTTGATCAAATACCCTAGTTGTAAATGGGTTATCGAATTATAAGCTAACAAACAATTTTCTTTTTTTAATATTATATTATAAAATGTTTCTTATAACGTCTTATATATTTTTTTTGTGCTGTTTGTTTTTGTTTTCTATTCATTTATTATTATAGTTTCCATTAATTGTTTTTCCTTTTAGAAAGTAAGTCGTCATTCACAATTTCAATTATCTATTATAAATTAGTTTTTTTTTCTGTAGTAAATGGTTGTCATTATCATCTGATATAATATTGGATGATAAGTAGGTAGTTAGGTACCTATTACTAATTATGTCGGTCTCTGTTAATGAATGTTATATTTCTAAAACATTTTTTTTATATCATAACTTGTGATTGGTACTTGTAGTTGTAATGAAGGGACGTTACGAAATATACAATGTCTTTTTTATTAAATAAATACTAAATACATAAATATATCCATTTAAAAAAATTATTTTAAATTTTTTAATTCATTATTTGTCTAAAACCAGTAAAACCTAAACTTGAATGAAAACGCAACATCTTTTCTAATTAATTTTGACCTTATATCAAAATTAGAATCATTCATTACAAACCATACCAAGGATAGTCCAAATATGCTTTCGAGTCAGATACGGATCACCATAATTTTTTATATGGCTCGTTATAATAAAAAAATTTAAAAAACCGATTATATTATATGTAGTACTTTATATCTATAATATATTAACATCCTTGCAACTTTAAAGAAACATTTAAAATCTTTGGCCCACCAAGAAAATGTTATTTTTATTTGATCTGTGGTTAATTTTTGCCATCATTAAATTATATTATCAAACATTAGTTTATAAACTGAAAAAAAATTCGATGTTAATATAAATGATAATAAATTATGACAAACGTACTTACATATCTACTTAATATAAGGTATATATTTGGCAGAAAATAAAAATATGTCACACGACAAATATAATTTTAATACCTAAGTAAAAACTTTAAATACTTGAACAAATAGTATACTATTTAAAATACTGAATTTTGGGCAATGCAAATGTTGACTTGACGTTGGTTGTAGTTCTTACTTAATTCTAAAAAAAGTCAACTCAAGAAGAAGACATTTGATTTTTTACGTAATTATTTATTTATATTATTTTTTTAAATATAATTTATTTGTTATTATTAAACTTTTATTGTGGATGTGTTATATAATATAACACAGATAGATTATATTATATAATATTTGTATGTATTATCTCATAATGATTACTTGTTAAAACCATTCAAGTTTTTTTAATTTATTAAAACCATTATTTGATTTGTGTTAGCAATTATTCTTTAAATGTATATTTGAAAATAACTATTATTATGGTATACATATCTAGTGTCTATCTACGTTTTATGATAAATAAATTTTTATTCGGTGTTTTAACATTTTCAATATTTTGTGGTTTTGTACATTTATTAGAATTTACATTTCTTTTTTAGTATTCTTTGTGATGAAGTTTGTGTTTATTAATTAAATATTATTCAATTATAAAGACATTTAAATTAATTAATTATACATTACCAATTCATAATATAAACAATTTAGCAAATAAATTACTCTTTAAATTAAATTATATTAAATTTGGTTATAGGTGCGTAGGTATGTTATGTAGTAATATTAATTATCTTAATTAATACTTTTTGAATTTAAATCATCAAAGGTTTTGACTTGTAATATAACATTAAAAATCAATTAAAATTATAAAATATAAATACACAAATAATTTTGTAAATATTGTGAGAATAATTAGTAACTAATAATTATAATTACATATTTATTACTATTTTAGTTCTGCAATAAGGTCAGACAAATTTAAATGGTCTAAACACATGTTTTAGCGTTCGAGATCTACATTCTATTCTCAGATTTTAACCTAACCTAATCGTAGATATTGGTTTTGGTGCGTGATAACATCTGAACTCTTCAGAAACCGGCCATATTTACCTAAAAACTAATCATTTGGGCAACTAAAAAAGTCATGTTAAAGTTAACCAGAACCATGTTCGACTCCTCGTTATGTATAATGATGACATCAAAAGGTATCGTAGCATTTAGTTAGAACTAATAAGAAGAGAAAAAGAGGACGTAAAACTGCTAATTTTTTTTTAGATTCTGAGCAAAGCAAGGAATGTATTAGTTTTACTATTATGTGTATTTTATTTTGGTTATACGTGTAGACTTTTTTGAAAAGAAAAATAATAGTTTAGTAACTTCAAGTGAAGTAAGGGATAAGTTTCTGGTAGAGAACTTTATTTTATTTTACTCTACTCGATTTTTTAATTTTCCAACAGTGTTTTTAAACATATGGAAAAAGTACCCAAAAATGAGATAAATGACAAATATCACGAAAACTTATTTTGACAAAAATAAATTTTGTTATTTTAGGTTTATAAATTAATAGTTTTAGAGACTTGAAAATATTTTTCTAGTAGATATTCACAAAAAAATTCTATACAAGCGCTACATAATTTTGGAATTTTTATTATTTTTATAATATAATAATAAAAATAGTGTGTTTTTTCGCTCAGAATCTTTTTTTTTTTTATCACTATGATTTATCTTATTTTATTAATTCTGTTATTATGATATTACAGGTAACAAATGTTGAACACAAATATAACAAATTTATACTTTGTGCTTTTAGAGTTACAAGTGACTTTAATATGAAATTTCTATAACATTTTATAGGTAACTAAATTTACAATAATTTTTATTTATTTTTAAACTAAATTCTTCAATAAATAATTAGATATATTATAATGTGCAAAATATATTTAACAGTGTTATACTTCTAAGTTTATTATTTGTATAATATATCGTAATGTATGAAATGTAATGTATAGTGTTTGAAAAATATAAACCCATCTATTATCGATTGTAAATGATATGCGTCTGCAGTTTACGGGATAGTAAAACAAATAAACATTACATAATCTTCTATAAACACAATGGTACAATAAGTAGGTGTATTATTCTCACGTTAAGCATATACAAGTGCTGTGCTATAATATAAACTACTTGAAGGAATTTATTATGGTTGAAATGAGGTGGAATGAAGTAGATTTTCCTTTCATAGATTTGAAAAGCGAAAGCAAGTATACGAATATTCGGTTCTGTTTTATTGTTGTTGCTGCAAAGATATATCAAATAAAAAGTGCAGGCAAGATTGCTTGTGTAAATGTTAAAATAAATCGTCATCAAAATTATTTATCATAAATTCCTAACTGATGCTCATGTTGCTTCTCATTAGAAAAATATGACAAACGCACGGGAATGCAAACGAGACCAGGAAATTATTCAAACTGGAGCTCATCAAATCAACGAGTTTCTACAGTAAGATTTTATTTCATTGTTTTAGTCAGAGATTCTTTATTTTAAATTGTAATTTTTGGTTAACACACCTTGTAAAATTAACGTTGGTATGCAGTGTAGTATTATCAAACGTACGATCCAAATTAACCGCACGTAATCATTATATATAAATCTATAATGACGATAAACGTGGTTTTCGATTTTGGATGTTATCCAATAACTTTGGGCCTGATAAATTCAAAGAGTATGCTACTTAAAACCAATAAATAACTAAGGCTACAGTGTTGGTTAGGTTAAATCGTGGAAAAAACGTCTAGAAAAAATCGAATAATCCGAAAAAGAATTACAAATCATACATGTATAAGTACTGTCTACTGAAGAATTTAAAATTTGAATTAAACAATTTATTTTTATTTTTGTTGTGTTAAGATTTAACTTTAGGTGAACAATTTCCCAATATCCTCATACAAGTATTTCTCTCTATGGCATCGTTAAATATTATTGTTTGATTTCTATTTAAATCTATTTTATGTTATGTATTATAATATGACCTGGTTTTGTACGATTTTTGTTTATAATAACGAATTTAAATTACAAAATTTATCTTATATTTCCAATACTTTGAGGATATTATATTTTCGCTTTTACTTTAATATCGCTTGGTTACAAATATTACGTAAATCATAGACCACTTAACAATGATACCAATATACGAATTTGTTTATTACGTATTATAATGATAATTTATTAATGATAATAATAATTTATGATAAATAATTATACACATATCTCAAAGTATATACAAATATTATATCAAATATATATTTCATCGATATCAATTGTCTTTTTTTTATTTTATTTGTTAATTTTGCGAAAATGTACTTTTTAATCATGATTAATTTTGCTTGTCAATAAAATACTACTTCTAAGCATTGTTGTTGATGTGTAGAGATTAGAAGCACATAGCATACAATAATTCAATATGTTTTAGAGGGAACTTCTTGTTGTCTCATTTAAATAAACCAATATAGGTATATATATATATTATACATGTATTTATATGTGGTATAGTACATACTACTCTAAAAACGATTATTAACGTTTTCTCTACGTATATTTTTAGTTTAAAATATGCTATTTTAGCTAAACAATTATACAATCTTAAGTTTTTAAATTTTTAAGTTGTTTTTAAACAATCTTTAAAATATTTAATAGTCCATAGGTTATACTCGTATATCAATTTGTACAATTAAATATTCGATTACTCATTTAAGTGCGATATAGTTATGAAATGTAATTTATATTTTTTAAATTTTATATCTAAGCTACCAATAATATGTAATTTAATAGAATTGTACAAAAATAAACATAATATATTATATTTATTATTCGTTTTACATAATGGTAAATTTATTTATTATTACATTTCTATCTAATTGTTGGTAATTATAATAAATCATGTATTATTATTTTTTTTTTAAATATAATGTTTATGTCCAATAAATGTTTAAAAATTTAAAAATTTGAACTAGTTTATTTTCTCTAAATGACTTTTACTTTATATAATTTGATATATTGATCAAGAATTAAATATGGTCACAAGAATTGCAACTAATCGATTAAAAATTATTCAGTTAATCAGAGACTTTATTTTATTTATTTACGTTTATAGTAATAAATTAAAATTTAAACCATCTAAAATAAATGAATAAATTGCCTGTATTCTTTGAATGAACCAAAAAATGATTTCGATTCAAATGTCTAAAAATTTTAACATAAAATAGTATCGTTTGTTTTGTTTTTTTAGTTCCTTTTTTGTTAGTGCTATTGTAGTGAAGAGATTTGCATGTAATTATGATAAAAGTATCCGACATGATGTGGGGTTGGTTAAGTGTCACAGTAGAATAAGTGATGAACAAAAAAAAACTCGACTTATTCTGTGTCCAAGATAATGAGGTTACTTGGAAATCGTATGTTTTATAGACAATGTAATTTTTTTTTCATCTTGCGCGTAGAAAACTTAAGGTGAAAACTCGATGTTCTTCTTGCGTGTTACGTGAAAGTTTTGTTATAAAAATAACGTTAGGTTTAATGCCATGTTGCTGCCTATTCCATTGATTACAAAGTTACAGGACGAAACTTAAAACGAATTTTCTGATTAAAAATAATACCCATAAAACATTATACATCACCCGAACAATATCCAGACTGACGTTACTCTCATTAGTTAGTTTCTTTTTTTCATTTACGTATAAATGTTTTGTGTATTTTCCCAGGTTTTTTTTTCGTGAAAATGGCCTTTATTCCATTTATTGTATATTTTAATATTTTTTCTTTACTTTCAATAAAGCTTTTGCACCTTTTGCGATATTACAATGAAATTTTGAATTTATCTTATTACACTTCTGAAAGATATTGTAGCTATAATATTGTTATAATATAAAATCCAATTAATAAGTTTTTAATATTATATTAAAGTTGATGCAATTCGCATCATTTAAAATTTGAGAAATAATAACTAATAGTTTTCTATCATAATAATATATATGCTGTCTATAACACAAATTAATATAGTTATTATTTATCGTTTATTAAAATGATTAAATAAACCATGATAAAAATATGATAATAATATGTATTATATAGGTACAAATAGGTGTAATTATAGTGAGAGACTTGGCCTAGATCCTATATGAATTTCAGACCCTTTACAAATGTATTCCAAATGTAATTATTATGTAATATATATCTATAGTTAGGGTTCAACCTCCTTTAACTTATAGATCTAGTTTATGCTTATGGTTATTCTAAATAACATATTATAAGGTAAAAAATAATATTCAAGGTATTTGTTACTATTCCTTATCTCCTCCTATATAGTTTTATATAGGTTTTATGAAATAGGTAATAATAAAGTTAAAATGAATTAAATAATAAAGAAAATGTATTCATTATTTTAATTATTATAACTTTTATACTGATTTACATTAATCTAAATTATATTTCAACTATTTATTTAAATATATCACATATGCAGAAATAATAGATTAATCTAAACTTCGATAGAGAACTGCGCATCTAGTTGGTATTATTTTATTTAGGTCATTTTTTGAATACCTTAAAAAATTTTCTCAGGAATAAAGATAACTACCAAAATATAATTAAAAAACTGAAAAATTCACGGAAACAGTAATTTTAACGAATTGTAATTTCACTTAAAAAAAATATATATATATATATATTATTGTAATAATTGTGTATCTGACTGAGTATCACTCAGAATAATTTTTTTTTTTAATGCAATATCATTTTGTATTCAAATTTCAAATCTTAATTATAATGTAACACATTACACAATAACATTCCACTACTAACCTCTCTGAGAATTGAACTGCTCGGCTTTTTAATATATGTTTATTATAATATGTAACCAATACAAATATGTTTTTTTTTTAATAATTAAAAT
Source organism: Eriosoma lanigerum (assembly GCA_013282895.1). Taxonomy (NCBI): domain Eukaryota; kingdom Metazoa; phylum Arthropoda; class Insecta; order Hemiptera; family Aphididae; genus Eriosoma; species Eriosoma lanigerum. The sequence goes on along the minus strand of CM023357.1, from coordinate 31,453,453 downwards.
TGTTAATATTATCTCTTTTTATATTTTCTTTTTAGGTCTTTTTTGTTCATATTTAATATTGGTTATTAATTTTGTTAAATAATGAAAAAAAGTGCTTATGGTTTCAAATATTTGTTTAAATCTATACAATACGAATACATTTTTACATAATATATTGGTATTTTATGTGTGGAGTAATCTAACATCATGTACTGAGAAGGGAATCAATAAGTAGGTTTTATTAATAATACATAAGTTTTTCAAAACGTAAGATTCCGAGGCAAGTAAAAAGTAGGGGTGATTTAATGCCGTCAAGTCGAAGTATTTTCTAAATGTGAAACGATTGGTGCTGGAGATTAACGAAGGGTAAAGATTTTTTCCAGAATAACCTCTAAATGTAAGGGTGTACTTTTTACACTAGGTATGCAATTTAATTATTCCCTGATTTCACATGGTCGGTGTGAAGGAATTCAATATTATAAAAGACTGGAATTCCCTTTCATTATTCTACAATATTGAAAACTTACGTTTTCAATTTTGTAAAATTGAGTATAATTTAATAATAATAATATATATATATTCATATAATATAAGGTGGAATACAAAATTAAAAATATATTATCATAGACATGGAGCACATTATTGACTATTATGGAGGTCAAGTCATTATATTTATATAATATTAATTTATTGTATTTTATTTATATTTTACCAATTAAATTGAATTATAACAACAAATACTGCAGTTTTAAATAATTTAATTTAGTACGTACTTACCTAGTCTTTTGCACTTATTTATATAATGGTGTTGTTTTACCTCGACAAGTAAAATATAAAAATATATTATATATTTTTATAATACTATAAGTATATTTATGCGTGTGATGTAAGTTTCAGGGCAATTTCGGTTACTATGATTTATAGCCGGACAACTTCTGTCATTTCGATTTCAAATAGTAAAACTTGTGTCCCAATCACTTTAATTTACATAATATCTTAAACAATTCACGGTGTTCTATAATTTTTTAAATTTTAAATTTATGCTCTATAAAATTGTAGTGACATTTAATAGAATTATTTTCACTATATTATTTCCTAATAAATGAAAAAAAAAAATTATATATAAAAAAAAACATGTTTAGGTATTCCTATTCAATTTTAATTTTATCAAATTTCGTATGATCAATATTATATAATAATATGGTAATAATTCCCTATGACTGGGCAATTGTATTATTAATCGTATTAATAAAATCGTATATTTCGATTAATTTTTACATTTTAAAAATAATCAATTAATTCAATAATTGTTAATAAACACACAATTTTATTATCAGTAGATATTAAGTACCTAAATAGTATTAGTTTAAGTAAGAGATCCTTTAACTTTTTCATATCACCAAGCACACCGTAGTTAAATACGTCCAAAAAACATCCACGAAAATTTTTATATTATCTAAATAAGAACAAGAATAATTAAATATGAACCTGACTTATTTTTATTCTTCCATATTATAATTGAGAAAAAAATTCTATTTTGTAAATTCCTTAAATCCCATAGTTACGAAATATCCAAAATTGGGTACCTACTAATTCTTTAAGAATAATGATAAATTATAATATAAATGCAATTAGAATTATAATTATCTTAGATTATTATATAATAGGTATCATTATTTCTAATTACAGGATCAATGGACCATAATTGATATTTCACCAATAGGTAATCGTTTATTCGTTTGTCGATTATAAACTTAAATAACCAGCTTATTTCTATACTAATAGACTAATAGTTATACACTTATACTAATTAAAACATATATATCTTGCATTTCACAATATCAAGTTTAATCAATATTTATATTATTTAAAAACAATATATATATTAATATACAAAAAAAAAAATATTTAGATACATACCTATAGTATAATAAATACGTCAAAAAGTAATAAGGAAAATTCTTCCTATATTATTTTAAGCGGACAAATTTGTAGTTACATTAATAATTATGTCTATTTCGAGAGTAAAATCGTTAACCATATAATATAGTTAATTCGCTTTAACTTGTTTAAATACGAGGAGAATATTAATTGTTCGATATAAAACTATAAATTCATAGAATTAATAATATAATGACGTTATTTGTGGAATAAAACTATTTATAAGCATGGTGAGGTGGTCAGTATATAACTATGGTAATCGCTGATACTGAGTATAGCATTGGAAACATGGAGTCTCTGCACATTAAAATTTGCTATATTATGTTTGTGGATTATTTTTTTTAATTAAAAAGAGAAACAACATTAATTATTTAATAATAAATAAAATTAAAAATTATATTTTTCGGTTTTTTTTTTATGATAATTAAACAAAAGCAAGTACCTACCTAGCTAATTGAAAAAAAAAAAAATTGTTTTTAAACAACTACAATGGTATAAGTATTATTTTTTTTAGATTTCGTAAAGTACATTTATTATATTTAGTATGTTATGTTTTTATTGAGCTTTTGATTATGACTCTCTTATTTTTATTCGACAAATTATTCTATAGTCATTACTTATTAGCTTACAGTAATGATATGTGTTTCTAACGAGGCCAACAATACGAGAGAAAATGTATATAGTCTCGTTCTGTAGATAGCTTTTATAATTGCCTTGGGAGCCATAAGGTGGTTAGTGGTTATTTCTCAAGTAGTTACATTTTCTAATAAATAATTCCTTTCGAAATTAAACCGAAGTGGCCATGTGGAGTAAACAAGATAAAACTATTTCGTAGGATATATTATGCTAGACTGATGCGACGGATAAATGCAACACGAAAAGTCTACCACCTGTATATTTTTATCGATGTCTCCGTAACGGTAATCAATACATGTATGCTTGTTTTGTTTTTTTTTATTTTAAGAAAAAAAGGACCAATACGTTTTTCTTATAGTTACGTCGTTTGATGAAAATCAATTTTATTGTTTGCTAAGCTTGTCTTTGCGTATTATATATTAATTTATCAGCAAAACGATATAAAGAATAAAATTTCGATGAAGAATTCTCAAAGGATAATGTTATATATATATAACGTAAGATCGAACACGGGACGGACTAAGACGGTATTAATATAAAATAATGACAATAAAAATTCCCCTAGGAATATAATAATAATATATTGAGACTGAAGTGAAATGAATAACGGCCGAACGATAAAATAAAAAAATAAATAGTATAACAATAAATTAAATACACGCTCGAACAACGTATAAAACTATAATTAATTTTGTTTGGACGCGCTGCACTTATGGGTGTTTGGCAAATAATATTGGATCAGCTTTGTTCTAGGCCAAATTACTGCAGGGTCATATTCCAAAAACCGTCCTAAAAACTTTGGTTTTCTTTCTCAAGTATCCATTACGGTGGCCTGTATCGGTTTTGTGTATGTTTAGGTATAATGTTAGTTTTCAGAAGTGGAAAAGTACGAGTTGTCTGTAGCCTAAACAACCGCAATAAAAATCGACCATCTTCGCGGTCAAGGGAGATACGCCTCTGGGGTAAAATATCTACGTCATTTCGTGTAAATTGTAACAACGTACTCTGCCATATTATGCAGTATAATGGTATTAATGTAGGTATAATAATAATAATTTAATATAAATATTGCAAACCGTTTCGGTAACGCCCAATAAACTTTTTCTTTTAAACATGGTTTTTTTCTCCCATTTTTCGCGTTTGGAAGAAAATAACATATATAAATTCCATTTCAAACCTACATTTATGATGTTAATAATGTATCGTGTCCACCCTTTCCGAAAACCATTTACCTACACTATTTAATACAACATTACAGTAAGATTATATAATAATAATTCAATGACATAACCTACCAATTTTTATCCAATATACTGTTGATATCGGTTTAAATACAATTTCGATTTAAAGAAACAAATAATTCATATGCGATAAGTATACGATATATGAATATCGATAATTATATTGGTATGCCAAAAATCATGTAATTTAATAATATCTTAAAGCTCTTAAAGCTTATTATAAACTTATAAAGTTAATATTTCAAAGTGAATACTATAATATTTATGTCTAAAACACTATAATGTAACTACTTACTACTTATATTTATTAATTATGCCATTGAACTAATCATATATAGTTTAAAATTCAATTCGAATACCTAGTTATGCAACAACACAAAATTATTTGATTTTCATTTTGAACATTTTTAATAATTAATTTGTATTGTGTCTGTGCATACTATTATAATATATGATTATAAAACACTTATTAAATTTACCCTTTCGGACTAGCACTATAAAAGTATATGAGGAACTAAATGTAAAAAACTTTAAATTTATTTATAATTTTTCTGTTCTGATAGATTTATATAAACATAAATATTTAATACCAATTTTTGATCATGAACATAAAACTAGGTTTAAACAAAATATTAACCTTACCAAAATGTACTACAGTTTTTGATCAAAAAATTACATTTTATATTGAATTACACTTATGTGTTTCTTTTAATATTAATTTTAATAATTTTAAAAATATATAAAAAAATTGCATTAAGATTGTATTTAATTTTTTTCTTTTCTTTTTTTGACCGCTTATGATTAGATTTTATTCCCCATTCATTTTCTATTATTTTTATTTGTATTTAGTCTAATTAAGTCTTTTTTTACGGTTATATAATGTATTTTTAAGTTTTAATTGTTATTTGTTACTAGACTACTTTTTTCCTACTTATATTTCTCTTTAAGAACTTGCTCTTTCAGCACAAATTCTGCTTTTTAGGACTGTTGCAGTATTATTAACTTCTAAATTATTGTTAATTTACAATTTAATTATAAATGTATACTATAATATTTTGTTAAAAATGTATAAAGTTATGTTATTATTGCAAATAAATAAATATAAATAAAAAAAAAAATTAAAAAATAGATTTTTGTTCTATAATTACAAAATTGTATTATCATGAAGGAAAAATAATATTAGAATACGTCATTTACGATAACACTATGTATTATTTTTATGACCTTAAGGTATGAGTTCCTACTTACTATTATTATTATTTGCATATGACATATTCGACATGAGAAAATATGATAAAATTAAACAAGTAAAATAAAATAAATATGGTAATTAACAGTCAACCAAGATATATGTAAAAAAAAAAAGACTAACTAGGTTAGGTAACTAGGTTATGGTACAAATCACAAACGTATCTTAAGTTCATCAAGCCATTTTACAGCTGCTGCTCCGCCCTCGTGGATCTTCGTTAATCCTTCTTCGAACATTGTAATGGGACACGTCTCAACTATATGTTTTATTGTCTGCATTTCTCCACATTCGCAAAGTGGAGAGTCTGCCATGCCCCACTTATGAAGTAAATAGTTGCACCTTCCTTGCCCCGTTCTAACTCGGTTGAGCGTTGTCCAATTAGCCCTTGAGCTATCCCAACCAGGGACTTTTACAAATGGTTCCTTGATCAGGTCTCTATTACGGGTTTCTGACTGTTCCCATCGTCTCGTCCACAGGTACTCTACAGATTCGCTTTGAGGTTCTGAACGCCATATGGGCGCTCTAGACTTAAGGCGTAGTGGTGGGTGCTCAAGGATGTCAATTTGTATTGGCAAAGTTGGCTGGCTTTCTAGCTTATGTAGTATCTTTGTAGTGTGCGATAGTCTCCTTAAGTCTGGGGGGGCTATGTTCGAAAGGGTGGGTAGCCACATTGTTTGGGTGGACCTAACGGTGCCCGATATAATGCGCATAGTGTGGTTTAGCTGCACGTCAACTTTAGCACAGTGAGCGCTTTTAGCCCACACGGGTGCACAGTATTCGGCTACGCTATAAACCAGCGCTAGTGCTGTGGTCCGGAGTACACTGTTGTGGCAACCCCAGGTGGTGCTAGCTAACTTAGCCATAATGTTGTTGCGTGCTTTTAGTTTGTTTTTCACTCCCTCCAGGTGTTGGTTATATGTTAGGGTCCTATCGAATTTCAGCCCTAGGTATTTGGGGCATTCTTCTGAGACGATATTTTCCCCATCGATTTGTACGTTTAATTCTCTATTCGCTTCTCGATTGTTTAGATGGAAAACTTTTGTTACGGACTTGCTTGGATTTAGTTTTAGGTGCCACTTCCGAAAGTACTTTTGAATGTTTATTAAATCGTCGTTTAGCGTTCCCTCAAGTTCTGTGAAGGTCCTAGCTTGGGCAACAAGTGCCACATCGTCCGCATATATAAATTTTCTTGAGCTCGTGTTGGCAATGTCAGCAGTATATATATTGAAAAGAATTGGTGATAGTACAGATCCTTGGGGTAGTCCATTTTGAAGTATTTTGTAACTGCTTACTTTTCCGTTGAGAGATACACGAAATTTTCTGTTAGAGATCATGTTCTCTAATAGACTTATCGTTACCTTACATTTTATTATTTTAGCCAGTTTTAGTAATAGTCCCCTCTTCCAGACCGTATCGTACGCAGATGACAAATCCAGGAAGACTGCTCCGGATTTTTCTTGCCTTTGGAAACCATTTTCAATGTGCGTTGCTAGTGCAAGGGTTTGGTCACAGCAGCTTCTATTTTTCCTGAAACCGGCTTGTTCTAAAGGCAGGGATTCTTCCAGTGGTGTTTGTAAGCGCTTTAGGAGAAGTCTTTCAAACAGTTTGTACATTGTTGACAGCAGAGATATGGGACGGTAGTTTTTTGGGTCCGTGGCTTCTTTGTTGGGTTTCAAAATAGCTATCACTTTGGTTTCGCGCCAGAGTCTTGGAAGAACATTAGTATCCGCTATTTTGCTGGTCAGTTTTGCGATCCAGTTAATACTTCGAGGTCCTAGATTTTTGAGGAATTCTGGTAGGATTCCATCTGCTCCAGCTGCTTTTCCGCTTTTCACAGATTTTAATGCATCATAAACCTCTTCAGCCGTAAACTCATTCATAAGAGCCGACTTTTCTTCACAGCTCCTTAGCTCCTCTTGGTATTTCCTCTTTACTTCTATTTTTTCGCTTTTGTGGGGCTTTATATTTGATGTTTTATAAAGTATATTAGCAATAACGCCGGCTGCAATGTTGCCAACAATTCTTGTTGGTTGTGCAGCACCAAGCTTTCTCAAGAGTGACCAGCTTTTTCTACTTGAGTGTGTGTAGTCCATCTCCTCCATTGCAGTTAACCACCTTTTCCTTCTCTCGTCATCCAAGAGAGCTATCAGTCGGTTGGCAGTTACTTCATTTCCGGTTTGATCATATTCACGTAGTAGGGAGTCACACTCTTTACTCCAACAAGGAATGTAGTTCTGTCTGTGCCCTCTTGGTATAGCCAGTGAGGCGGCTTTTTTGATAAGTTTAACAAATCTACAGTAGTTTTCTGGGATAGGATGGATGCGGTTTATGTTTTCCTCCATGTATTTAGTGAAATTTGGCCATATAGCCTTTCGTAGATTCCATCGGGACATTTCAGGTTTGTTTATCCTTGGAAAATTGACTCCAATGTCTATAATGACTGGTTTGTGCTGGCTTCTGGGGAAATTTGGTATGATTGAGCGTGATACTCTTAGAGGCTGATCCTCTTTGTCTCTTGATGTAAAGCATAGGTCAGGTGAGGTGGTCGTCCCCCAGCGGCCTGAATTAAAAGTTCCCCCCTGCTTGGCGTCATACACTAGGTGTAAGCGATGGAGAGTGGCCCAGCTGGTGAGCTTTTCCCCGTCTTCATTGTCTCTAGAGTAGCCCCATTCAGTACTATGTGAATTGAAATCACCTATGTAAATTGAAGGAACGACTTGTTGAACTGGGAGCACAGTATTGGACCATCTTTCTGAAGGTGGTTTGTATACGTTGTATATTATCAGATTTCCTAGAGATATGCCAATTGTGTGTGCGTTGCCTTCAACGGGATTTGTATGTTGTTCTTTGTAGTTTTGGTTAATATATGTAGCCAATCCGTGCTTTGCGTGTCCTTTGTAGTCTATCAAGTTAAAGCCAGGAATTTTCAGGCGTCCTGTCTCGTTTTCTGGTATATGGGTTTCTTGAAGTGCCAATACATCTGTGTCTTTAAACATCCTGCTTATAATATCGGACTTGGCTCTCGTTAGACCTTCTACATTTAGGTGTGCTACTCGTACTGTTCTCTGAGATTCTTTTTTACTAGGGTAATGGTGTTCGTCTGTGTACGTGTAAGATTTCTTTTTTTGTGTTTTTCGATTTTTATATTTTTTGTAGGGTATTTTATTTTTTATTTTATTAACGCGGTGGCCGCGTGCGTCAGTGGAGTAGTCCTTAGAAGGACTGTTTTTGTCGAATGAGCCAGGAGATCCGTGGATGTTTGGCTGTCGGTTTGATGCTATTTGGTTTCGTGTTTTCATTGTATTTTCATTCGTAGAAAGTCCTTAGAAAACATTACTCACAGGGGAGACCTCGAGAAGGTATAGCATCACCTCCCCCACTTACTTACTATAATATTATATAGCATAAATCTTTACCTTACATTCTTACAATCTTACATTTATACAATGACTAGAACCAATTTTAATAAACTACATGAAATGGGTTCTTGTCGATACACGAATTGCATTTGAAGTTGTTATAATTATTTTTTCTATCATAATTATTATTTAAAATAGGATCATACATTTATTTCATAAACACACATTAAATATAATCTTTTACGTGTCTAAACCAGTGGTGCGCAACCCACGATCACCAAAAATTATTAATTTTGATAATACGACCCTTACCTACCAACATTATGTAAATGTATAATATATATTTAATAGAACTTGTTATCACAACATTAAGATATGACATAATATTACGATTGACACAGCCATCGACCGAACACAATAATTTTACTTTAATATACATAGTGTATAACTTTTTCATTTGATGTAAAATTATTGACGATCCTCTTATAAAATTTTGCGACCCCCAGGTTGCGCACCACTGATCTAAACCATTATGAATTATTAATAACTATTTATACAATAGTTATTAAATTTAATCTAAAATAAAGTGAAACGAAGCGATGAATGTATTGGTTTAAGAAAGATGTTTTTTATTTATTTATTTATTTTTAAATGTCTGAAAACATTTTTTGGTTTTGAAATAATGGTCCGATTAACATGAGTATTGTATGCTTTCGATTATTATCAAGTTGGTACTTTTTTTTGCTCATTTTTTCAAATTTCTCAAAAGTTATTCCTTGGGAGAAGAATAAACATCAAAAATTGACGGAAAATCAGCAAAATTATGATTTTTGATTCTGTTTTTATCGTAAGTACTTAAACATTTTTTCGAGTAATTTCATACGTATTCTACACGGCTTATAACATTTTGGAACGGATTATCTGTATAATATGTTATATATATCTGACTGAGTTTCGCTCAGAATCGTATTTTCGAATGCAATAATATTATTGCATTCAAATCGTAATTATAATAAAACACAATTTCTCCAAGGACCGAAAGAACGAAGGAGGAATGTTCAGAATTGACTTTCCTGCTTTTTTTTTAATAATTATTGAATAATACAATATTATATGTCAAGATATTTCTAGTTTAATATTGGACTTAGTATATATTGAGTAAATTTGTACTATATGATAAACTTATATTAAACATAAAATAAATATTTTTTAAAACCAAATATTAATTTTTAAATGAAACTATTAATTTTATGTGATTTAGTATTTAAATTTTGCATCTCGATCCTTAACTAGGAACTTCTTTGCAAGAATCACACTTTTTTACTCTCCAATTTCTGTAAACTTTGGTTCCTTGTACATTTACTTCCAACATCAATACTACTTTTATGGTAACCCATTCCTTACTGGCAGGAAAAGGAAAGTGTAAAAAGATTATTTTGCTGCAGTGTAAGTAAAAGTGTAAGAGGGACCAAAAACGAAATTCTATAAAAGCGTGACCTACGGACCGATAAAAATCGGACAAAAGTTTATTTACACTATTTGATCTTTTAATCTGACTAAAATAGTTGTTAACAATAAATCAGCTTTCACAGTGCACGTTCCCAAAAAACAAATGGAATAAGATTTTACTTACTAAATATTTAACTCTCGACTAACACATTGTGAACGTTTGAATATATTTAGTGTTCTAATTTAGTTTAATAAAACATTATTGTTTATATGTATAAATAAATATATATTAAAACATTATTTTACATAATCAACAAAATAATTATTTCAGTTTAGCTAATAAAATATTTAAATGGTCCATTTTAAGGAAAGTCATTTTAATTTTAACTTTAAAAAATAACCTAATGAAATATATTATTTAAAATAAGTTAGAAAATTAAAAAAGAAATAGTTGACTAGAGTTTTTCAAGAAAAGTTTTTAAATTTTGATATTTATAAACAATATGAATTCTTCTATAATATATTAGATGTGGCACGATTTCCCTCAAAATAATTCTACTATAAAATATTTTAAAATATTAAATAAAAAATTTAAATTTAATAATATAAATATAATAGGTATGTTTGTATTAACATATTTTTTTAAAATATCATACTATTTAAAACCTCTAAATTGAGTAGATAGTATGATAAAAATTATAATTTTAATTCTTCTTCATAAATAAAATTTAAAAACGAAGTAATCGGTTCTTTTTTGCAAACAGTTTAAAATGTTAGACAAAATACCTCGATGTTATATGTTGGATTAACATATTTGAATATAAAAATAATATATTCTATTAAAAACGATCTAATATATACTTCATATACTCATTCCTACATATTAAAATAATATAATAATGAGAGGAGTTTTTATAATCACTAGGAAATCATTTTTTGTAAATGCATGAAATAATAAACAAATAAATATGATTAAAATAAGAAATTCATCATAATGTATATGTTTCGAGAATTAAATTATATTATGTATAATTTATTGAATTTTATGGCATATTTGTTCATATTGCAATACATAACGCGTCATTACACAACTTGATTTCGTTACATTTAAATAAAGATTAGTATTACGAATGTTGTAATGTCATATATCTTAAAATATATTTTTAACGGTGTGAAGACAGTGAAATTAGTATTGCAACAATAAATTAGCTGAATATTGTTGTTTATAATATATCTTTATTTCAGATTTACCTTAACTTATATTTTTACTGAAAACAAGTTTTAAGTATAATAACAATAGTAACAAAATAATAAAATATAATAATAAAACTTCGTTTTATAATATTAATAAATTCGTACAGAATATATATTAGAAATATTAATAACATCAAAATCGAATGTACCAAATACCAAGTCTCTGGAGTATTGTATATTCAACACAATTGTAATATTATGGTGTTGTTCGTGCAACTCGATAAAGAACATTAATGTTGGTATTTTAATTTTTTTATTCGAATTATTCCGGTTTGTATTCGCATTTGTCTCTGAATAATCCTCTTAATCCTGTAAATGTGATAAAAGGGATCCCTCGTTAGATCTAAGAATAAGAGAAAATAATGCAATCAGCTTATGCTTGCACCACCCTTTTTACCACAATAATAATAATAAAAAAAAATGCAACCAATTTGCATACAAATATATTATAATACAATATTGTCATTGTTGCATTTTCATGACAAATATCATTAGGGAGTTTCAATATTTAATTTCTTTATTTGAATAAATTATGATAAAACGCAGCACTAGTATATTTGAGTATTTGAACTATAATTATTATAAATGTCAATACTAAAAATAATAATATTCAAAAGTCAAAAAAATAAAATAAAATTATGTTCGTTTATCAAAAAGGTCATATTATTGTAATTTACCAACAATTATATTCTATATAAAAATCACATGTTAGTATAAATACAAATGTTAATTATAATAATTATATATTTTAAACATTTTATGCACCTTCCCGTTTGAATGATTATGTAAGACCATTTAATATGTTTAAAATATAACCATGATATATTATTTGCTATTCCAAATATTTTATAAATAAATTGTTTTTAATTACATTTTATCGTGAAAACATAATATATCACATTCCTTGAAAGCAATTTGATTGATTTCCAACCATAGTGTGTTTATTGGTCTGAAATAATTTGTATTCGATAAAAAATACGATATTTGAAATTGAAACATAAAGAATATTATACTATGTATAGTATGATTTTATTTACAATCCCGTATTTGTTGACACCCATTTTACCTATAGAATCAATTACGAAACGTTGAGAAATACGTAATTGTTTTTTTTTTTTTTTGATATATCAAGAAACTAACATATTGATAATAATCTATATTAAAAACATTATTGTTTCTGCCATAGTAGGTGTTTCTAAAATAATTACGAAATAATGTCTCAATTAATTTTGTTTAATTGATAAAATAAATTATGTGTACTACTTTTAGTATTTACTTGGTATCTATCGCGTATGTTCCATACAATTCTCCAACCATTAAATAATATTTAGTTATTTGGGTACGGAGTTCAAAACAATCAATAGCAACGTTAATCGGTTTGTGAACGAAAGCCGCATCATTAAACATTCGTCTTAAAGTGAGTGGAGCAAGATCCAAAGAGCCCACCTTCCTCATTGACCGATCAACCAAACCTAATTTAAAAACAAACATAATATCGACAAAATTGTTCCATACAATACCGAAGTATATACTATATAGCATAATAAATTATAGGATTGAATTGTTTTTTTATTTTTATTCAACAAAATAGCGAAAAACGAATTGTCAAAGAATTTATTTGCATGATATAGTCAATTGCCATTTCCGTGACTTGTCATGGTCGTAAAATTTGTTTAAATTACCAATTGTTATTATTTATCAGCCTCAATTTAAATAATATACATTAATATACAATTTCCACTTTTAGAAGTTCATTTTGTATTAAATTATTTTTAGGTTTAGAAATAATCAGAATTATTTTTATAAATTCTAGCTCATTCTATATCGTTGTAATAAATGAGATTATAATTTTAATTAGTAAAAATTAATTAATTAATTAATAAAAAGTTTTAATTAATCGAAAGTGATAAAATATTTATCTCGTTTTTTTAAATAACATTAAATTGTCTTTTTTTAATTTTTTCACTTGACGTAATGAGAAACGTTTAATCTAGCTGCTTTTTCGTGTACAATGTACATTTACCGTAGTTGGTGTTAAATTTACGATCACCAATCTATGGTTTGTTAATAACTATACACTCTATTGGAGTGGTGTTTAAGAGATTGCTGACGCAAAAGCCGTAGGAGAAACGTATTAATGTGAGATATAAAGTGAAGATATACATTGTCATATGGCATTTCTAACGTGTCATTAATTATTAGTCATTATTGTTGACTATTATGTATAAATCTGCTATCCGCCTTACATTAACTCGTATTACGTTAGCATTTTTTAATGAGAATGCTTTTATTAGCGTCAATTACATTTTAATATGTTTGCTCCAAATAATTTTATAGTTATAAAATATAATAAATGTTCTTGTAAATAAATAAATATATTGTAAAAAATAGAATAAATTAAAAATAATTATTTATAATAATCAGGATTATTTCAGTTTGTTTAAATCGTTTATTTTATTTAGTGGATTAGATGTACAAAAAAATTGTATACAAATCAAATAGCGTTTGGCACATAATTATAATTGTTACTTGGTTGGTTAATGGCTATAATAAATAATGTGATAAATTATAAAAAGCGATTCTAACTCAATATACCCATCTGAAAAATGCACTTATATCATAATATATAAATATTCAAAATAAAGTTAAGTTTTATTTGCTACTATGTATATAATAATGTAATAGATACTTTATGTGAATTTCCTTAATCCCGTAACATTTTACTTGATACATTTTAATTAATTAATTAATTAAATTTCTATTCTCGATATTTATTTAACGAATAAAAAATCAATTTTAAAAATATTGTACATTTTTATTTTTACCAAAATTTAATCAAATCTAAATTAAATTTACCTACTCAAAAACTAACTATAAGTTCGGTATAATACCCATTTGAAAATTCATTGTGTAACTCGAACTAATTTTATACGCAATAGGTACATATTTTTTTGCATGGCATTAATAGTTGTTATAAATTTCAATAGTACACATATATTAAGCATCAAATCAATTAATAATTTGACAAATGGGGTGGAGTATTTTCGAATAAGAGATATTCATCAACAATAATACAGTATTTTGTCTTGTTAGTGGGTGAATGGAAATCTCTCGTCGATACATGTTATTATATATATATATAATAGGGTGGAGAGGGGAGATATAAATGAGTCACCAACATTCCAAATTGATGCTAAATAAGGCAATGCCATTAGGCCTCTGACCTTTTGTACCGATGTGGGGAAGTTAAATTCTTCATCGAAACGATGTGGTCCGGTCATTGACAGTATTTTAGTCGTTTTGAATATAAATTAATGTCGAGCATAAGTTAAAACTTTTTATACCATCATCTTTAGTCCTTTATGTAAGTTGCCATTATTTATATTTTTTTCTATATTACATATTGCAGTTAGTTATTAAAACATTATTATATATATATATATATATATATATATATGTAAATAGCCAAATAGGTACCTATAAGTGCATAATATTATTAAATAAGTCTTGGTTTTTATATATGTATCAATTGGTATTAATATTCATTGTTTAAACAATGTTAAAATATTTTACTAACACAACTATTTAAAAAATTTAGTCCCGTTACCAAAAAACCATTTAACCCATATAAAAAAAATAAAATTAGAAGAATTAAATTAAATATAAAAAAATAATTGAGTGTTTAACAATATTTTAAATTGAAAGTCATAAAATTCTGGAAAATAAACCGACGAAACGTATAAATTCCGGAACGTATTTTTTCATGACCGTATATGTACGGAATTCAAAAATCAAAAACTGTATTTGTCGGGAACGTATAATGACGGAAATAGTCGATAAGTATATTTCTGGGCAGTATACCAAACAATACAATACAAATCGTTCCGGAATTATATTATGTTCCTGACTGTTATAGCCCTCCATTTTAAATCACTTTCAAAATATTATTAATCAATAACGAATAACAGGTTTATGGTAATAAACTAGTAACTTGTAGGATGTTAAGAACATAAAATAATACCTGTTGTTAAAATATGATTTTTGAATGTAAATTGAAAATTTTCATTACAAAAAAAATATATATATATTATTAATACTCGTAGGTACAATTATATTGTTATAAATTATACACGATAGGTATTAGGAACGCAAGTAAAAAATTATTTACAGAAATATCATTAATATTTACAAAAATATGAAGGTGCCTATATTAATTTTTATATACATATATTAAATTTATAATAATTTATGATTTTTAATCTAGAAACATCTTTCTATTAGGTGTATCTTAATATTGTTCATCTGAATATAAATTCTTGTTAACTTGTAGACAGCATTATAAGGCAACTATAGTAAACTATATAAGGCAAGTAATCCTCTGCAAAAATTATGGAATTCTCAATTATTATTAAACTTCTTATTATTTTGCTACATAGAACTTTAAGTAAAATATTTGTTTATGGTATACACTAACAACAGGTTTAAGTATTTTAATATATCTTTGAGGTATATTATAATATTATATAATTGATAATACTACGTGCTTCTCTGGACATACACGAATATTATATGCGTATAAATCTATAATAGATATCTATAAATCTATACATAGGTAATTAGGACTTGGTCTTGTTGGGAGGTGTACATGAAAATAATATTCTCAACACTTATAAATGTATATTACAAATACAGTAATCATACACACATGAAAATGGTACTTACATTATAATTAGTCATTTTATTACATTATTTCTAATTTTTGAAGCTTAAAAGCCAGTTCATTAGTGACTTATTCGGGGTTAATTTTGATATGTTTGTGTATTGCCAACATTTTCAAATATATTTAGATATTAATAAAATTGTTAAATAAATATTTATAAGAAAAAATTAGTTTAAAATTTATTTAAAATTGGTATATTTATTATTTCAACCTCAGACATAGTATATCTCAAAAAATTTTTAATAATTTCAAAGCGGAAAACAATATTCTCGGGAATAGAAAGCTAATGAGTTATTTAATTATATTAATTCTAAATTATATTAGATTATAAACACTATAAATCATAATATAATAACATACATGTTAATGTTAATAGTTAGGTAATTTCGGTAATCAAATATTCCAACAATTTGTTTACATTACTACTAATTAAATTTTAAATTTTATATTATAAGTACAATACTATAATAAAATGAAATAGGTACAAAACTACAAAATATTGCCTAAGCATTAATTGAAAAAGTTGCAAGAAATATTAAACATTTTTGGAAAAAAATTCAAAACTCTATACTTAGCCAAAAAATCAACCAATCTGTTCAAAAATTTTACCACACATGTA
This sequence comes from Eriosoma lanigerum, assembly GCA_013282895.1. Classification (NCBI taxonomy): domain Eukaryota; kingdom Metazoa; phylum Arthropoda; class Insecta; order Hemiptera; family Aphididae; genus Eriosoma; species Eriosoma lanigerum. Next base: position 31,437,006 of record CM023357.1, on the reverse strand, counting down.
TAATATCTATGTTAATACTCAAAAAAATTACGATCAAAACTCAATTAGTTATCACGAAATTAAAAAATGTAAAATAACAGAAACCGTAATCTTGCCGATTTTCCGTCATTTTTCGGTAGATTTTCTTCTTCCAAGGAAAAACTTTTGAGAAATTTGAAAAATGAGCCAATTAATAAAGTACAAACTAGACGTGATTTGCTACCAAAAGCATATTCTTGTGGTAATCGGACCATTATTTCTATCCGAAAAAATGTTTTAATACTTCAAAAAAAAAAAAAAATATCTTTGTAAAACCAATACATTCTTCGATTCGCTTAGAATCTAAAAAATAATCAAGTGGGGGGATACAACATCCATATCCCCGTCCCACCATTATTACACCACTGATTCATGTCTGCGAATATAGTTTATTAGTATTATATTGTTATTATAATGTGTATTACTCATCGATACTATATAGAGATATTTATATAATAATTTAATATAGCCATAAATTTTATATTTCTCACAACGAATTACAATCATTAAATTTATGTCGAGGGCAATTGAAAGATGATGACCCCTAGAATGAATAAAGTATAATGTATATTAACCAGCCTAATTCTAAATGAATTGTGACAGGAACGTCACAGAACTCCGTAGGGATCGTTATGAGTGGTATATGAACGTTTTTTTTTTTCTGGTATAGAATTTCACTCCAAATTTCTATTGGTCTATACTTATTACATTTTATTACGAAACTCTCGCTCTATTCCCTATTATACTTTTCTTCGCTGATTTAACTACACCTCGAGGAAATTATATATTTTTTGGCTATGCGTATTATTATTATTATATTTAATAATAATTGATAGTTTCTATATTTAAATATATTTCATAAACAACTATATAATATAATGAAGCATATATATAGATAATCAATTTAATTTAATTTGTAATTATATTATATTTCTTTATTATTTTCTTATATATTTTATTGTTTATTAAAATATATTATGTCTGCCAGAAAATATAAAATTGCTATTCTATTATAGATCATTATCATTATGAATTATGATACAATTATAATATATTTCAGATTATATTATTACAGGGAAGATCGGGTATGGTTGTATAATACATTTTATAAATGTACCTATATATTTTTACCTATATCTCTTAATATAATTATCACTGAAGTTTATTTTTTATACCAATAGGGCAATAGATACATAATGTTGTATTGTTTATTGACTTAAGTATTAGTATTTTAATAATAAATATATATTAATTAAAATAAGTGTTTTTTTTTTTTTTTTTTTTTTACAATTATCTCCAGTATCGGAGTAAGTTGTAACACTGGTTGGGATAAATTGTATAACGTTATTCAAATATCAATAAACTATTAAATACCTAATACAAAACATACAATACTGTAAACTTTAAAATATTTCAAATCATCCTACTTGATTTATTTAAATAACAAGTAATAAATAACGTTACGTTAACTTTTGTACCAAATTTAATATACGTCCGACATTATTCTTTCTGACGTTCACAAATTGTATACCTTTGTACTTTAAATTTTAGGATTGTAGTATTTTAGAATACTATAATATACCAATAAACATAGTAATAAGTAATAATACGTCATAGGTCATAATAATAATAATAATAATAATAATTATTACAGATTATAATGAAATAAATGTTTTAAATTTATTATTTTATCAACAGTAGAGGAATTGAGGAACTAATTAGGATATTCCATTTGAACCAATGGCTTGTTTTGAGTAGAGAACATACGTATGTCGGCAGACATAATACGTTTGAAATCCATTCTGAACGTTTTATAATTGACAGAAAAACGAACAAGAAAAAAAGCTGTTTCATATGTATATCCATATTAAATTTAATCTATGACTTCAGATCTTTAATCATATTTTTCATTTTTAGACATTTTACATCGTTTTTAAGTCTTGTATCCTGTGTACAAATATATAAAGGTCTGCGTTTTGTGAAGATAAAAATCATTATTAAGTTATTGTATATATTTTTCATCTTTTAGATAAATTTATCTAGATTTTTAGATATTTTATTATATCTAATACATTATATTATTATGTATACTTAAGTAGTAAGTACTTATTATTTTTTTAAATTTTGAACAAGACATTTGTTTACTCTATTAGAACTCAAAGTAACTATAGATTGTTTATTTTATCCGTTAGAGGGCGCTAAGAGTAGTGAACTACAAACTATTATTATTTTATTTATAGAGACTATATTATATGGTTAGTAGTTACCATAATATTATTATACCTACCCGAAACAACTCAATCATTTGGTTAACTAAAACATCATGTTCTAGTAAACAAAGACCTTTTGACAAAATCAGTTCTTATTTTCATAAATAAGCTTTTAGAGTTATAATTTTGAGCAAAATATTTGTATAAATTATAATTATTAAGTAAAATATACAATTTTATATTACTGAGCTTCAATCGGAATCATTTTTTGAATTTTGAGATTTATTATTGGTTTAAAAATTTAATAATTGTACCAAAAAAACAATACATTCATGAACGAGAAAAGATGAGATGATTGATATACTTTCGACTTTCATCACCTGTATGGCTGTATACCATTACCATGTAAGGTTTGATTTCATTAATCTTCATATTTTCCCTCTACATTTTATATTCAAGATTTTTAAATTGAATAAATAAAAAATAAGGATGTAAATTTTGGACGTTCTTGTATAGACCCTTCGGTTCTCGGAGAAATTATTGGTTTATTATAATTAAGATTTGAATGCAATGATATTGCATATGAAAATACTCGTACGATTCTGAGCGACACTTTATTAAAGTTTGAAGAATTATAAAAAAAAAAATGACTTTCAATTTTCAAAATATTTTGGAAATAGGTTAAGTAGTAAATAATTATGATTCTGCAAAATTTTCAAACCGTTAATTTCAAAATTTCAAGTAATATCACGAAATATTTCTATTAAAATGTAATTAATTATAATAAACTACGTATTTTTCCAATGACCAAAAGGATGAAGGAAGAACATCTGAAATCGAATATTTTACGTTTTTTAATTTTAAACGTCTAGTAAAAAAATAAAATAAATTACTTTTTAAATTTTAGGTTAAATATTATGTGAAATCTGAAGATAGCCAGTTCAAATGTATAAATTAAGTTGATGATTATTAGGAATTATTTTCATTTCTTGGAAAAATTATTATTACGACGTAATTTTTGTTACTGTTTTATTTATTATATTGTTAGTTATTTTTTTATGTATTATGTAGGAATGACGGTATTTTCGGTATACCATCGATACCGATATACAGGTATAATATCGGCATTTTAAAATTATTGTGTCAAACAGTATACCGTAAAAACCGTATGATACGATATACCGAATATCCGTACTTAACGGTAAACCTGAAGGTACTTACAGACCAAGCAACATTTTGTTAGCAACACGTTGCCGAATGTTGGCAACAAATTTGTTGGATTCAGATACATGTTGTCAACAGTGTGGCATGTTCAATCCAAAATAATAGTTAACTGCCTTTTGAAATGTTATTTTCCACCAGAAACTTCATCATATTGTATCCGAACCATATATTGTTTTCCGAAATTGTAGCAGCTCCATTTTGATTTTTTTTCCAATTTTCTTCTGTTTCCGAAGGCTAAACTGAGATTTAGGGACTTAATTTTCCTTTGCGCTCTTTCTAGAGCGGTCGCGCCGTGCTGCACGTACTGCATGACCGCCGCCGGAATGTTCTGGAAGGTTTGTGCCTATTGCCGCCCCGAGAATGATCGAAAATATTCTTTAGCTTATATAAAGCGCTCCACCACTGGATAGTCAAGTCAGTTACAGTTAGACAATCAACCAGTAACATACGGTTATTCATTTCTTCTCTCACTATCTCCAGTCTTGTTCATTAGTGTACTAAATTAATTTATTTTATTGTATATTTAGTGTTACAATTTAAATATAATATTTATTGGTTTATAGTGTTTATTTATTTCACCTCGACGTGATCCTAAACCATATAAACCATACCTTCATCCATATATGTTTTGAAGTGCGATGCTATTTTGGCCGTTTCATCAATTAAAAACTTGAAACCGAAACTTCAAGTTTCTATCCTGATATTCTTTAGATTTTGTGTCCCAAAATCTTTCAGCATTTCTATAAGTTCTATTATGAGCTCTTTTGCAACATAATGCGAAAAATTACAAATTACAAATAATGTAAAATAATGTAAATAGATTGATGTCAATTTTTGTTAAAATTGTTAAAAACATGGTCTATACTTAGCGATGTTTTCCATTTCGATTGGAAAATCCAGATACAAGTGACACGTAACTAATTTCTTTGTGTCATGCCGCCTGCCAAGTGACGTATATCCATCAACTTGTTACCAGTTGGTGGGATACATGTTGACAACACTGTTAGCAATAAAAAAGTTGCTTGGTCTGGACCTTAAGGCTGACAGTATTTTTGGTATACCGTCAATACCGATATACCGGTATTTAGAAATTAATGTGTCAAATAGTATACTGTAAAAATTGTATGAAGTGGTATACCGAAAAAATCGTGTATTTACTGAAGTATTTAATTAATTTATTTGTTTAATAATGAACCAAGTATTAAACATATTCAACAAATTTAACCAATTTAAAATCTATTGTTATAGTTACAATTAATAATTTCATTTTAATGTAAAAAAGTTGCTAATAAACCAAATATAATTTATATATTAAATTACAACTAAAAAAAAATATTCAAAATTATTACTATCAGCATTTCAAAATGTTATAACATACGTAATACAGCCAATGAGGCACGTGATGATCTATGACTCTAAAGACTCTAGAGACTCTAAAGCATGGTCTAGACTGTCTATACTCTAGATCAGAGATTCCCAACCTTTTTTACTTAACAGTGCACTTGATAATTTTAAAAATATTTTCGGTACACTTAAATAAATAAATAATAATGAATATACATAATTTCATAATAATATATAATATATTTTTTTTTAAATGATACAAATTTAATGTGATTTTTGGGACTGGTGTTTTTTTACAAAATTCGTCTATTCGGGGTAAAATAGTTGAAACAGGAATACACAAATCTGGTTCAATATTTTTCAAACGATTTATACTACTTGTTTTTATATTTTTCAAAGCAGAAAATACTTGTTCACAAAGATACGACGTGGAAAATGGTAATAATAATAGTATCGCTTTCTAAGAAATAGCTAGATATTCTGAAGCTAAGCTTAACCAAAATAAATCTATGTTATTTTTCTGACTAATATATAATATTTGGATTGTAGAACTGAAACATATATCAATGAACTCATTCTTTTCGTTATTAGTAAGATCAAGTTCATTTACATTTTCTGTGAAATCAAATGGCAACACGACCCAATCTGCAGATGTTCTTAACGATGAAAAATAGTGTTTAATTTTTTCTTCGAGTATTATAAAGTGTTCAATTATAAGTTTCTGTAGTTCATTAATATTAGATTTTCCCATTGTTAATTTTGAAAATGTTGAAAAATTTGAAAAATCTCCTTAAATTATTGATTTTTTTGGAATTAGATTTCCAAAGTACAATTTTGTTTTTAAATCCTCTAATTTTATTCGTAGAAGAAATTATTGTTTCCTTACACCCTTGAATTGACACATTAAGATCATTTAGTTTTTTAAATATATCAGCCGAGTATGCCAAAGTATCACCAATTTTCATCGCCAAAAAAAATTTTTGAATATTGGAAAATTTTCTTTTTCAAAAAATAATTGTAATTCTTCTTTCAATTCAATAACTCGATTAAACACTTGACCTCGTGATAACTACCTTCTGTGTTTAACAATAAGTGTACATGATCCGAACCCATTTCCTTACAAATTGTTTTGAAAATCCTTATTTTCAATGGCCAAGATTTATTGTAGTTTACAATTTTAATAACATCATTTAAAACTTTAAACATTTTTACCACTAATGATTTTGCAACCAGTGCTTCTCGATGAATAAAACAGTGTGTAATAATCATAGCTTGATTTTTAAATCCAAGAGTAACAAAACCTTTATATTTCCCGGTCATAGACGGAGTTCCATCAGTGTACACACCACAGCAATAATTCCACGAAAATCCAGATTTTTCAAAAAAATTATTTACTACGTAAAATATATCCTTCCCTGTTGTTGTTGACTTTATTTCATTGCAAAATAGAAACTGCTCAACAATATTAGAATTATCAACAAATTTGTCAAAACCTATTAATTGGGCTTTAGAAGTCTTGTCGGTACTAATTTCTATTTGTAATGAATATAATTTTTGATTTTTAATTTTTTCTAAAACAAAATCAATAATATTATAAGCCATTCATATATTCAGCGGCTAATAGTATTGTTGTAAAGTGGAACTTTAGATATAATACGAGACTTGTCCCGAAAATAAGATCTCAAATTTTCTAGTGGACAAGGAAAATTGTATTTTTATAAGTTGGTACCACTGATATGACCATTAATTTGTTTTCTTTCTAAGAATATTTGAACTAGCCGAATCGGACTTTCAGTAATTTCGTGACATGTGAACAAAATGAGCGCGACCGCCTCCTTATCCGCCCATGCACAATGTGAGCTTCGCGCGGTAATCCGTTTTCTTAGCTCGCGTAGCGAGACGCCGGCGACCATTCATCGATAACTTTGTAACTCTTATGGGTCGACCTCTATGTCAATTAAAAATGTGAGGAAATAGTGCAGATAATTTTTAAATGGGAGGATCCCACGATGTTTTGGAGCTGTATTTTTTGACTCAATAGTAACAGGAGTCTATCACTTCACTCCAGAATAAAAACAACATTTAATGGTGTAGAGGCATTCATTTCCCCTCCCCCCCCAAAAAAAGGAAATTTAAAGTGACGCAATCTGCCAGAAAAATTATGGCAACTGTCTTCTGGGACAGGAAAGGCGTCCTACTCATCGAATTTATGCCAACAGGGACCTTCATTAATTCGGCATCGTATTATGAGACGCTTGAAAAATTACATAAAACAATAAAAAACCGACGACCTGGAATGCTAACGAAGAGTGTGCGTTTTTTGCATGATAATGCTCGACCTCACGTGACACGTAATACAAAAGCGCTTATGGGTAAGTTTGGTCAGGACATTCTCCCCCACCCCCCTACAGTCCAAACCTTGCCCCATCAGATTATTTATTGTTCACGAACCTAATGAAACATATGGGAGGGAAAAGGTTGAATTCAGATTTAGAACTGAAGACTGTAGTAAAAGAGTACTTGGAAAAAGAGGTTGACGGAAGTATACTAGTATAGTATGTATTTTGGCATACAAAAGCTTCCAGATCGTCTACAAAAGTGAAAGGCGATTATATTGAAAAGTAGTGTACAAATATTATAATATAATTATGTAAAAAAAATTTTAATATAGCACTTTTTTGATTTTTAAGAATTATGGAGATCTTACTTTTGGGATAAGCCTCCTATCTTTAGATTCTTTACCCAACATTGTTTCAATTATAGTTAAACAGGCAGATTCTATTAATTTTTCACGAAAAACGTGAGAGTTCATATTTTTAGCAATCAGTTCTGTAACTTTAAATGATGCTTCAAGAAATTAACCAGATATAGTCACTTTTATTATCATACTAGATGCAGCTTTTTTATTTGAATTTAAGAGGCGTTCAAAATATAAATGTGTTTTTAATGACTCAGCCGGATGTTTCGTTGTTAAATGCTTTTTCAATTTACTGGGTACCATTGCTTCATTACTTAACTTTTCACCACACACGATACAAACCGGTAAAGCACAGTCAATATCACCATTCCACGTAAATCCAAAACATAAATAATCATCAGTATATTTACGTTTTACTTTTAAATTTAAACTTTTATTACTTGTTGAAGCTGATTGTTTAGTATTAATTTTAATATTTAAATTGTTGTCATTAATATTAACATCCGTTAATTTTAACTTTTTTATAAATCTATCCATTTTTAAAATTAAGTACAATATTTCTTGATCAAAATTATACACGTAACAATTGCACGTGCACGATTATCACTATACTGAATAAAAGTTATTCAATGACTGCTTGAAATACCCGTATCGGATTCTATCGTACTTATAATTATAGGTGAGTTATACATTTGAACATTTTATCAACTTTTATTTTCCGGAGATTTCTAAGTCAATATTTTTATAGATATAATTTATAATTTTTATTACTATATTTAGCATACATAATAAAACAAGAATTACGCGGCACATCCGAATAATTTCAGGTACAGTGGTTGGAAATCCCTGCTCAAAGTATGGTATACATATGATATGTTACTCAGTACCAATACATATTAGTATTTCAGTATACCGGTATATTTTGGAATTAACGGTATACCGATTCAAAACGGTGTAAAAACTGATTTTTAACCCCCTAAATTTTTACCATATTGTGTAAAAAATTCCTGAGATAATTTGCATGTGATTATTATAAATATATGTATGTAATTATTGATTTGGATGTTTATTTTATCAAAATATTTCCTTAATCTTATTATTTTTAACTAGAAAAACATTAATATAATCTTACAAAAAAATAATTATAATTATGCATTGTACATTGTCTAATATTATTGAATTTATCATATTAAAATTAAAACTAGTAAACTTTTAAAATCTAAACCTTTTTATATTATAATATAATTCTTCCTAGGTGCATAAGCATAATGATATTGTAACAATTGATATTTTTATAATAACGTGATCAAATACTATAATCAAACCACCAGAAAAAATCCAACCAAAATTAAAAAAATCCATATAAACACACTTAAATTCTAATAAAATAACAAAAATACATTGTTAATTTAGGTGGTTAAACTTAAGGGGAGTACAAATCGCCTGATACACTAGGCAATTTTTACCCCCACGAGGTAAAAATTTGGAAGATAAAATCGCCTATGACACCTATTCATTTTCAATACCGCCAGTCCTAGTATTATAATAGTAAAATTAATTTTCTAATTTATCATGGGTATAATCAATGGTATAATCAATGTAATAATATTGTGATAAGATTATGATACAAAAATATTTATAGTTCAGCCATACTCTCAGTGATGTTTTGACAAATTTTTTCTAGGGTACACGCCACTCCAAAGGCAACTAGGGCTAAACACCTCTATAATTATTAGGGAGGGGAACAACTAACTTTTTGTATAAAACGATCATTTCCATAGATATACGGTATATACGCGCGTATATCTGTGTATTTTTATATTATTTACAAGGATATACAATAAATAATAAAATTGTTAAAAGGTTTAGGCCTTCAAAATGTATGCGCAAATTATGGCAATTATGGCCTTTACTTTTGGTACACGACACTCTATTTTGTTACTGATAATGGGCACTTTTAGCCAAAATATCAACATAGGACAAACATTAACCTACTGATTAATTAGTTTATAACAAAATACCTAAGGATACCATAAACATAAAGGCTGATATAAATAAAACAACAACTTGTCATCATAATTTGAAATATAATAAATAATATTTTATTTAGTATAGAAACCAATTCATAATTAAAAGAATTATCCAAAGATTAAAATTAAACGTTTAAGATAAGTAACTGTTTATTTAGCAAGCAACGATATTTGTATCATCAACTGAGCTTTCAGAATAGGCGAACATAGATTTTGAAGATGATACAACTGATAAAGATGATTCTATTGTAACAGAATTTTCATAAGTAATTTCGAAAAATGAATCTTCGAAACAAAATTCTTCTTCGATTGATAA
>CM023357.1:31416662-31427156 GCA_013282895.1 Eriosoma lanigerum | reverse complement strand
GAACAAATTTTGGAATTTCACACATGGTTGATGAAGTAATCAGATCTTTTGATACGTCACTGCTTTGAATTATTGTAGATTGAGATGAAGAACTTTCATATTGAGTCATAAAACTTTCACCTATAGTAGTACTTTGATATTCATTAGTAAGGGACGCTTGATAATCTATATCGGTAATATCATGGTTTTCGTTGCAATCTAAATTGCAGTCTGTCTTGAATGGACATGCTGTTACCGCAGCAACAAGTAAGCAAAGAGACAATATAGCTTTCATCCTAAACATTTTCAATGAATTGTATTTATAAGTTTTTTTTATTTTAAAATAAAAAAAATTGTTTGTGTGAGTTTTCCGTACAATCATTTTGGATGGTGTTTTATTTTATTATTTTATAGTCAAATGTACATTAATACCTATATACCTACATTTTTTTCATATATGTATTATATTAAATTTAATATACAACTAAAATTATTTCTGTTTTTAAATAATATGTTGTTTTTCTATCATAAGTGCGATTATTATATTGAAAACGCAAGAATATTGAAATTTATTTATAACTAGTATATTAATATATTTTTAGTATTATATTCACCGTCCGGCATAGTAATTAAATTTAATAATTGTAGACATATAAATAAAAACTTAGCATATAAATGTTAAATATATAATCTACAGTTTGATTTTAAATTATTAAATACTATAATTTTACATATTATATGTTTACAAGAGTTAAATAACAAATTAAATATATATATATATATATATATATATATATATATATGGCATTTAGAAAATTATATGAAATAATTGTGTACAAGCAAACTTATTTATAAAAAAAGTTAAAAAATTAAAACGTGTTTAAATAAAATGTATACCTGTTAGTGGCCTTTCGGATTCCCAACAAGATAAACTAAAGGTTAATGATAAGTATACCTGTACCCCATATTTATAGTCAAAATTCTGAAATAATATTTATTTATTTTCATGCTAAAAATCAATCAATGTCATCTATTGTACTTACAATATAATTTATGACAATGTTTACATTTATTTAATTTGAAGTTTTTAATATTTACTATTAAATGATATATGACGGTCTTTTGATTATTATTCATTTTCTGATTTCGATGTTTTATATTATTAATTTTTCAATAACAATATTTCTATTTTATGATGCAGTTTACAAGTTTTATTTAGAATTTATAAAATGTAAAACATGTTTAAACATTTAATACTTTTACTTAAATTTTAAAATTTTCATTAAGTATTTTGTATTAAGATAAACGAATATTTAGTAAAATTAATATTTTTTCTGCGTTTAGATAAAACTTAATCTTTGATTGTTACATATATTAAACATATAAACATATTATATTATATATAAAACCTTTTTTAAAATTTTTGCTGTTATTACCGATTTGAATGATTAATTTAATCTTTAATTTTATGATATTTGTGTATGCATACTTTTATAATTGTTTTCATTAGATGATGTGACTAATTCAGGGCTGTCCCTAATAATAAAAACATGGGGTGGTTAGGAGTTTTTTCGATGTGCTGATTCTAAATAATAAATATATCTATAATAGATATTAGAAATAAATTATTAATACAAAAATATTTATAGGTTTTCTAGTTTAACGAACATCTTTTTTTCGTGATTTTTATCCAGGTAAAATAATATATTACAATAAATATTGCCGTATAAACAAATTGGTACAAATAATTAGATTTTGTGTTAATGCTATTTTTAAATTTGCATATTTAGAAAGATTTACTTATATAAGTAATTTTTGTTAATTAATATCATTCAATATCGTTGTTTATTGGACTAATGCGTTATTTTGTACTCGAAGATCCAATTTTTAATCATTTTTACGTAACTAAATTACCTATTAAACTTATTAAAGAAAATATTTCACAAACCACAATGGTACTACATTTTTCGGTAAAGAATGTATTTTAGTTGGTATTTTATTTTTAGCTCATTCTTTGAATTTTCAAATAGTTTTTGAGCGGCTGGGAAAACAATCCAATAATTACGAATAACTTTAAAAACTCAATTTTGATGAAACTAAATTAATTTTGTTTAGTTGCTGAGACTTGAAATTGTTTTTGTTACGTAACGGGTATGTTTAGATAGGATTGACGGTATTGAAAATGAATTCCGGTAGTATGGTATTGATTTCAAAATCGGTTTGAACCGGTATACCGTAATACCGATGTAACCGAAATACCGTGTAATGCCGATATACTGTAATACCGTAATACCGAAATACCGTGTAATACCACAATACCGATATACTGTAAGACCAATACAAAATCGATTTACCGAAATGCTGTTACAACAAAGGTATACTTATACCGTAATACCGATATATAATAGGCATACGTAAATTATACAATGGTCAATAGTAGCAAATTAAATGCAATATTGAATTATTGAATATAAATTTAAATTTTAAATATGACCTCACTATATTACAAAATAGTTATTACTTATTAATCAACACAAAATATAAATAATCGATAACAATACTATATTATATTCACTGCACTGCATATCGTACGGAATTCACCGGAAAAAAAATTACAAAAATAGAACAACAAAAAATAAAGAGGCATAGGCATAAGGTCGCAAATTAATGGTAAACTATTCAAGGATCTTGAATCAAGGTATATTCACTAAGTATATTTTTAAATAATAATTACGATAGTATTCTCGTACTTTAACTTCTTAGATCTTAATGTCTTATATTAGTAACTATTATTATTTATTTTATTTGTGTTAACCGTTATTCGATATTAGACAGTATTTTTGTATTATACGGTATTTCAGTATTACACGGTATTTCAGTACCGTTCAAGCGGTATTTAGATAATAACCAGTATACCGGTTATCTGTGTTCACAAAATAGGTTCTAATATAGGATCTAATTCTTCATAAATGATTTCTAATAATACCTAAAATAATTATTTTACATGTTGGAAATTATATTTAATATAGTTAGTATATTTTATGCATATGGAATACTGGTTGCCCATTGGTGATAGCATTTTCTAGAATAGTAGTGAAGTCTGATGAAGTGAAACATATGATATTTAATGAGATTTATTTAATTATATACCGGTATACCGGTTATAAACGGTGTACCAAAAAACCGTCAAACCTATGTTTAGAATTTAGGAAATGAAAAATCAATACAAGTCTAAACTAAGTTCAAAATATTACGAAAATCGCCATTTCCTTTTTTTCTATAATAAATATTAATCTTTATAGTTTAAATTTGATTAAAAATAAATACTCGTTTTATAGTAATATAATCTTTTAGTTATACATATATTATAATTTATTAAATATTGAAAATATTCATTGTTTTTCAAGTTATTAAAGTTTAGTTTCAATTTATTATTTTTAAAACTTTCTATTATCTACAAACATTAAAAAAGATCGAAAATTTCAATTTTGGATACATTGATCTAATAATTATATTATTGATATATATATTATTGTATAGAAAATATTATCAGAACTTTTGTTTCAAATTTTCAATATTTAATTGAAAATAATAATATTTTTAATAATTCATTAAAATTAAAATTTCTAGAATATAACGTCAACTATATTAATTTTACTAAATTAGTATTATTATTTTTGCTCGGTTTGGTTAATGCTGCTATGTTTAAAAATATAATTTATAAACTTTTGTATTGGTCATATTATATTAAGAGGACACCACACCGACACTTCTTGTCACCGTATATCAAACAAAAAATATAGAGGAACCACCATCACGTAGAATTTAAATTGTGGTATTTAAATTAAACTTACATATATAAAAATACGTATATTACCAAAGTTAAAGCGTGTAACATGTTCGAGGTTATCTCGTGAGATTTTTGTAAAATATAATTAAATAACGAAGTTATAAGTCTTTTAATTATTTTTATTATTCATATTTTCAATAAATGTAAGTTCATCTGAAAGATGATATTTTACAAAAAGCCTACGAGAGAACCTCAGTATGTTTTACTCTTTAAATTTAGTAATAAGTGTTTAATCTGTAAGTTTAATCTTAAACCTCACAATTTAAATTCTACCTGACGAAAATTTCAATATACTTCCTGTTGAATAGACGGAGAAAACTAATGCGGGTGTAGTGTCGTCTTAACAATATGCCCTAACTTAAGTTTAAATTAAATTTATTTTCCTTTTTATTAATTAATTTTGTATATATAATCAAGTTATTAACTCTAATTTTGATATGTGTATTTTTTTTTTTTAAATTATAATCTATAATATCAAATTCTAATAAATATTATTTATTATTATTATTATTGTTAAAATATTTTATAAATAATATTAATTGAATCTTGCTTTTCGTGACGTTATTCATACAAAATAATAACATAAATCAATATTTAAATCAAAAATTTATCTATTAAAAGGTGTCAATAACTCAATAAAAAAATCATATTACATTAATATCTTACTAAATGTTCAAGTGTAAATTTCTTTATTCTTGACAATATTATTTAGTAGTACGTCTTTACAATAATATTGTTGTAATAAATAAGTACATTGTTTATTTTAAATTTATTAAATTTAACCTACTTTTACTAAATCTAAGTTAATGCGAAATAGTAGTTTTAGGTATGTATGTGTAAATACATAGATATGTATTTGTTATATTTGTTACTGTTAAAGATCAGTCACTGTCAAAAAATTATTAGTAAAAACAATATATTTGCATATTGTATTATCCTAACCTAACATAAACATATTTGTACAATTGTTAGTTGTTACTGGATACATGTTGGTGTAGTATGAAAATAAATGACAATTATTGACAACTGACAAGGTTAGGTAGAATGATTCTGAACATATAATACTAATATAATACAACTTTTTTTCAATTTAATAATAATTAATTGTTGTTAGATTAAAATTTAAAATATTTGAATTATAAATATTATAAATGATTTATATTATTAGTATATATTTATATAAATGTTAACATAGTTGCTTTCAAAAATATTGGTAGGTACATATTACAGACATGGTTAATTTATTTATTAAATTTAGGAGAATTAATCAGTTATTTTTCTAGAAAATTGGTTTAACATGTATATTTTATTGTGCAAAATTAAAATGTTAATATTCAAAGAAAATGAATCACGTGTATTAGTTTATCTGCACCGACTGCACCCGACGAAGTACATATAAATTCAGAAAAATATTTAAGCTAGAACATTACTTTTATACACCATTATAGATTATACTGTATCATTATTTTATGCTTTACGAAATAATATTACGAAAAGCATTTTATTAAATTGTATGTTTATGTACGATATACACACAATATTTAATATTTTGTAATATATTTTATACTACACGATTTGCATTGACAACAGCTTGTTATTTTAAACTAATGTCAAAAGTGTTTATTTTTTCAATTCATATTATTATATTTTTCTACCTACATAAAATAACTCTAAATATAATATTAACTACTTATACATTTTTTTAATATAAACACAATATTTTCATCTTTCTCGGCATCAGGAAATACTTGTTGAAACCACTTAGGTGTACACTTGTATTTTTCGTAGTGCACATTTGCGATTTCATAGTGCTTAGGTTGGGGTTATAACCTCCCTCCCAAAAAAAATCTTTATAAGCGAATTTTTTCAAAATTAAAGTTTAAATATAAAATTAGCTCTAAAATTTGCTGATAAAATACTGTAAAAAATCTGTGAGGATGTTGATGCTGAGTTTCATGATATATTTAAACAAGTTGAGAGTGCCTGTTTTATTTTCGAAATTAACATTTATTTTCAAGAATCATAAATCGAATTAATTAATTTACAAAATAATCTAAGTAAAATATTATAGAATTTCAAAATATATTCAATTTCTTAACAATTTTATTGAAGAACGAATAATTACACAATAAATTTCTTTAAAATGTAGCCAAATTAAACATTGCTAATATTTAATTACAAAAATTTAAAATACATATTTTTAAAGAAACTTATGAGGACTTCAAAGTTATTTACAATTTGTATAGTGATATATTAAATAACAGTAGTTAGATATTTTATAACTACAACTTAAAAGTATATGACAGTTACGCATTCAATTCATCTAAAACTACAACAACAGAGACTTTTTTTTACTACAATACAGATTTTTACACAGAAATTATTAATTTGGTTATAAATACTTATACTACCAAACACAGTATCTACCAGAGAGTAATCTTTTTCTACACTGTGTCGACTTAAAATGTACCTTCGTTATAATATACAGGTCAAGAAAGACTAAATGATTGGACGACTCTCAATAAACACAGATATGTAGTACATATATATAATAATATTTATCTAAAGGTACCTAATGGTAGTTGATGATATGACGAAAATATCAAAAAGAAATTTAAATATAGGTAAAGTTTTAAGTTATTATTTTTGAAAATATAAAAGTGTATAATATTACAATAATAAGTTCCTAATATTTAGCATAAATGTTAGTATATCTTTGAGTCATATAACAGAAGTGAATCTAGAGGGGTAATTTTTCCCAGAAGAAAAATAAAAATAAAATTTCTATAATATGTATAGTAAGTACATTCTGTATTCCCCCCTCATATTCATGGACTGGATCAGCCAATGGTGTTAAATATATAATATAATATGATATATGTTAATACTAAACCCTCCACCAAAAAATTTTCCTGGCTGTGCCACTGCGTAGTACACACAAACCTAGCCACTGTCTATATACCAAAACACATTTTGAAAATGAAATAGTGTAAATATAATAAAGTGAAAGTTATATACTAATACTCTATTCACTATTTTCACTTACTTGCAATGGCAAATACCTAAACGATTTGGTACATTTAATCAAGCTAATGGATATGCATTTAATAAAGTAATATTAAAAAAATGATATTTAAATTTTAAAATTAATGAATATTCATATCATTTTTAAGTACCAATACAAACGTAATAATAATAATACCAAAATTCTTATAATAACATGACGTTAGTATACGTTTTTCAATAATTCAAATTTATACCTTTATTTGGCTAATTGGCTTATTGCGTTAATTAAAACGATACCATTTATACAAAATGTATATTATAATGAAAGCATATTATTGTTGTTATTTTTGTATTAATATAATTATAAATTATATATATAATTTGATCATTGACTATTGAACATACAATTTTCGAATTCATGGATCACAATAAGATATTATATTGAATTGGTATATAATGTAAAATGTATTGTTTGATAAATAGCTCTCCAATTAAATTATTCTAGATTATTATTGTTATTACTCTTACTATTTATTATACGAGTAGAACATAATTCGTATATATTTATATCTAACATAATTTTCGTATGTTCATTATATTTGAATTGTTGAGTATCTTATAATAATAGCTAATTTATACATTGTGAAAAAGTTATAGAATTTTTGATCTATAAAAATTAATTTTATGTAAAGTAAATATAAAATTTTCGTTATATACGTATGTGTAATTTTTAATTGTTTTTTTAATTAGTTTATGAATGATACAATGTTATTATAAACCATAAAATCATTTATTCAAAAATAGGAAAGTAAAATATAAAATAAGTACGAGTAATATTATAATTATTTAAGCAAGTTAAGTGAGAAACGAGAGATATTATTAGATTAATAATAACTGTTATACATTAAATTTATATGATGAAAACGATTACTAATACGTTATGGTTGTTTAACGTAGCTTTCTGTACTTCCGGACTTCTGGTATCTTATTTACAACGGTTAAAAAATGAAATTGTCATGACCAACTCCGATTAATCGAATGTGACAGCATATGGTAGACGGTGTCCGTTTATTACTTTAAAGTAACTGCATTTTATCATCAGACAGTTACCCCCGTATATTGTCGATAGACCCTTAAAATAAGAGAAATGTTTCGGTTGTTTAATTAAATTGTTAGACAAATCAATTACTTTTTGTTAACTTGAAATATTCCCGATAATTATTTTTAAAATAATAATTTCACAAATTCGTAATCATAAAATGTTTTGTTTTTATGTATTTTCTAGAGAAATAATGAATTAAACATTTTAAAGGTTGTACGTATATATATATATATGTATCTTTATTTTAAAGTATCTATCTAATGTTCCAATAGAAGGAAAAATACTCAATAATTAGCTACATTTATATTATCAATACATTTTTATATATAATAATACCACAACTTCTAAAATACAAATTAAACATTTTGTACAGTATGTTGAAAGGAATCAGATATAACCAAATGGTCCTAATACATGTTTCGAGCTTTTTGCATGTGATGATATATCGGCCACAATTACCCGATAAAGCCTAATAATTTGGTTAACTGATATGACTTCATGTTTTAATTAATCAAGAACTATTTTCAAACCCTTGATACGGGATTGGAGACAGCTAAATAGCTGGTATAGATGCCTATATGTAGTAAGGGATAAAGAGGAAGGGCATTTTGTTATTTTATATTGTGTAATATTGAAATAAATATATAATAAATTTTATTGTGCCTAATTATACTTATAACATATAAGATAATCGCTTTTATAGGTTATACATGATTTTTGGAGATATAAAATTTAATACGACTGTATGATATATAATATACTTGTTAAATATCAAAATATATAATATAATTATTTATGATTTATGATTTTTACTGTAAGTAAAATTACTTGTTTATATTAAATCTAACGATATTATTATTACGAAATAACTATCGTAAACCATCACTAATGTCAATGGAATTTCGCCATCTTATTGAAATCGCTGTTAAAATGGTTATATTATTATTATTTAACTCGAAAAGAGGGATGATAAATAATCGGTTTAAACTTTTCGTCGTAGGTATGTTCACCAAGAGCAGATGGTAAAACGTCACGTGTAGGGGAAAAATATGCGATTGAGGGGTGCTAGAAATCGGACATGCATGCAGACTGTGTGTATCCAGTCGGTCAAATTCCCAGAACATGGTATAGCACTTATACCGCGGTTACCGGAGTATGTGAAGCAAGTTAGCCAAAAGTTCAACATGACCAGCCGTTATTAAGCCTCCGCTGTCGCACGCCATAATAATCGCATTTAGTTGCACACGAATAGCATGTGACGCGTAGCGTCTTATTTCCTGTTGTCCCAAGATTATAGTATCTTCGAAAATTAGGTTAAAATAGTGGTTTTTACTTCTAGAGATAAATATTATCTTTAGCAATAAAGAATATTATTCCCAGCTAAAATATTGTATTCGTCAATATAAAGATCATATTTAATCGATAATAATTATCAACAATAAGTACATTTTTATAAGTAATCTTATTCAGGCATAATTTTAACCCCTTTCTAGAGCAACATACTTCCGAAAGAATGGTAATATTGGTATTTATAGTTTGTTTTTTTATTATGTTCATTCATAATGTTTTAATATGGATCTTTATTTTAAATATTAAACAATATAATTTTTCACTTATTAAATAATTATTATATGATAGGTAAAATTTGTTTGGTATTTTTTTAAGTAAAAATCTATATTTATGTGAAATAAATTGCCACACATATTTATTTACGGCGCATTATCATTTACTCAATTAATATAATTTTTGGTTTGGATGTTATTTTATTTTACTATTTTTTTTACTACTCAAGGAATATGAATTTTTGTATGTATTATGTTTACATACGGTATATTTAAATACGTGTTAAAAGTCTGGATGAAATTAATGAGATACTTGAATAGTGGAGTGCATCACTTGCAGGGAAATGACTAAGGAATATTAGGAGTAAGAAACTTCTAATATCGTTAGAAGCAATCGTGAATGATTTTAAAAAAAAATTGATCAAGAAATTGATATAGCAAGGTATATAATAAAGATAAGAGATAATGTACAAAGAGAAACGCGAGGTTTCTCGTACATAGGATCGGTAACGCAGAAGAATGGTAATTCTAAGGAGGACATGAAAAATAGGTGGACGGATGAAGTGGAGGGAAGGGTAGGGTTTTTGTGTGAGAAGAGATACCGGTTAGATTGGAAAGTATGTATTATAAGGCAGTAGTGAGTGCAACAATAATGTATGGATTAGAATGTTGGGTAATACACAAAAAATAGAACAGAAGATAGGATCGCTAAGATGGACATGTAGAGTGACTATACAAGATAGAATAAGTAATAAGGGGAAGTGGGAAAAGGTGGTTTTACCTGAGGTATATTATGAGGAGAGATAATCAGACATTAAGAGTTGTTATAGAAATTATTGTAGAAGGTAAAAGGTGTGAGAAGAAGACCGAATTAGAGGTTATTAAATGCAATAGATAAGAGTATAATTATTTATTTATGTATAATATACGGGTATTAACCCTTTAACAATTAGAATATATATATATATATATATATATATATATATATATATATA
>CM023357.1:31393039-31416652 GCA_013282895.1 Eriosoma lanigerum | reverse complement strand
ATATATATATATATATATATATATATATATATATATATATAAGCACAGTAAAAATCATTAATAACATAAATGGTTACAAAAAAAGAAATAATAATATGTTCGTAATGAACAAAAAATATAATAAAATAGAATAATAATAAATTATACAAGAGAATTTGAATTTAAATTTAAAGCTAAATAAATATTCTGTCTGAATACAAAACGCGACATAGAAAAAAAATCGATATGATCCATAATACTGTTAGTCAAAGATAGAAGTCTTGGGAAAAACGTGGAGGAAGTATAAATATTTTTAGGAAGAGAAATATGAGAAAAATTAGATTTTCTTAAAACATGAGTTAATACATTAAAACCAATGTGAGATAATAATTTCGGAGAATAAATAAGACCATTTAATAGTCATATAGGAATATTATATCCGCAACATTTCTCCTCAAATCACAAGACACAATCCCCAATTGGGAAATTTGCAACTTGTATGATTCTCTTGAGATGGGTATATTTAATTTAAAACATAATAATTTTAAAAACTTATACTGAACATTTTCAATTAGACTGGTATATGACATATAGTGTGGTGACCAAACAATTGATCCATACGCAAGATGAGATCTAACCAAGGAAAAATATAAAGTTTTTAAGGCATTAGTATTTTTAAAATTTATCGTGCTTCTATTAATAAAACCAAGCATCTTAAAAGCTTTTTTAATAAATGTGTTAATATGGGTGGAAAAATCTAATTTAAAATTAAAGATTATCCCAAAGTCTCTGATAGAGGAAACTCTTGTAACTATATTACTATCAATCAAATAATTTTAAGTGATAATATTATTTATTCGGTAAAACGTAATCACACTACACTTATTTATATTTCATGGAAGGTGATTAGTATGATTCCATTCAACAAATTTATCTAAATTTGACTGCAATTGTAATGTATCATTTGGTGATTTAATAACTGAAAATAATTTTGCATCATCAGCAAATAATAGAATATTAACTAAGCTATCAAAAATAGATGGTAAATCATTTATAAATAGTATGAATAAGAGGGGACCTAAGTGCGACCCTTGTCGTACACCAGAAGTAACCAAAAAATCATTAGAAATAAAACTATGAATTTTAACCACCTGGGTACGAGAACATAGGTAAGATTTTAACCAATTAAAAAATGTACCATGAATACCAACACATGATAATTAGAATGTTGTGGTTAACTTTATCAAATGCTTTCTGAAAGTCTGTATAAATAGTGTCCAATTGAACAAGTTGATTTAAAATCGAAAGGTTTTTTTCCTGAAAAAGTAGTATATTTGTAGAAATAGACATTTTAGGTCTGAAATCATGTTGGTTATTAGAAATGAGGGGAGTCATAACTAAAGACAACTTTTTTGTAATTAGAACATCAAACATTTTCGGAATTATGGACATTTAGGAAATGGCCTATAATATATTATATGAATATAGCTGGTGTGAATGGATGAGACGTAGACGATCGTGATCTATGGGTGTGTCCTTGAGTTGCCAACTCTATATAGTTGTGGGATAAGACGAAGAGGAAGAGGTATAAATAGGTGTATGTAAGAAATATTATAAACTTTTGTATAGGTACTATTTTCTACTTACGACTGCAACTCGTAAAATATTTGCAAATCGACAAAAACAAAATATATTTTATTATATATAATATATATATATATATATATATAATAAGGTATTGAGTATCTATTACCTATATTAAAAAAAAATAACATTTTTGACGTCAAATTAAATTATACAACCCAATGAAATTTCGATTGAAATATCGAACTATTATATTATTGTTAATATTTCAAAAACATTATTTCGATTGTACGATTTTTTTTTTTTTTTTATAATTAATTATTATTAATAATACGTAATATAATTTATTATATTATACATACGTTTACGTATATGTTGTACGTCAACCGATGTACCTCGTTATTAATTTGCGTGCACATTATGGTAACTTAATGCGTTATTAGGGCGAAACCAATGCGTCATAGACCAATAGTAAATAAATTACAATTGGTAGAAATACAAATATTGTTTTATAGTATTATTTAGAAAATTGCATACGTACTATAAACAAGTAAAACTAATATTTGATATTTTTACTATTTTATATGACATACAAATGTTTTAAAAAACTTAATTTCAAAATCATAAATTAATATTGTATTTGCATACGTGAAATAAAGTTTAATAATTTTTTATATTTTTAGAAATCGTTATAACATAATTATTTTATATTGGAAAAATAATTAAATTGCTTTTACCCCCCTTCCCCACCACAAACAGGATTTTTTAAAAAGCCACCGGTCGCATATTTAAAAATATTACATAATGAACTATTTATAAATTTGTTGTAGCAATTTAAAGCAATAATTAAACATTCTGGCAAAACTTCTATAATATGCATATTTTGAATACTTTTATAACCTTAAAAAACTTTGATTTCCAAAAAAAAAAGTTAAAATTAAAATTAAATTAATTTAATTCTTAAATTAATTTGAAAAAACTATTTATTTAAATTATAAATTTAAAACACTATTTAATTTTAAATCTTTTTTTTTTTTTGTTCTATAGGAGAATTCTATTCTGTAGACTTCAGCTCTGTAGGTATCTATTCCATTATTCTAATAATAATTAGGTAATAATATTATTATTATAATTAATTAATACATTAAGTTATTAATGTTCTTGTATGGCTACAACCTAAACTCGTGTTATTTACCAAAATAATTATCCAGTCGTATTATTGTAATAAACAATTATATGAATAAAATATTATTACTTTAAGTACATGTCAACCATTTAAATCATTAGTATTCACTAAACTTTTCTATAATTTTCTTAATCATCTAATAACATTTGGAAATGTGTATTCAAAAATGAATTGTTTAATGTAAATTAATTCGTTATAAATTAATAAATCCGTTTGTTTAGATTACGTTATTTA
The DNA here is from genome assembly GCA_013282895.1 of Eriosoma lanigerum. NCBI lineage: Eukaryota > Metazoa > Arthropoda > Insecta > Hemiptera > Aphididae > Eriosoma > Eriosoma lanigerum. The sequence continues at coordinate 31,413,669 of CM023357.1, read as the reverse complement.
ATATTTACGTATTCAAAACATTTTTTTTTAAATTACGTATAAATCATAAAACATGAATTAACTGTCATAATATACTAAATATACTATCATTGATTATGAATACCTGTAAAATTGAGATAATTGTAAATCAATCAATTTTTAAGATAAAAAAAAAGGTGTTGTCATTTAAAAAAACCAAATTTTATTACGCATGCACACACCGAAAGACATAAAATATTAAAAATAGCGCAAAATGTGCTCTGATATACACCTAAGGCCTAAAATTATCAAAAAATTTCCATTTCGATCTACGGTCATCTGGCTGAAATATTTAGTGTTACTTATTAATTGTATATTAAGGTACCTACTATAAATATATAATATAATATATTTAACTATCGATTTTCAATTAAAGGTCCTTTGAGTAATTATTTAATTTAAAATATAAGAGGTATATAATAAGTTCATTACCTTGCCCATATTTAAAATGTAATATTATATTTACTTATTAGTTATTTTTGAAAAACAATCGAAATTCAATAACGTCATCCGACGTTCTTAATACACAATAAGACTCCGTAGAATATATTTCATTGCGGTCACTATACTTTTCTATTGTATTTTAATATTTATGCAAATGAGTCCGTACTCTCTCTTGTATATTTGAAAATCATTGTTTATTCTCGTCATAATATTTATAGTTGGAAATTTGGAATGATAAATTAATCTACTAAAATTTGTCGTTCAACAGTTACCTGTGTTGACAATATTATGTTGTTTTATTAATACTTTTCATAAAAAAATATTTTTCATTTAAAAAATATGTATACATTTAAAATTGTTAGCACTTTATTTCCTGTTAAAATAATATAATTATATCATTTAATTATTCATATTATGATGTATTCATAATATAATGGTTAAATATTTTGTTATATTTAAATAAAACCCAAGACAGGTATTATAAAAATATGGTCTAAAGTTTTAAATGACAAATGAGTAATATGTTTTTATTCATAATATATTTTTTAATAATATTAAATATTTATCAAAAGAAGTTTTTAATAAATCAAAGGCTAAAGGTACAATTTTAATAAAAAAAAAAAAAACAATGACCCCCACGTACAATGAATAAATAATTAAGAATAATATGGATGGAGTGAAGTATAACACAATATACAATTTATAATTTTTTATGTTATAATATATTAATATACTGTTAATAATATTATGCTTTACATTTTTAAATTATGCATTTCAATGTGACACTGAAAAAAAATTTAAGGCTAAGCAATACACTATATATTACGTAATTATAATACTTTACATAGGTATTAGTTTAAATTATTGATATAGGTTACTTGATTAATCTTATTATAGCAGACTTAATATATCATTGAAAACAAAATAATACGGGTTACTTGAAATATTACTGGTATTAAAACATAAAACTTAAACTTAGGTATATAGAAATCATAGGTATAAAATATTATAATATTATTTACTATATTTAACTCGAGTGCTGACTGTCGTTTTATGCTTCTTTTAATAATTGAGAAAAATATTTGGAAATTATAACACAAAAGTGACTGATCCACAATCGGCTGTTCTGAGTAAGATATTGACTGGGGTTCATTTATCATCGAAAGTTGGATATCAAACTAGTTTAATATTATGTATTTGGTATATCTGATGAATTATGGTTTTGTTTCATGAATCACTATGAATAATGATAATATGTTATAACATTGTGTATCCATCGTATTATTATGTTAATTAATTCCTATTATGATATTTTTAACGTACAATAATTTACAATATATGTTTTTGTTACTATAATGCTAGAATTAGTTAAAAGCCGATACGGCAATAAATTATCCATTCTCTGAATGCTTTTATTCATTTGTTTAATGTTCATCGAAGGAGTGATTCAAAATTAATTTATTAATAAATGAACGTTAAAATTATAATCAATAAAGTTTGAATTTTAGTTCATAAATACCTAACTTGATGTTTGTATTTTTGAGATTTTATAACGTGAGATAAATAAATACGTGTTTTTACTCGGAAATACAAATATTATCAGGTGTAATCGGGTACATATTTGTAAAATATGTACATTTCGATGCATTGTTTCTGTATAATAGTGTAACTAATATAAATCAATAGTAAAGACAAACGAAATATAAAATACTAACAGAAAACGTGTTTTGTAATATTTTGATAAACTTTTTGCTATGGAATCACCATAACCGTCGGGATAGTGGACGGACGGCATGTGATTGTTTTAGTATCCCGTTATATTGCGAAAAGTTTTTGTTTTCCCCTATTTTTGTTCTTCCATCAAGTGCCCACCAGCGCCGCCGGCTTTGTCGTGTACTGTTTTTTATTTGCATTTCGGACTATCGACTGTATGCTCTTTGGCTTCTTCGAAACTTTTTCTTGCGTGCTTCAGGGTTTCCACGTTCGTTTTATTTTTCTGAGTTAAAAAAATGTATATAAGTCTAACGTCCGCGAGCGAGTAAACATCAATCTTATCTAGATAGTCTTGTTCTTTTTTTCCTAAATTCAATCGCAATAAATCATAGAAATATAATCATTTAAAAACTAAAAATAAACAACTATTTTGAAAAATAATGTAAATTAAAATACAACACAACAGATTTATTGATTTATTGTTGAAAAGTTATTTTAAAAATAAAGTGTGACGTTATTAATTTCAAAATTACAACTATTACAACTTTCAGAACAAGTAAATGAAATTTCATCACATAAATAGTTTTTGTGTTATTTTATCTAATTACATTTGTTTGTTCTCGTTCTCTTAATCTACTATCAAAATTAAACAAACAAATTATTTTAAATTGTAGTTAATAGTTGATACTCTAATAGTATTATTAAATACTTTAAACGAAAATAGTTTTAAATCTTAACACTATCTAATTCTCAATAAATGTTCCAATTTATATTTTTTGTAATGATGATAGTAGAATATCGTATTCTACATATTATACTGTATATTAGTAAAATCATATCGATAATAACTATCTTCTTAATTTTTTTGTTAACGTTTAGTATTATTTACAATAATATTTTTATGTTTGAAAAAAAAATAGTTTTTATTACATTATAATATAGTCGTTTAATATAAATTGTTAATAGTTTAATGACAATGTTAATAATTAATTTATGAGAGTATAATTTAATTTTGATAAAATGTATAAAATTATAAAAGATTTAAAAGGTTTACAGGTTTGGCAACAATAGTGAATTTGTTATAATGATACGCAATACCAATGTTATATTAATTTTGATATTGCACTAATTGTGTAGGTACACCGAACAATTTTATTTAGAAATTTGATGATTTAATTAATTTATGTCACTAATCAAAGATAATAAATGTAACGACGAGGTTAATCAAAATTAGTAAATATATTTTAATTTATTCTATTAGAAATTATATTTAAAATACATATACTATTATAATTGTATTATTACATAATATTTATTGTTTAATGGTAGTATAACATAGCTTATCAATATTAGTACAATTCAAAATTTTAAAAGAAATATTAATTTTTCCATACTGATAATATATTATATTTCATATAATTTGACATTAAAGTCTAAATTGAATAAATGAAACAAGTTTCAATTTTTTACCTATACCTACTCTTAATAAAAAAGTTAATTAGATACGATTTTACTAGATTACGTTATTGATTTAAATTAAAAGAGAATACTTAAAAAAAATGTATCACTGTTGGCAAAATACAAAAATAGTACTTAGTTAATTAATTATTGACCTTGGACTATGAATATTTATAAATAATATTTTGTTCTTTATTGGGTGATTGACGATTGGTAACATACCTGTTTTATAATAATTCTTATAGTATATAGGTATATTATTAATTTGTAGGTTATACTAGCAATATATTAATTAAGGAAAAAAAGTATAATAATTAATAAATGATTTTGTATTGAAAATTTATATCAGTGATTTAAGTTATTGGAACTATACTATTCGATTAGTAGATATGTTTTGAAATATTATGTTTATGTGCAGAAGTTGAACATCTCTAAATTATCATTTAAGTTTAGCCTATTCATTGGATGTAATAAGATTGAATAAAGAACAATAAAAAAATATTAAAAATTGTTATTTAAAGTGCAAGTTTAAAAAAAAAATAAAGAAAATACATAATAAATACTTATATAATTGTTTTGAATAAACAATCGTAATTTATAACAAAAATAATTTACACGAAAAGGCACCATGTATATTTTAGAAACAACTTTTTAGCCTAATAATTTTGAAAATAATTCTTACGTCGGAAGTTGTTTCAATGTAATTTGCTACCTATACAATTATCGTACTTGGTACTTTGATTTGTTTTTGAAGAATTTTAAACATTGTTATTATGACATTCATATCATGTTGGCTGTTATTGCCCTTATTGCTATTACAACGATAACAGTAATAGTGATATTTTAGAAGATAAGTATTATTTATATTTAATTTAATTTTTGTTTTATTATTGGCACAACGATAAACCATAAACGAATGGAACATCTAAATAAATCAGTAAAACGTATAAAGTCGTATCTAACCACTTAAATTATTTATCTAAATATTAAATCTTAATTTTAATTAGTTTTAAAAAATTGATAATGTCCGCATTTTTATATAATACAATATTTTAGTAAGTACTTTAAATATTCAAACAAGTGTATTCCGTGTTAAATTTTCAAATAATAAATTAAGAATAAATAATAAGCATATATAACTATTAGAACTTGATAAGTGAAAATGTATAAGTTAATTTTTTGTTCAAATTATGTATGTTTGTAATGAAACAAACAAATATCCAAGTAATAGAATTAAAAAGTTATTAAATTAATTCTGAAACCTATTGGCATGGAAATAATATATTCTCATATTATTGATTTTATACATCACTATGAAGTCGTTTTTTTAATATTTGTATTATTAAAGTAAATCTATTACATAGTGAACACTAATTTACATATTTCAACTTTGGGCCTGGGAAAACAGTTCCCACGGGTACATACTAATTTAGTTATATTACAATTGTTCATAATTATTAATTAATATAAACATATGTTAGTAGCCAAGTTTTACTTAACAAATTTATAGTAATATAATCATACCAATAATAGAAACTAAACATTTGTACAGTTAAAACAATATATGTTCACGTCTCTTCCGGACTATCAACTGCGTCACGCTTAAGGCTCAATACTTTCAAAATAACTGATATGCAAAATTGGATAAATTTATTATACCAATACTATTATATCATTCATTATTCTAAGTGTTTTTCAAGCATGTTGAATAATTTTGTACATTATTATTTTTTGAATATAAACATAAACCATTCAAAAATTATTATTTTTAATATTAAAAATACAAATTACCTTTGTAACTCTCTCTCTATATGTAACTAAAGTATTCATTTTTTATTAGAAATTTTGAAAATTATTTTACTATTTTTATTATTTATTTATTTATTAAAATTACTTATTTTGTTCTAATATTGTGAACAGGTCAAGTGCAAAATAAAAGACACTAGTCACATTTCAAATGTTAATCGAACGTTATAGACGTTTGGACTAATTATAATCGTATACCAGCGGTAATCTACCAAGTGATTAAGGGAGTAATTAAAAATTAAGGGAAATTATGTAAATTAAATGACAAACATACAGTTTTTATATAATATACCAACATTATACATAAAGTTATATTATAATATAATTCTATTACCTGCTCACTAAAATTGTTGTAGTTCTTAATTATAATTAGGTACCGAATTAATTTACGCGAAATTGGATAATGATTTTGTTTAATCGGTTATAATACCATTCTTCACGTATTTCTTAAATGTTATCGTTTAATTATCTACCAAAAGTTATCAAGTAGTTAATGATATGATGTATGAGATGATGTAGTTATATGATTAGAATTCGCTAACTTTGTTACCAGAATTACTAAGAATACATAATATTACTAACCAAGCATTATAATAATATTTTCTGACATGTTTATAATGATCTCCGTGAACACAAAATTCTACACTCCGACATCGTCATTAGTTCAGTCACGAATGAAAACAATTTAAGTGCCTAAAACTTTCTGAACAAACTCATTTATGGTATACATATAGAAGATAACTTTAAGTTATTTTAGCTGACTGTGTTAAGCATATTATTATCTGTGCGTTTATTATATAATGTCTATTCTAATATTAATATATATATATAAATTATATGATACATTTCAAATCGTATTATACGTCACACAGTTATTTTATCATAATATTTATAATACAGACCAAGAGATTACATATTTTAAAATAAATATTATAAAATAATTTTAAATTAATATGTTATTTTTGTTTGTTTGTTACAGGTAAGATAATATTAAAACACAAGACATCAATATGAAGTAAACTGCATGATTAATATATTAAATAAAGAAAAACAATTATTGTTTTATCCATTTTTACGTGAGTTTATTTTATTTTATTACAATTCAAATTTTTCATGCTTTGACTATTCAAAAAATTAATGTAAGAGGGCTTTTGTTATCAATAAATATAATTTCTTCAGAAACCACATTAAACTTATTATTGAATTACGAATAATTTGTAAATGAAACTAGTTTATATTTATTTAATATACCTTATTAAATTAATCCTTATAATTATAAAAATCAAATGGAATGGCTACTTAAAAATGTAAAATAATTAAATTGAATTATAATTACATTTAAAGTTTAATGTATTCTGGTAATAACATTTTTAAAATGTTTTAAATTTATTTGTGAAATTCATAAAAATACCTATTTAATTAGAACACAGCGTTTAAAAATAAATATTAATATATTAAACTCGCTAACAGTCATTAATTTAAATTGTTGAAAAACACGATAATGACATGACATCAATATTATTAGATACTAATTAAAATATTATCAATTTAGCAAATCGTTTTTCGCGAAATCACACAATAATCAAAACGTGGCAGTCATTTATAACTTATCATAATATTATAATACTACCTAGCTAAATAACTTCACGTTGAGTCCCTCGAGTGACATTTTTTTATATATACGAGTATATAATGAAATAAATATTTTATTGAACGAAAAAACCTGCTTACTTGCTTAATTTATTCATTATATTATACTAGTATTTATGATTTAATAAATTAATAAAGTATAAAATTGTTATTATTGTACACTATTGATATTATGTGTGCTCTTTTTCTCCTCTATAGACCAAAAATCGATAGAAGGGTGACATTTATTTGGATATTTATTTTAAATAGTGTGAAAATGTCTAGAAATTATTCAAAAGTTCTGTCAGAAAAGGTTTTTTTAATTTCATTTTTGTCTGTTAATGTTATAATATTGTGGAAGTTAAGTGTTTTGGTTTGTGTTCAGTTAGTACCTTTAATACTATTGATTTTTGACCACATGAGATATACTGATATTTTATGGTTGATGCTAAGTGTGTACTTATTTCATGAGTTGGTTTGGTTTATATTAATTTTATGACGTGATATAACTCTGAATTTTTTAAGTTATATGGTCTGATAAATAGTTTTGATTTTTTGAAGTTAAAAAGTGTTTTTTTTTTTTTGTAATTTTTAAATGCTGATTTTCAGTCTTCATTCCACCAGGAAATGAGGAAAAAATATTTCTGTGTCATTAACAATGATAAAAGTTTGTTTAGAGAAAATTTGTTCAACGATATTTTAATCTACGAAGTAGATACAAAATCTGTTATTTAATATGCAAATGTTATATTATTTGATAATGTTAATTGGATAAATGCTTTAATATAGTTTTCTTTTTGTGGTACATTATTCATTTTGTTAAAGATGATTAATTGTTAATTTTTTTGAAATAATATTTTTGCCGTAGTATCTATGAAAATTTTGTATGAGTTGGGTCGTGGTTTGGTAGGTGCGTGGTTTGGGATGAGTTAAATTTAGGGTTGTCCATGCTGGAGACAGGTAGAACGTTCAGTGTCTGTTTTTTCTATTGAGTTGTTGGGAGTAGTAGTAAAAAAAAAACATATCTTATCGTCTGCGTCGCATGCAAGACGTTGTACTACTATCGAAAGTTATAATGACAGTAAGTAATAACAGTGATCTACACGTGTGATTGACGGTCACACGTGTACTGAGTAATCAATTATTTTAATTCTTTCATAATTATAAGGTACTAAAAAAATGATCTAAAATAATTAGGAAGGTCGATTCTGGACGTTTCTCCTCCGTCTCTTCGGTCCTCGTTTTAATATAATTGAAATTTGAATGCTATGTGCATTAGAAAATACGATTCTTAACGAAACAATATATTACACTATTTTATACAGATAATCCATTCCAAAATTTTACCACGTGTAAATTACCTATGTTGGTACTCAAAACAATTTTCAAATCCCAAGGAACAAAATTCAGTTGGTTATCGCTAAATAAAAAAAAAAAATGTAATAACAGAAACCGTAATTTTACCAATTTTTGGCCATTTTTTTGTAATTTTTTTTGCTCAAAGAAAAAATTTAGAGAAATTCTAAAAATGAGCTAAATAAAGTATCGACTAGATGAAATTTGATACGGAAAGGGTATACTATTTATGGTAATCGGACCATTATTTCTAACCAAAAAAAAATTTTCAAACATAAAAAAAAAATTCTTTATAAAACCAATATATTCCTAGCTTCGTTTAGAGTCTAAAATTATTTGTTAAAAAATATTGTTTAAAAGTCCATCTAAATTGTGAACGAGCGAGTATCTATTATTCGTACTTAAATAATACTAGTAATATTAAATGAATTTTGATAGATTCTATAATAAACTTATTATGTAAATAAATAGTATACATTTTTATTTTAAAACTTTGTAAAATTTAATTTAAAACTCATTTTTTAAATATCATATGATATATTTATGTGATACTTTCATTATTTTTCTTTTAAACTCAACTCTTCCAGAAACCATTTTCTATTATCTATTGATATTGTATTATATTGTTATATTATTATTTAAATTTTACCTTAAAACACTGACCATTAGCATTATAATAAATAATATAAAAAAAAATAATAAGAATAAAGTCTAAAATACGTTTGCTTATAACAAATCAATGAACATTTACTTTTAGACTTTAGATAGATATATATTTTATCCTGTCAATTTTATCTCCGACTAAATATCACAGAAAATCTGTTGACTTTTTGACGTATGAAAGGCTAGCTAATAAATACCTGAGTTAGATTATCTTTCCTTATTTTATATAATTTTCTCTTATAGACGGTCGGATAAAATATAATATAAAAACAAAAATCGCACATTGGAATCATAAAAATGGGACTATCTGGTATTAATGTTTATATATATTAGTAATAATATTATTTCACAATATTCATCTATATAATACTATGACAAAATAAAAACAGATGTATCTGCATTTTTCTGTTTTCTTTGGAAACCATATTAATTACATGATTCTGTTACATATTTTAAAAGTTACTACGTAAAAAATTTGATTAGTAAAATAATTAAACTTAAAAATATGATTAATAAAATAACTAAACATAAAATACGTTGCTAAAAATATATAGTTACCTATTTATATAGTTTCTATTTGTATGTTTGGTAAATCTATACAATATTTTAAAATAAAACAAAATGTTTAATTTTTCGTTTAATTAATAGGTATAAAAATTTAAATCAACTTCAATCAGTATAACTCGTTTATCGTAAAATTAAATATTTTAATTTATTTTAATAGATAACAAAATAATACTTTATTAATGGCATGAATTAATTATGATTTTTGTTAATTTAATAGATGATAGTTAAATAAATGTTTGTCAATTAAATGTCTTACAGAATAGATTGAGATGTTTTTTTAGGTAATGTAATAAAGTTTACAAATTTGTTTTTAAGACTAGTTATATTTTTATAAAACATAAAGTACGTCGTTACACCCAATGATTAAATTCCTCCTATTAATCAAAATTAATTATGCTGTGGAAATCGAGCATTTACACGTTTTGATAAAATAATACATTTTCTCATTTACATTTAAAATAAAACCCAATTCAAAAGCATTTGAATTATGCTTTCTATAAGAACTGTATTATAATATGTTACTATAAACATTTTAATATATAATTACAAGTTTTTGAGTTTTATAATGTATATTTTTCTATAATAAAATTACTTTGAATAAAACATTACATCAATTATAAAATTCATAAATGTTATAACTTAGATATTAATCACATAAATACATTTGTATGTGTAATATACTAATATTTATATTAAGAAACATTACTTCTAATAAATTACTTCTATTACTTCTTATTTATATTATAAAATATTACTTCGTTAATGAAAATAAAAACTTTTGACTTATACTTTGTCATAGTTTTGACTTTTGTTTTCAGTTTATAAATTATTTCATATTATCTAATTTAATAAAATATTGCCAAAATATCACATAAATAATATTATCATAATATCATCACATGATATAATATTTTAAGACAGGAAAACATAAATTAATAACAATCAATTTATATGTTTTAAATTATTATTTTTATGACTTTTTGTTTAATATATTTATTTAATTTTAAATTTATCCACATCCATTCGGAATTTTAGTTGCATATATAGCTAATCTGTATATTTATATTTATACAATTTATATATATATATATTATTATTATTATTATAAGCTTTGACAAATGTTTTTAATGAAACCTCAGACTTTATTATTTATTATAAAGAATACAAGGGGTTACATCATAAATGTCCCAAAGTACAAGTGATCTTAAAAAAAAGTAATATTTAATTATTAACATAATATTATACAACTATTTATATAATACAAAGGTATACAATTTTATTTTTACTTCATTAGATATAATTTATAACAGAAAAAAATGTAACTTTATATATATAATAATGTTTATAATAATAACAAACAACAATAGGTTATAATAATTAATAAATTTGTGAATGAAAACATACATTAATATAGAGGTACAATTTTTATAATACATGAATATAATTAGTATATTTTAATAGTAAATTAATATTTATCAAATTATTGTATGAGTTGACACTAAAAAAAATATTTGTACTTAATTATGAAAAATATTCTAAAAGATATTTTAATATTCATAAAATTCCATTGTTCATAAAATCATAAATTTCCCAATATTTGAGTAAAAAACTAAAAACGATAGTTAAAAATTTTAAATCACTATCAGGTGTATGGTATAATATAAGTGTCATATCCTTATAATATTAAGGCATTATTCTGAGTAAAGTGTGTCCTAATATTATGTCCTTATTTTGATATATTAAAGCACTTTGTATTTCTTTAAAAATATTTAAAGGATTCTGTCAGAATGTTGCTACATTGCGTATTCATAAATGTATTCGTTCATAATAGATTTCTCAATCATATTTTCAAAAATATTATGTGTTCTGTATCATTAACGTCAAAATGTTAGTAATGTGAAGAATATTTTATACATTCAGTCCCCAAAAAAAATAACTTGTTGAAAATGTTTAAATTTCATAAAGAAATTTTTCATTTATAATTTGTGGTAATTCCTTCATAAAAAATTTAAAATACACAACTCATTATCAGTGTAGTTGAAATAGTCGATTTAATTTTTATGGATATCACATTATAAAACAGTTTTTTTAAAAAATATTTAAGTATTTTACTTAGTTTAAGTTATACATTTCGTATATACTATTAATACACATAAATAAGATAATCAAATTTATATTTCGTTAAAACAATAGTTAACTAATAGTTAAACTATTGAAAATGTAAATAATTTGTTTTTATTATTAAATCAAATTTTAAATTAAAAACTAAAAATGTAAGTACCTGGTAAAGGCGATTTAAACTTAGAGATAAGTAGTCGATTGTTTATTAGTAGGTAGTCACTGTGTATTACCTAGATAAAATACAGTTATCTTTTTATCTTATCAAGATAAATAAATAGGCCATCTGAGAATAATCGTATCTAGATAATTATTCAATCAATGATTTAAAAAATGTTGATAGAAAATTATTTTAAACCGCACTCTTTAAACACTATTTATAGTTTTAACTGGAGCATCAGATAATTTATAATTAATAATAATATAATATTTACAAAATATTCATAATAATAACAACTATGGATTATGGTTTACGCGCAGTACGAACGTTGGATCTACAATATTAAATATGAATTATCTTTTTTTTTTTATCTAGATAAAAATTTTAAATGTTATCTATTTATATAATACAGGTAAATTTAAAATCAACTATCTATCATCTTATTTACATAAATTATGGATTATCATTGTACAACACTGAGTAGTCAAAATGTATAATTTTATACTACGACAAATAAATATTGAATAATAATGAAATACCTATATAGGCGTCCTTTTAAACGGGTACCAGTTATGTCTGCGTTGTAAATTAAATGATTTGATAAGGATGAAATCTTGGCAACGCCTATACTGTTTTCCATTAGTCGTTTCGCAATGAACCGTTGTACACAATATAGAGGTCGTTCGTTAAAATATATGATAAAGATAGGATGAGATAAATAATAAACTTATACAAAACATTATACATGTAAACTTTCTAAACATAGATGATATTATTTTATTTTAATTTTCATATTTATTATTTAATCAGAAATGTTTTTTTTTTCCATCTTGGCGTATAAAAATATTTACCTTATACGCACCACGTAGGTACTGACTAACTTTAATCTTAAACCTTTAACTTTAACTGTATTTTTATTATCTCGAACTTTACAACATGCAATTCCATATTTATTTTCGCTGTGTTTAAATTATTTTCTTTATCGTAACAATGTGCAGACATCCATGATACATTTTTATCAGAATTTTTGCAAACGCGTTCTTATTGTCATAATTTCTTTTATTGTTAAAATACATGTGAATGCGTTACTTATAACTATTATTAATAGATTTTAAATTTTTATACCAACGTAAATTTTATTTCAATGTAAAAAAATTTCCGATTAAATGTATTTTAATCTTAAAATAAAATAGATACTTAATGTTTTTTGACAAAAAATTGTATCATAAATATATATACTTATCTAGTGATATTAATATATATTATAAATATTAATATCACTTAATTTCAAAGTCTTGTATTGATTTATACGAAATTTACTTTAAAAAAATAACGAAAAATAATTCAAAGTATTTTGGGAAAAGTATTTAAATAAACAAAACATTAATAAAGTTCACTTTATTATTATTGAAACGACACCAGGAGAAAAGGAAAAATTACGATTCCCGTCGACTTTCACTTCATCGTGAATTGAACCCCTGACACATATGTTTATTTAAACGATGCAATCACTGGCACATTGTTGGTTTCTGATGAATCAGATGCTTCTCGAACAATATGTTATTGGTCATTTTTTTTTTTTATCTGACATTCTTCGTGTCTTTTTAATCTATAAATCTCGCGCTGATGTTAGATCAAAAGCAAACATCTTCGCGTAAGAAAATAATTTAATTTTTTTATTGAAGTTAAAAAATATATAATATGTATATGCATAGAATATAATGCAATATATTTCATTTAAATGCATGATGATGATCTTTTTAAGAGTTTAAATGTGTACTAATTGAAAAGAATATTTAACTAAGCCAAAATAAATAAATAAATAAATATACATATAAGCAATTTAACAAGTCGAATCGTAAACATTATGTTATATTCTTAAAATATTTTAAATTTCCATAGGAACAAATTTCTACTATAATATTATATTTTATCATACATACAGATATTTCGGTAAAATATACTAAATTAAGTAATATAAAATCTGATTAACAATAAATTGGATTTCAAGTAAAAATTACGATATTTTGTGTTCATTGCATATTATGCACCATGTTATATTTTATTTAAATACTCGTATAATACATTAATACAGTGTATACTTATTTTAATAATTATAAATTCATACGAATATTTCACAAGTATTATTATCAATATATTGTAAAACAATATATTTTGAAATAACATTATTTGTATTTATTAATTTCGATATTTTAATATATTTTTCAAGCAAATTTAATTTGCTTGTTAGTTTACGGAATATTTAATAAAAATAACAAAAATGTTCAATAAATGATGTATATATTTAAAAAGTTCAAAATTCAGTTCAAGTCTGACAAGAGTAATCTTATCTGATCGTCCAACAAAATTGTAAAGTTGTTTATTTTTATATGTAAAAACACTGATTATAATTTATAAGGGGTAAGAACATTATGTTATCAGGTTCAATAGGTTCAACAATATTAATACAAAATAATTAATTAAATAATATACGAGTATGTTTTATTATATCATATTACAATCTAGTGATAAACATTATCATATAATTTAATTTTTGATATTATTTTTAATAAACATTATTGTTGAATTTAATTTTAATCCTCGTCTCCTTGATACAGTATCTTAGTTCGTTTTTAATTTATAGTTAGAAGTTTTAGTCATCAGGAATTTTTTTAAAAAATTATATTTTATATTGGTGCTTATTGTTTATAAATCAAACCAAGATGAACATAGCTAACCAGGCACAATATAATAATATATATTCTTACTTACTTGCAAAGTATTTGAGTTATTTATTGACTTTGTTCTTTCACTACAATATAAATAGTTTGTAAATAGGTAAACGTAATTTTATTTTATAATTCATAAATCAATTAATAGTTATTCCTAATAGGTGTAATATTATATTAAGTATGTAAAGTATGTAATATTTATATTACAGAAAATTACATAAAATAAATCCTTCAAAGTGTAATAATACTATATTATTAGTTTAATATCTATATTGTTTTTTAATAAATAAAAATGAAATTATTTAAATATTATTTCTAGGTATTATCGTGAAGTTAGTAGGTGAAGGTTGAACATATTTTTATGACTCGTATACTATAATACCTTATATATTAATTATTTTAGATAATAAACAAATATATTTTCTATAGAACACAATTTTAGATATATTTTTAAATTTAGAACCGAAATCATTTGGTATAATAAGTTATATATCATAGTTAGAATAATAGTAGATTTTCTATGAGGAAAATCATTAGTTATTCTTTAGATATCATTAAAAATATCATTATTTATACTGATTATTCAATCGAGGGAAAAAATAAAGGATATATTTTTGAAAAGATAATTTTAGAATTTGTTCTAAATTAAAATCGTTCAAAAAAGTCAAAAAGTATTTTTTGATATTGACAAAAATATTAAAACAAATAAATACAATGATATTACGATTTAATTATAATTTTTCCATTTTAAATTAATTAACTAAAATAAGTTGATTATTTGAATGATAAATGGTTCGTAAATACCATCTGGTCTGTTACAGACCGTCTGTAATATTATGATAGACCATGAGTACTGTGTCAAAGGTGAAAACTTCATATTATGATTTATTTTGATTTGATAGTAATGATACCATTAACATAATAGGTACATATTATATTATACACTTGACCTTATTTTGAGAATTATTTCCTAGTTTCTAATTATATTATATTATTATGAATATTAGGAAAGGATACTCATAAATATTTTATTATATTTGATAGTACCTACCTAATTAATTGAAAAGATGGGATTGAAATATTATACTCGATTGAAAAATCCTTAACATGGCTCGGTAACAAACAAACAACATTATATTCTGGTTTATCAATTTTGTTATTGGCTCATATTAGCGTATTCTTTTAGTTTTTGGCGGTCGCTAACAATCTAAAATAGACAATCGGTAATTTTGAATTTGGTATTCACATTGTATATTTTTTTATTTGTTATATTATATTTTGATCATCTGCTATTTAACAAATTAATAGTCATCATTAGTACGAAATATTGTAAATAAAAAGATACTTAAATTTCAATTGTATAACAACGTTCTAATAATGGATACTCGATAACATGATATTATGAATACACAAAAATTCTGAACAAAATAAATAGGACAAAACGTACAAATTAATTATTTCTCTGCAGATGATATGTTTAATTAAACATCATTTGGACGATATTTTAAAGTTATAATTTATATTTTTATAAGTGTTTTTTATTTTTTTTATTATTATTTAAGATTGTTTTAACAGCTATTGACAGCTTACTATAAATCTGATTTCGGTTAAAAAACATACCTTGGGTACCTTACACTTTATTACGCTGTTTTTGTAAATACGACATCTTTGACGTTTCGTTTTAGAAAAAAGACTTTGAACAAATGGTAAATTTTATTGTAAACAGGTCACGTGGGTTCATTAAATCAGCTACTTAATAAGATTTTTAGTGCACTTTTAATGCGTTTTTGCCTTTGGCACTCAAACAGTCGATGGATAGCCTGGCAAATATCCACGACGGAGGTCCGCCGGACGCATATAATATTGTTTAGAAGTACTAATTTTAGTAGTCTGTAAAAATACATCCAATGTTTGTGTTCGTCTAAAATATATAATTATTCCGCGTGTCGTCGAGTTTTTCTCGTTTGCGGAGTGTCGTTAATAAACACTTTGATAACGGTGAGGTATGGCGTCAATGTTCCGGGCTCATCATCGGCGGACTTCCTCTCCGTCGCTTGCCGTGAACATTTTTACACAAGATGACAATGTTTAAAATGTCTTTACATAGATAAATTGTTATTTATATAAAATAATTTAGATAAAATAATATAAGTACAATCACCTCCCGAGTATATCATTATAATCGTAAGTTACATGTGAGTTGAGCTGTTAGAATATTGAAAATCAAGAATTCGATAATCGAATTTATGCAGTAAAACATCGAATCAAACTGTACCCAACTCAAACAAAAATTGTCATTTTTAATGGTAAGTTCCAATAATAATGAATAATTTAATCTCTTAAATTCAATAATTAATAAAAAAACGAAATTGGTATTAATTTATCATTTTGTTGTCCGATAATAATTATTATTTACTATTTTATCTTCAGTTTTAAATTGAAATTTATATTAATTAACTCTGTGAAATGAAATGATTTAAAAAAATTAATTATACTTGTTAAATAATAAATGTATATATGAATAAAATAGTTTAATTAGATACAAAACATACAATTATAGTTAGGTTTCAGTTCGTCATCAAATTGTATAGTTCGGTTTTATTGGACACTATAGGTATTGAATATTTCAGTTCAGCATTAAAATTATGTTAGTTAGGTTTGTCACATTAGTTTTATATTTAATCCAACTCCAATTCAACTGTTTAAATTACATTTAATTAAAATAAAATAATTTTTAAAATTATATTAAAGATACTTATTAAAATCGTATTTTTTGTTTTTGTTAATTATCTCAATAAAAATTTGTGAAAATAAATAAACGAGCTATTGCAGTCTACATTATTATCCAAGTAGAATTTTCAATTTTTATATATTTTCAGGTGTTATACGTTAGTTCATAAAATAACATAATATATATATTTTTAATTACTTCATTTTGGAAATTGTTGTGAACTTATCCGCCTCCACAACCTATAACTCCTACGTGCAATATACGTCTTAAACCTGGTACCGAGAGAATATATAACTTCCTTAGTTTCAAACATTATAACATTATAATAGCTTAACATCCATAATAATATTTAAAATATAATTATATAATTTAGATAGTTAAATTAATTGCTCAAAATTAATTTTGTATACCTAATAACAATATTACAATGCATTTTTATTTTATTAAAATTTAAAAAATAGAATGTTAAAATAATGAAAATTACACACATATATTGTATTTATTATTTATTAATTTTAATTAAATATTATAAAATATAAATAGATTTTTTTTCTATAATATCTGCTTGCAACTCCAATAATTAAGTTACTTTATTAATTATACTTATAAAAAATATCTCAGTTTTTGTAAAAATTGAGATTATTACGAAAATTCACTTTTGCATCAAATCAAATATGATAGTACATACTACTATTATAGTATTATTTTATAGATTATCACAATTTGTATTTAACGAATTCTACTTTATAATACACCGAGCGTGTACCTATCATGAGAATATTAGCAAATAAAATTTTTTAATTTTTTTTTTTTAATATCGATAGTATGTATTTGAAAAATCCAAATATAAATAAGCTATTATAAAATACATTACATAAAATGTATACTTTTAGTAATTTACATAAATACTTACCTACATAAATTACATTTAAATATTTAATATAATTTAATGTAATTAAATTATTATTTAATGTATATTTTTTGTCAATATAACAGACGTCGGCAACCCTGTGGTGTATAAAAACGTACAAGATAAAATGAAATCGATGAATTATTTTCTGTAAAATTTCGCACAATCCACTTTTTTTACTTGGTCCGTAACTCCATATTTGGGGTCGCTATACAGTTATACATATGGTAGTGTTAAGTCCTTTTTGGAGGTCCTTTGCCGTTATCGCGGTAGACACTCGGAGGATGTAATCTCCGCTGATTTTTCGACCCGAGACAATGATGATAACGATTTAACGAGGTCTTTTATGGTGGTCTGATGTTCGAAGAATAATATGCTCTCTTATTGGAAATTCATTTATCTATTGTATACGCTATCTCGCTGGTAGGCACTAAAATGCGTTGGTTATTGTTATTTATTAACTTTTTATTTTTATTTATGTAAATAACAAATTTTCATTTTTCTGTACAAAACTAATATTCTTTAATTTGTCTTAAAAAATAATAAAATATAGGTAATGTATTTTTTTCCGCGTGACCGCATAAGTATGTCACTTTATCAAATATTCTTTAATATTAACACATTAATATATTAAGAATGTAAGATAACACTGATAACATCTTATTAATTAGTTTTTACTACAAATATTTTGTTAATAAGTTCTATTTCTTTTTAATCAATCTCAAAAGTTTAACAAAAATAGTTTAAAAATAATAATTGTAATAATTGTATCATTATAGGTTACCTTTAAGTACAGATGAATTACACATCAATGCAGGCATATAAATAATTAAGTTTTTTTAACTATTCTATTTCTATTACTATTCAAATTAAATTATATTTTCTCTTTTAAATAAAATATATCTATTTCTTTAATGAAACGACTATAAATGTTAGAGAATCGATTTGAAAAACTTAATGAGACATGATTCAATACTCTGTCACGACATACATAATATATTGTAATATATATACGCGTATTTGTATTAGTTTTATCAGGAAATAAACATGCATTCAACTCGGAAAAAATCGCTTTCTAAGAGTTTATACAATTTATATTAAGTATTATAATATACCGTCTGTGAATCATCAAACATTTAAATCTTCAGCAATTCAATGCAAAGTAACTTTTAAATAATAAAAGTATTTAAAATTGTCATTTATGGTCTTTTCGATAAAAACGGTTATATTTGCATTCTCGTGATATTTATGTTCAAGTATAATTTTTTTTCGTCATAAAGTTGTATTGTTATATGTCTGTAAATTTCAGTTTCCTCATAAACAAATGTTTGTAAAACTTCAGAAAAAATTGATTACGAATTTATGAGAAATACTGTAGGTATAAAAAACGGAATTAGTGTTATAAAAATTGTATAGCAGCTGCAACCGTATGCGTAAACATATACATATAACAATGCATATAATTACAATGCATAGGATTAGTAAGCTTTTGTGCGTTTATCGTCCTTGCACGTCATCAAAATAATTGATTTTTATTATATTTTAATAGCGTGTAAACTCAATTTACATAATCTGATTACAAATATAATCTAATATTAAAATAAACAATATTCTCAATCTATCTAATATTTGCATAAGTGCAGTAAATATTATAACGATTAATTTGAAATTAGTGTTGTTTTAATTTTCTTCCAATATAGTTGTAACTTTAAAAGTTATGACATTTATATAAAAAATGTAGTACAAAACAAAACATTACGCACAAATAAATATAATATTCTGAATAAAATTCATTCATTTTTTGTTCTATTCAACGTTGGTTTGGATTCAAAACAATAACTCTATAGGTTACTATATTAATTTTAAGTGATATTTCAATTTGTTTAAATACATTGTAGAAATACTTTCATTGTTTGTATTACATATTATAATTAATTCAAATGTTCAAATATAGCTGTTTACTTATCTATTTTATGTAATATTAAATAACTTTTGTAATTAATGAGATACACAACAGAAAAATATCACTCTTATATGTAAAACTATATATTGAGTTCATTTTATTATATTTGATTGAAATTAAAATTTTAACGAAGTAAAGATAACTAAAATATGAATAATAATTTAGTAATAATATTAATTAAGTAGTATTAATTAATTACTATAATATTATAGGTACATACTATAATATCATGATTTTCATGATTATTTTAAACTCAAAAAATGTGATACCATTTATATTTATTTTATTATATTAAGTATAATTTCTTATTTTCATTTTGGTGATGTATATAGGTATGTATAATAAATATTAGAAACGCACTC